>JANAVB010045020.1:52500-215000 GCA_029216955.1 Iris pallida
TGTTGTGGACGCACAAATCGTTTGATTGAGATACACGTGGTCGTGGGCAGTATAGTGGGCACGTTCTGCAAAGTTGGTGGCTTGTGCTCCACGTCACTCCGTTCTGAATACTGTTTGATCACCTTGTGTGAGCTTCATCAGGTTGCATGTGGGCACAATGTAGCAACTTGCGTGAGAGTTTGCACCAACTGCTGTGGACGCATGGCATCGTTTGATTGAGATATGCGTGGTCTTGGGCAGTATAGTGGGCACGCTCTGCGAAGTTGGTGTCTTGCGCGCCTCGTCACCATATTTTAAAATAATAGTTGATCAAGTAGCGCCAACTAGCCAGGCTACGCATGGGCACAACTCAACAACTGGCACCTTTGACTAGGTCTTCTGTGTTGTACTGATTAATTCTTGCGCCACTCAATGACTTGCACGAACCAGCTGTCAGCATTAATTACATGCTGAGAAAATCTTCTCGAGCGCCGCGTTGCGTGGGATTCAAATGGATTTTTCTTAAACTCCGTGCTGTCAGCTGTCAGGCTATGATGATGCCGTTAAAGCTTCTCGAGGAAGTACGCCATGTGGCGCTCGTGCAATCTGACTCCTGCGCAACCAGATGTTGGCACAACCTGTTGTTGCGCAACTTGATAGTATGGCACAATGTAATGATTTGGTGCCTTCTGATGGTCGAACACTTTAATGGGTGGTGCTGCTTGATTTTTAGCCTCTACAAGACCCCCTTCAAAGTTTTTGAAACTTGAAAATACTTCAAAGTTTTAAAATATTTTGAATCATGCTAGTTTTGTCTGGATTGCGCCAGTCAACTCGAGCCCGATTCTTCAGCATAAATTGTGTAACTGTTTGGGCTATAAATAGCCGTACACTTTTGGAGTTTTTTCATTCTTCACATCATTTGGGATGGCTCGAGAGAAACCTTATCTTCTTCTCCTTCTTCCTGATCTTTGAGAGCTTCGATCGACAGCAATGGCACCCAAGCACTCCACTGCTGAGAAAGGAAAGACTGTGGCCGAGCCATCCACGCGAGCTCCCCCTTCGTCACACCAAGAGACGACCAACCCGGCCATGGAGGTAAGTGTTTGACCATAAAACTGATCATCGATCACCCACTTCAGGGTTCGGCTCGATTCTGGCAACGTGCGCCCGCTCTTTTTAGAGTTGGGCACACTCCATAACTTGTACCTCCCTCATTAGGGCTTGGGTTGCTGTCCAGATAGTGTTGTACGCTGTTTCGAGAGTTGTGCTTTCTTTTGGATGCAACTTGACATATTGTGCAGCAAAAATGTGGCACAACCTGAATGCTACGCAATATGAGGGTCACGCAATCCGAGTACTGTGCAACATGAGTGTCACGCAATCTGACTGCTGTGCAACATGAGTATCACACAACATAAAGTCACGCGTTTATTAACCAAAAAAGATCATTAAGTGCCCAATTCATTCCCGACGATGAACCTATTTATGGGGGCATTCATTTTCCGAAACGAATTTCTCTTCTTCTTCCTCGTTTCAAGTTTTTCTTTATATGCAACCGCTTTTTCATAGGAATCTGAAGAGTCGACGGGGGCTGATCTTCACTGTATATATATGGGCATGATGTCCAGCCTCCATCTTCATTCACTCTTATGGCTTCCAAAGAGAACATAAAGCAGGAGATGAACATCAATGTCGACGGCAAAGCATATGAGAAGAAAACACACTCTGCGCCTATGACGTATTTGTTGGAAGCTGACCCGTCCTTGAGAGAGGAGAACTTTCTAGACTGCTTTGGCCTGACCCCAACAGTCTTCGCTCGTTCCAGTGATCGGCCATCATCTTCTTCTGAAGAGCGTGACACATTGGAACAAAGGGAAGGGTTCCTCCGTTTAATGCACCGCTCGGGTATCCACAACATGGAGGAGTTAAACGCTGCTTTGCATCAGACTGATGATGAAAAGAAGTGACGTAATATGAGAGCGTCATTTTTCATAATGGCCATAGCGCCTACGTCTGTAGTGTCTGTCCTCTTTTTCCATTAAAAAATGAAAAAGTTTGGCTTTATTAAATCTTGGCGCGTTTAAGTTTTGTTATGTAACTGTTTTGATATATCATCAACTTTCGAACAACACGTAGCAATTCTTCCGAAATATACGCCTATGGACGTGCATAAAGTTTCAACTCCAATTGCATATAAATAGTTACAAGAAGAAAAGAACATTTACTGTATTTTCTTCTTCTTTCTGATGTTTGCAAGGGACTAACTGACAAAAATTCCCAGAATCGGTATCGGTGATTTTGGATGTTATGAAGTTGAACCACTTTGACACACACATCAGAGAGCTCAGAACTCTCCATGCTTAAAAGGGCTTCCTCGAGATGGTAGGAAGGGCCTTTATACATAAGAGTTGGACGGTGGAGACACAGAATTAGGAATCGTATCACAAGGGTGATCTCATTCCTACTTCTCATGAAGGGTCGTCTCTCCTCTACCAGTTGTATTGACAACAACTTTTCTTTGAGCTGCTGCACTCTGTGGTTCTCCTCTCGTCTTTCTGAGAGAGAAGACCAGAGTTGATTCCGTTGCCTTGCTCGCTGCTTCAGGTCGAGTCGACAATGAACTGGCACCAACAAAAAGATTTAAAGATGTAATAGACCTTCATTTGTTAAATTTAGAATGAAAATCCGAGATGTAATAGATTTCCATTAAGATGTATCTATGTTTTTAAAGAAGGAATAAAGAATAATTTTCTCTTCTTTATGATTTGATTTGATGTGATGATATAGAAAATAGAATCCAGTGGTAATGTGGATGTGAACTCATTTTTCTATTAATGATCTTCAAGTCCGCTGGGACTTAAAGATAGAATATTATGTCTAAAAAGACGATATCTGTGATAATACGGATTTATCATAAAGAAAATACATCTTTTAAAAAAGCTGGATTTCAAAAGACAGAATTGATGATTCGGATAGGCTCCACAGGGGATTTTGAGTTTTTATTATCTTGTGACTTTATTTACGAAAAAGTAAATAAACGATAATAAATATAGGCCCATTCACGAAATAAAATATAGATGAAAAGACTGATGAATAAGCATGCCTTTTCAAGGAAAGGTCGCTTCGGTTCTCGAGATAGACAATAAACAGAGGCCTATTCAAAAGAGATGAAATGAAAGAACATGCATTTTTTAGGAAAGGTTGCTTTGGTTCTCGAGATAGACAATAAACGGAGACCTATTCAAAAGACATGAGATGAAAGAACATGCATTTTCGAGGAAAGGTTGCTTTGGTTCTCGAGACAGAATGTTTGGCTTTTCTGTCTGTAAATAGTATGAAACTTTTTTGAGAGCATCATTCATCCATTTTCTTTCCTTTGCAAATGTCTTCAGAAGATATGCCTAAGGAGACAAAGTCATCCCGAAGATCAAAGCCGCCCTCGATACTTCTTCCGACGAGCTTTTACCGCCTACTCAGCTAGAAGTCGGAGAAAGCTCGGCTGTCCGTGGACAGGAGCAGGACATTCTTGCCAAACTAGTGGAGCCTAGGAGTACTGCCGAGGAAGAAGCTCTGAGAAAAGCTGCAAGTGAATTGTTGGTGTCATCCAACAATAATGTATTCGAGCTCCTTGCAAAAATTGTCTTTGATCAGGAGGGCTCTGGTCCTTGTTAATTTTATGTATTTCCTTCCGTCTGAGATATGCAATAAAAGGAATTTTGTTTACATTTTGAGTCTCCGTGTTGATATCTCTTTGTCTTTAAACATAATATTTCTTAAGAAACTTGCCATTGATAGGCATCATGGCGACTCGACCATCCATACCAGTTAATTGATAAGCTCCGTTGGAGAAAACTTTGCTTATAATGTAGGGTCCTTCTCACTTCCCTTCGAATTTGCCTTCGTTCATGTGCGTCATAGCCATAAGACGTCTGACGGTTAGAACTAGTTCTCCTTTCTGAAATGTTGGACTTTGACTTTATGGTTGAAGGCTTTTGATAGACGAGCTTGGTATAGCTTAATATGTTGTTGAGCTAGGAGCCGTTTCTCGTCAAGCGATTCAAGCTCCTGAAGTCTCAGACAATCATTATTTTCGGTTGTGAGTTCATTAGCAATGGCAATCCTTAGGGAAGGGATCTAGATTTCCAATGGTAAGACGACCTCGCATCCATATACCAAAGAGAAAGGTACGCAGCCTGTATGAGTACGTATAGTAGTACGGTAAGCCCACAGACATTCTTCAAGCTTTTTACTCCAGTTCTGTTTCTTGGTAGAAACAAAATTCTTGAGGATTTTGATGATGGTCTTGTTAAATGCTTCTGCCAACCCGTTAACTGCAGGATTGTAAGCTATATAAGCAATATTATTGATCCTGTTGTCATCGTAGAATCGAGTGAACTTCTGACTGATGAATTGTGGTCCATTAACATTAATGATTCGTTGAAGAACACCGAATCTGTAGATCACATAATGCTTAATAAAATAGATAACGCTACTTAACCTCAGCTAGAGGTATAGCTTCAGGCCACTTTGAAAAGTAATCAGTTGTGGCCAATATGAACCGATGCCCTCGAGACGAGGGAGGGTTAATAGGACCAATGACATCCATGTCCCAAGCTTTACAGGGCCATGATGTTGCCGTCGGGTAAAGAAATTCTGAAGGTTGATGGATGAAGTCAGGATGTAAGTCCTTGTAAAGAGAACAGAGCTCTGATACCAATTGAAGAACAGATGGCAACTCTAGAGGGGGGTGAATAGAGTTTATAGCAATAATAGCCAATTAAAAATTCAACTCTTTCACAATCTAAAAATAATCAGAGTAAATGCGGAAATAAATAAGGAGCAAGAAAGCAAACGCAAACACAGCCGATTTTAACCTGGTTTCCCTCTTGGAGGACTAGTCCAGGCCTGAGAACTCTAGCTCAGGATTAAATCCACTATTTATGAAATAGTAGTTACACCCCGTGCCTTTTCCTCAGAAGAGCACGTCAACTTCTTACAATGGATCGCAGTGGCGATACTTGGAATTTTCCAAGCTACTTCTTGAACTCTTGCACAAGACTCCTAACTGAGAGATGCTGAGCACTCGAGGCTTAGAAAACTTGTGGCTAGTAGATGAAGAAGGGTATGGCTTATATTGAGCTTAAGAGAGAAGAGAAGAGAAGATTGGATGATTGAAAATGAGAGAATTCTTGGCCTATTTATAGGTTTTTAACAGGCAGAATTCGGCCAGAATTCTGGTAGGAATTTTCAAAAATTTGGCCGTTGGACAACTAGCAACCAGCCAGCCCTAAAAATTAGGGTACTGATTTTTAGGGGACAGAGTTCGCCCCGAACTCTGTGTGGAGGCAGAGTTCGGGCCGAACTCTGTCTCCAGAGCACAGAATAGGTCCAAGGGTCCAGTGGGCTGATTTTGGATGTGGAGCTTTATGGATTTTGGATAGGTTATGGGTTGAGTCTCAAGAGCCCAGCATAACTCAGCTTACAATCATTCTAGACTCAATAAATATAAAAGTACAGACTCGAAAAATGACTTGTTTTAGCAAAACTGAGCTGTCGTCTGGCTTGAGCTGGATGTAGTCGACGTGTGTCTTATTGAATTATTACAAGTATTATTTAGTCAATGTTATCAATATTTGGTTGACTGTGACTTTGTGTCAACAATCTCCCCCATATTGATATTTGACAAAATAATAATTGTATATTCAATATCCATACCTGGACACATGTAACGACATAGCTCCCCCATAATTAGTACCGAGCTTAAGAATAGCTCCCCCATAAACAATGCTGTGAATCTTGTTTGGCCTGTTAATAATATTCTTCCAAAAGTACATATAAACCAAACAGAATATACATATCTCCCCCTTTTTGGCATTTAGCAATATGAGATATATAAAAAATAACTGGCAAAAACACTCAAAAGAGAAGAAACTGCATATGAACTAACATAATAACCAAGAGTTATAATGACATGGAAACTGATAATAGAACTACCAAGTCTCAACAGCACAACTCATAATAAGTCTACTACAAAGCAAGTACATAAAAGCAAAATGCAGAAACCATAATCTAAGATCCTCAGTAGCAGCATCAAAAGTAGACCATATCCATCATCGAGTATGAGAGGGCCCGGCGTCGTCCGAAGCATCAGTAAAGGAGCGACGTGGATCCACAAATGCCGCATCCGGATCCATGTAGCGACGAACCCAAGGTTCATCGATACGGAATCCCTCACGACCGGGGTCTCACTCCATAGGAATGAGCATAGAAGGATGACGAGACATGGAATATCGAATATCATGCAGTGAGTTGCTGATAGCACTCATCTGCAAGGTAGTCCGATAATCCAGCTGAGTCCAACGATCGTCCTCCAAAGTGAAACGCTCTCAGAGCATAGTCTGAAGAGATTCGAGAGTGGCAGGAGGAGGAGGAGGATCCTGTCCGAGAGGAGGGGCCTCTGGCTCATCATCAGAATGCTCAGATACGACCGGTGAGCCAACGGTCGTATGAAGCCTCCTTGCCTTAGAGAGGAAGGCAGGGGCATGTAAGAATGGACACTCATCAAGCGGTACATTGAACGCACGAAAGATCATAGGAAGGTATAATGCATAAACCAAAGATCTTGGTTTCTTCCTATAGTTGATCATCCAATCCATCATTGTGCGTGGAAGATTAAATGGAACATGGAAGTGGAGATGGTATAAGGCCGATATTTCAAAATAAGTAACTTCAGCGGTGGAACCCGCTTTGGGTAGAATGGTGTTGAAAATGATCCGATGAAGTTCATAGAAATAGGGATTGAGGAATTTAGCCAAAAGCTTACGAGGACGTGTGTTAGGGCTACACAAGTCGTCCTTGAAGCTTTCAAGTGAAATTCCTTCAGAAAATTGGAAGGATCTAGCTTCAACAAGCTTTTCCCAAGAATTTGGCTCTTGAAGTTCAAGATATTCGGCCAATTCAAAATCATCAAAGGAGATATCAACTCCCGCAACTCGTGAATAGATATGAGTGTCATCATGGGTCAAGTTGCAGTAAAACATTTGAATGACACTACGATAAATGACCGAATTTGTGGTAACAAGGTCATCAAGGCAAAGGTCATTAAAGAGTGCATCATGTTGTGAGAATGTAGTAAAGTTGATGGGGTGTCCCGCAAATACCGGACGTGTCCAAAAATTACTAAACCAATCATTTGAGGCGTCTAGTGATACAAAAATTCGGTCGTCGTAAGTGTTAGGATCATTGGGACGTGGAGGATTGAACAACGGATGGATTGGTGGTTGTTGTTCAATAGTCGGTGCAACGGGTGGTGCAACGGGCGGCTCAATGGGATGAGGAGCATTCGACGAGGACGCTCCCTCGGTCCGAAGTCTCTTTCCACGGTTGAGCAAACGTGGAGCCATAACACAATTGATAGAAGATAATGAAAGAAATTTGAGATATAGAAAAGTAAGGAATTATACCTCAAGTAAATGATGAACAATGAAAGAGAATTGCAAAATAAGCCTTCTCCTTGAGTTTTGGGAAGAATGGAGCTCTAGAAAGGAGAAATTAGGGTTAGGGTTTTGAGAGTTTTGAGTTGGAGAGGTGGAAAAGGTGGTAAGAAGGAAGGAGAGGGAAGAGAAACCAAAATTATGGGGAGGGTTTCTCTTGGTCGGGTCAATTAATGACCATTGGATCAACATTTTGATCAACGGCTGAGCCTGTTCCCGGTTCTGGAACAGGCAGGCCGAATTCGGCCCGAACTCTGGTAGGGGCAGAGTTCGGCCCGAATTCCGGATCCTGGTCACAGAATAGGAATCAGGCAGAAATTGAGAAATATTGGTTAAGTGAATGAAAACCAATATAATACATGAATATAAAATATAGAAGAGATTCAATCAGCAAACAAGAGACAACAAATAGTGAGGATAAAGCAGCAACAAGAAGGTTGAAAAATTAGTATTTCAATAAGTGATAAATAAAAAATGAACCGTATAATAAATAAGGAATTATATCATAATTCAATATTTTGAAGCTGCCATGGGTTAGCTGCAGGGGCCGGATCCCGGCTAGCGGTAGTCCTGAGGACTAGTACACCGTGTCGCTTAGGCTTTTACGCCTTGTTGTCAGAAGGACCCTTTTGGCTTGTACCCATAGCAAGTTCATCATAAGAGAATCACGATATATTCGATATTTATGCAGGTTGATTTTAATTTATAACAGCTTCATCTAAAATTCCAAGTTCATGACAAAGAAAATTGAAGCGCTCTTCGGATAATGGTTTGGTGAAGAAGTCTGCTAACTGATGATCAGTATCAATAAATTCTAAGTTAATCGTGCCATTTTGCTGATGATCACACAAAAAATGGTGTCGTATTTCAATGTGCTTCGTGCGTGAGTGACAGATGGGGTTCTTAGTCAGATTTATAGCACTAGTATTGTCACAAAAGATTGGAATATGCATGAAAGATAAATTATAGTCTTCAAGGGTTTGCTTCATCCACAGAATTTGTGCACAACAACGCCCAGCTGCGATATATTCAGCTTCTGTTGTGGAGAGTGCGACAGAATTCTGCTTCTTGCAAAACCAAGAGACTAAAGCTTTTCCTAATAAATGACACGTACCGCTCGTACTTTTACGGTCGACCTTGCATCCGGCGAAGTCAGCATCAGAGTAACCAATGAGGTCAAATGATGTTGACTTGGGATACCATAGGCCCACTGTAACCGTACCCTTAAGGTATCGAAAGATACGCTTAACTGCGGTCATGTGTGATTCCTTAGGATTTGCTTGATATCTAGCACACAGGCAAACGCTAAACATTATATCAGGGCGACTAGCAGTAAGATAAAGTAGATTGCCTATCATACCTCGATACTTACGTTGATCTACGGGTTTGCCGCTATCATCTGGTTCAAGTTTGGTTGAAGTAGCCATTGGAGTGCTGATTGGTTTGACGTTGTCATGGTCGAATTTCTTCAGCATGTCCTTTGTATACTTCGATTGACGGATGAAGGTTCCATTTGACATTTGTTTGACTTGCAGCCCAAGAAAGTAGTTGAGCTCTCCCATCATGCTCATCTCAAACTCGGTCTGCATACACTTGGCAAAATCTTGACAAAGGGTTTCATCAGTAGAACCAAATATAATATCATCTACGTATATTTGTACTAAAAGAATCGTGTCTTTGAAAGATTTTATGAAAAGTGTGGTGTCAATTTTCCCTTTTGAAAAACCTTTCTTAAGCAAGAAAGTGCTTAGCCGTTCATACCAAGCTCTAGGTGCTTGTTTGAGGCCATACAACGCTTTCTTTAGCTTGAACACGTGGTCGGAAATTTGTGATTTTCAAAATCAGGGGGTTGTTTTACATAAACTTTCTCCTTAATAAATCCATTCAAGAAAGCACTTTTAACATCCATTTGAAATAATTTGAAATTTTGAAATTTTGAAAATTTACAAATGCACAAAGCATCCGAATAGATTCTAATCTAGCAACAGGAGCATACGTCTCATCGTAGTCGATACCTTTCTCTTGGTTGTATCCTTGGGCTACTAGACGAGCTTTGTTACGTATGACTGAACCATCTTCATTCACTTTGTTTCTAAAAACCCATTTAGTACCAATAATCGAGTGATTAGCCGGTCTAGGAACGAGTTCCCATACTTGGCTCCTCTCGAATTGGTTGAGTTCCTCTTGCATAGCAGAAATCCAAAATTCATCTTTGAAAGCTTCTAAAATGTTTTTCGGCTCAATTTGTGAAATAAAGGCAGTGCTAGCAATAGAGTCTCTTAATGATGATCTAGTAGTTACTCCACGTGAAACCTCGCCGATTACCAAATTTTCTGGATGTGAATGCTTGAAAGAGAATTTTTTTGGCAAGCTCTCCAGAGAATTTGTTTCGGTTGTGGTATTTATTGGAGTAGACGTTGATGGCTCAACATCATCATCAAGAGTAGCTGCTGCACTGTTATCTTCATCAAAAGTCACATTTGTAGACTCTTCTACAATTAAAGAGCGTTTGTTAAAAACTCTATATCCCTTGCTCTTGGCCGCATAGCCAAGGAAAATACCATCGTCAGCTTTGGCATCAAATTTGCCTAAGTTGTCTTTGGTGTTAAGGATAAAACATCTACATCCAAAAACTCTAAAATAAGAAACATTTGGGGTTCTCCCAAACCAAAGCTCATAGGGTGTTTTCTTCATAATAGGACGAATAAGCACCCTATTTAAAATGTGGCATGCTGTACTGACAGCTTCAGTCCAAAAGTATTTCGGAAGTAAAAACTTGTTCAACATGACTCTAGCCATATCGTCGAGAGTCCTATTCTTCCGCTCCACAACACCATTTTGTTGAGGAGTTCTTGGACAAGAAAACTCATGATTAAAACCATTTGAATCACAAAACTTTTTAAAATCAGAATTTTCGAACTCGTCTCCATGATCACTTCGGATACGAGTAATCATGTAGCCTTTTTCGTTTTGAACTTTCTTAACAAAATTCTTGAAAACCGAAATAGCATCACTTTTATTTGCAAGAAAGAAAACCCAAGTAAATCTTGAAAAATCATCAACAATAACAAAGGCATAGAGTTTTCCACAAAGACTGGCTACTCTACTAGGGCCAAATAAATCCATATGGAGTAGTTGCAAGGGTCTAGTAGTGCTTACAGAGTTTATGGAATGAAAAGATGACTTGGTTGCCTTATTCAACTCACATTCGGCACATACGGTGTCCTTTTTGAATGTGATATCGGGCAAGCCTCTAACTAGCTTCTTGGTCGATAGCCTGGATATAGTATCCATATTGGCGTGACCAAGACGCTGGTACCATAGTAACCGTTCATCTTTATGAGCATATAGGCATCTACCTGCATTGTTAGTATTTCTAGACAAATAGAAAATATAAATATTATCCTCTCTTACCCCTTCAAAATTAATGTCTCCCGTTGACCTATCATAAATAAGGCATTTATTTTGTCCAAAGTTAATGTCATATCCATGGTCAGCAAGATGACTAATGCTGAGCAGGTTATGCTTTAACTCGGTCACTAGGCAGACATCCTTTATTACGGGAGAGGGAGGATAACCAATATTACCATTACCTATAATATAACCTTTAAGGTTGTTGCCGAAGGAAACATATCCTTCTCTCTTCATCGATAGTGATGCGAAAAGATTTGCGTCTCCCGTCATATGCCACGAGCATCCACTATCGAGAATCCACTTACTCTTAGTTGAGGAGGGAAGGTCCACCTACATCAAGAGTAGATGTGACCTTTGGTACCCAAGTTCTTGAGGGTCCTGAAAAGTTAGTTTTTGGAAACTATGCATATATCTTTCTATCTACTAATCTTCTAATTCTACATTATGGTAAAATGTGTCCATATAAACCACAGTAAGTGCATGTAGCATTTCTATTTACATTAGGGGCATGCTGATGATGTCTATAAGCAGAGTAATGAGGAGAAGTGTGATGATATGTAGCATGGTGATGATGACTATGTGGAGTGGCATGGTAATGTTGTCTATATGGTATGGCATGGTGATGCTGTCTATATGGTATGACATGATGATGATCTCTATATGTAGAGTGATGTTGATTGTATCTTTGTGTAACATGGTGATGATTGTATCTATGTGTAGCATGATGATTTTGTGTCATATGATAATTATTTCTACGTGCATGTGGTTTGTGTTCTTTGTGAAAGTGTGTGTATATGTAAGCATGGTTACGTGTTGTAGGTGGATGACGTGGATAACTAGTATGAGAAATATCATGCTTAGTGTGTGTCTCATGAAATTGGGTTTGAGGTTGAGCAACCTGTTTTACCAATTTAGTCTCTAGTTTCTTAGAGACAGCCTGCAATTCAGTAATCTTAGCATTCAAACCAAATATCTTAGTGATAAATATCTTGTGTTTACTCTTTTCTTCTGCAAGCTTCGTGTTGAGTGTTGTGATTTCTTGTGTTTGTTGTTCAATGCGTGTTTCGGCATCATGTAAGCTTATTTTAAGCTTAGATACCTCATCAGTGACATCCGTGGGTGAAGTGTCTCTAATGTTATCAAGTAATAAAAAAAGTCTTTGAATTTTGACTTCATGACTTTTGATTTTGTCCTTGGCATGTTTGTATTTACCAATGAACTTTTTGTGATCATTAAGTAAATCGGTGAAAGCATCGCCAAGTTCATCAAAAGTGAAGTCGTCAAGAGTTTCGTTTGATACCTTGTCGGACGTCGCCATTAGGCACACATTAGCCGTATCTTGAGGAGAGTCATTTTCTTCCTCGGAGTCACTAGCTTCGCTTTTATGCCAAATGCTTGTGTTGGCATATTTTTTTGAGGAGGTCTTCTTGTATGGCTTCTCATAGCGGTTGCTCTTCTTCAAGAATGGACAGTCTTTTTGGACGTGTCCAGTCTTCTTGCAACCGTAGCAGGTTGGCTCTTCTTCGCCATCTTCTTGTGGTTCCTTCTTTCTTCGATTGAAGCGAAGGAATTTCTTGAAGTTGCGGACCATGAGAGCTTGATCATCATCTTCTGAGTTGTCGTCACCCGTCTCTTCGGGTTCAGCCCTTCGTCGGTGAGATTTGAGTGCGATCTCCTTAGCCTTCGGAGCAGGCTCTTCAAAGTCCTTGAGGTCAAGCTCATGAGTCATTAGCTTTCCCATCAAGGTCTCCATGGACATGGTTGTGAGATCATTTCCTTCTATGATGGCTATCACCTTAGGGTTCCAAATCTTTGGTAGCCCCCTAAGTAGCTTGCGAATCTTCTCGTGATTTGAATATTGCTTGCCGAGCGAAGACAGGAGGTTGATGATATCGAGGAATCTTGTGAACATTTGCGTGATCGTCTCGTTTGGCTTCATCTTGAAAGCCTCGTATTCTTGAGTGAGACGGCTTATCTTTGATTCCTTGACTTGGGTGGTTCCTTCATGCGTCACTTCTAGAAGTTTCCATACTTCATGAGATGTGGTGCATGTAGATACCCTGTTGAACTCATTCCTGTCTATAGCACAGAATAAAGCATTAATAGCTCTCGCGTCTAGACTTGTCTGTTTCTTCTCCTCGTCAGAATATTTGTCATGTGATTTCTCAATGAGATCACCGTTGACAACTATTCTGGCGAGCTTTTTGTAACCGTCAGTGACGATAGTCCACAGGTCAAAGTCTAGCGACTTGAGATAGAAGCTCATCCTTGTTTTCCAATACGTGTAGTTAGTTCCATCAAATAGGGGAGGCCTATGAGTGGACTGTCCTTTACCGTGATTGGAAATCAAGGATTGTGTGGTTGCCATGGATCAGCTCTAGGATGTAAGTCCTTGTAAAGAGAACAGAGCTCTGATACCAATTGAAGAACAGATGGCAACTCTAGAGGGGGTGAATAGAGTTTATAGCAATAATAGCCAATTAAAAATTTAACTCTTTCACAATATAAAAATAATCAGAGTAAATACGGAAATAAATAATGAGCAAGAAAGCAAACGCAAATACTGTCAATTTTAGCCTGGTTTCCCTCGTGGAGGACTAGTCCAGGCCTGAGAACTCTAGCTCAGGATTAAATCCACTATTTGTGAAATAGTAGTTACACCCCGTGCCTTTTCTTCAGAAGAACACGTCAACTTCTTACAATGGATCGCAGTGGCGATGCTTGGAATTTTCCAAGCTACTTCTTGAACTCTTGTACAAGACTCCTAACTGAGAGATGCTGAGCACTCGAGGCTTAGAAAACTTGTGGCTAGTAGATAAAGAAGGGTATGGCTTATATTGAGCTTAAGAGAGAAGAGAAGAGAAGATTGGATGATTGAAAATGAGAGAATTCTTGGCCTATTTATAGGTTTTTAACAGGCAGAATTCGGCCAGAATTCTGGTAGGAATTTTCAAAAATTTGGCCGTTGGACAACTAGCAACCAGCCAGTCCTAAAAATTAGGGTGCTGATTTTTAGGGGACAGAGTTCGGCCCGAACTCTGTGTGGAGGCAGAGTTCGGGCCAAACTCTGTCTCCAGAGCACAGAATGGGTCCAAGGGTCCAGTGGGCTGATTTTGGATGTAGAGCTTTATGGATTTTGGATAGGTTATGGGTTGAGTCTCAAGAGCCCAGCATAACTCAGCTTACAATCATTTTAGACTCAATAAATATAAAAGTACAGACTCAATTAATGACTTGTTTTAGCAAAACTGAGCTGTCGTCTGGCTTGAGCTAGATGTAGTCGTCGTGTGTCTTATTGAATTATTACAAGTATTATTTAGTCAATGTTATCAATATTTGGTTGACTGTGACTTTGTGTCAACACTCTTGTGTTTGTAAATGACCACCTCTCGCAAGTCAAGAGCAGATTGATCTACCTTTGTATCCGTTTTGTGGGCCCGGGTATCCCGAGCGCCCGAGTGCATAGGTATCATATTTGCTTCCAGATCTGAGGCTAGTAAAAGCACTTGCTCTCGATCGTTGTAGGGAGACTTTTGGGACCTACCCTGTCCATTTGTCGCAGAGGGCTGGACACGGGAGGTTCTGTATAACTTTCCATCAGGGGCACGTGAGTTAACGGTACCCGCTGACGGTCAGCAGATTGGACAGTTGACTGGGCTTGTTGAGCCCGCACTGCCATAGAGTTCTTCGACTTAGCACCGAAGGTACGTAGTAGGAAGAGTCCAAGTTGTTGTCTTGGATTTCTTCGTATTAGCTCGTGAAGGCGCATAGTACTCAGGATCCAACTTTATCTTTGCTAAGATGGCAAGTGAAGAACTTGTAGCCGATTCAGAAGAAGAATAAGCATTGTTGCAACTTTTATGGCTCGAACGGGGTCCCTAGACACGGGCTCCCTTTTCTTTTCTTTATTTTATTTTGGTGCCCTTTTCAAAGGAGGCAAGGGAGCTTTATATATAGAATAGAATGAGCCCTTTCTTCTTCTCCTTTTCGATGTGGGACTAAAAGGAATATCCTTTTTTCTATTCTTCTACATGACCCCTTTCAAATTTTCAAATTACAAATTTGGAATACTTTGAATAAGAAGCATGGGTAGTAGAGTTGTTTAGGTGTGACAATTCTATCAGAGGTACCATGGACGTGATAGGTTTGGGTACTTCCCCTGGAGATTTTATGTAGATTTATCATCCTTGACGTACCTTGGTTTTAGGTACAGATAATAAGTTGAGAGAGGGAACCAACATATTTACTCAGAGGTGATATGGACGTGGTAAATATGAGGTTGATGGTAGAGCTTTCCTACTCAGAGGTGACATGGATGTGGTAGGAGTGAACTCGATGAGGATACAAGAACAATTCAGAGGTGATATGGACGTGAAAGTTCTATGATTGATGTGCCACAATGCAGGGGTTGTTGTACAGGGTGTTTACTTAGAGGTAAGGTGGACGTGGTAAACATTTGTTTTTAACATCATCTGCTTTGTAAGGGGTAGGAAAACAACTCAGAGGTGATGTGAACATGGTTATTCTACTACTGGGGAGTGAATGCAATAGAACAATTGGGCTCCAGAAGCATGTGATTGTGAGGGAAGGGGTGCTTGTACTAGAGGACCTAATACAGCATTTATGGTTGGTAGAGGACTTCCCACTGGAGGATTTTTTGTGGACCTATTAATCTTTTACGCATCTATGGTACGAGTAATAGATTTGAATAATTTTTGGTGGACCTATTACCCTTTTGTGCACTAGTGGTGCGAGTAATAGATTTTGAGACAAAATCCAACAGAGGTAATATGGACGTGATAGGTTCTGTGGTCTTAACACCATGACTTTATCCCATATTGGGTACAGGTGTTAGATGATGAGACTATCTTTAGAGGTAATATGGACGTGACATACGATAATCATGAATAATTTTTTGTGGACCTATTACTCTTTTACGCACTGGTGGTACGAGTAATAGATTTTGAGACAAAACCCAACAGAGGTAATATGGACGTGATAGGTTCTGTGGTCTTAATACCATGACTTTATCCCAGATTGGGTACAGGTGCTAAGTCAGGAGACTATCGATATCAGAGATAATATGGACGTGATATACGATAATCAAGACCGAAAAGTTTGCTCAGAGATGGCAATAAGCCTGGTAAACTCCGGCGGGGTGAAGCATTAGGGTGGAAGGTCAGAGGTATTAGTATACATGACTTGTCACCCATGGGGATGCAATGTGAATCCACACGGAGCTAATAGAGTGTAAGTTCAGAGTTACTTGGTGGAAGATTTGGCGGTTTGAGAAAGTACCAGCATGTCCTTAGACATAGTATTTCTTCAGAAACTTGCCGTTTATAGGCATCATGAGCAAGTCTCCACGGTGACATCTTCGAAATCTAGCGATAGAGCTTTGGAGTCGATAAGATTCTAGATGTACCGCTTTAATTAGAAGCAGTCAAGAGTGGAATGATGGACATAGCGGTGGAAGTGGCAATATTTTGGGTCCTCAAACTCCGTCGCTCGAGGCTCGCGCCTTGGTGGAGGGAGTTGGATCCTATCCCCTTGTAAGAGCATATTGAAGATAGGCTTGACATGACTATCTTCAAATGAGTAATTCACCTTGGGCCACTGAGCTTCTGCCTGTTTTGGTTCAGGCTTCTTGGTTGTATCAGCTACCATAGCCTGTTTGCCTTTGGCATCCCGGTTATTGGTGGTACCGCCGCCATTATTGTTGTTAGAGTTGTTACTAGGGCGTTTTCCCTTGTCCTCTCCATCTGAGATGTGGTCCCTGTAGAAGCATGGAAAAGAACTAGAAAAGCTCTTGCGGCTTAAAACAGAAGAAGCCCATACGGTTCAAAACAAAAGAAGCCCATGCGGCTCAAAACAGAAGGAGCCTCATGCGGCTCAGGAATCTATCAGAGCCTCATGCGGCTCAGAAACTCTTCAATAGCCTCATGCGGCTCAGGAAAGAATCACGTAACCCTATGCAGCTTGCCTTTACAGCTGGCCATAAAGTAACTGCTCCTATTAAATGCTCTGACATAAAGTGATAACTCTGACATTAAAGCTGAAATGATGAACTTTGACATGACGGTGTATTCCTCGAGAAACGAAGAAAATCTCCTCTGCAGCTGGCACGATCCACCAACTACAAAGCTCCATATGCGGCTGCCACCACCCCATGCGGCTGATGCTCATATGCGGCTCGGATCGTGGAGACCCTCGTCATGCGGCTCAAAGTATAAGAAGTCACCCCATGCGGCCGCTGTTCTCATGCATCTCGGATCATGGGGATCATCTCATGCGGCTTAAATATTGAGAGGCCACGTCCATAAAGCCTCGACACGTGGCTAGTCCTATGCGGCTCAATTAGAAACCATCCCCATGCGGCTCAGATTTCAGAGGCTACACCTATGCGGCTGCCACCTTCATGCAGTTCAAAACCTAAGAAGCTACCCTCATGCGACTTTGGCTCACGGTTATGATACGTGGCAGAAGATCAGTTCCCCACGTGGCACTAAATCAATCAAGAGTCATCAACAAATCCCAACAACCAAATTTAGTGCAATCATCACAATTACCCGAATCAAAACAGATTTATTTCAATCACGCGGATTAAACACGTGGCAGGAGATCCGAGCTTCCAAAGATTCATGACAATCAACATTGATTGTCCATACGGATTTTGCACAATCAGCATTAATTGTCCAGATTCATTGCAATCAAGATTAGTGGTCCAGATTAATTGCCAACAAAATAGGATCAAGGAAAATGGCAATTAAATCTCCAAGCCGCCGACTTTTTTAGGGTAATCATTGCAAACCCTAATGATGACACCCCACTCCTATAAATAGCACGGTGCCATTCCCTTGTAAAAAAGAGAGAGATCCCCGATCCAAAATCGAAAAAAATATAGCAAGGTGCCATTCCCTTGCAAAAGAGATCCTCTCCACCCGGCTGGACACACAGAGAGACAAAGGCGCGCACAGAAGAGTCTTCCCATATTGAGAGCAGTTCTTCACCGGAGCCAAGGCTACGTCTGATCGTCCAAGGAGTAAGGCAGAGCGGCCGTCGCTTTCTCGAGCCTCTACCGTCACCTCCAGAATCAAAACTAAACAATCGTACTTAGATTGCTGTACCTAGGTTTTCGTCCCTAGGCTTTCTTTGTACGAGCGAGTTTGTATTATGAAGTAAAAGTCCAGTCCACCCATATAATTATTCTTTTCTTTTATAATCAATGGCAAACACGATGGCGACTCTGGTGGGGAATAACTTCTCCACGGCTGAGGAGTTGGAGATGCAATCAGACGCAGCCAAACTTGGCTCCACTCAACAAATGCTGGTCGCCCGGTTCGACCAGCAGGCTTTGAAGAAATGCTCTCCAACAGGAGCGCTGGCCCGGTCCAGCGACGAGCCCGCACAAAGAAGGCCCGCAGGGAATGGAGACCCAAAAATTTTGCTCCTCTCCTAGCTCTCGAAGAAGTACTCTTTGTTGCCCGAGACAGCGGAGAAGTCTCGCTCGCGGCCCCACTTCAGACCATAGAGGACCCTGCTGTCCCCAAGTCCGACAGAAGAAAATACTATGATGCTGGACTTGCAGGGGCAAAGAGGAACTCTATGCAGTCCAAGCCGTATAAGGGCGCCAGCCGCATGGAAGCTCATGCGACTGCAACTACCAACCGCATGGAGAAAACTCATGCGGCCACAAACGTCAGCCGCATGCAGAAAACCCTTGCAGCCAGAATTTCCAGCCGCATACATGAAGAACAAATGGCAACTCTAGAGGGGGGTGAATAGAGTATATAGATATAATATCCAATTAAAAAATCAACTCTAACACAAATAAAACCAATCAGAGTAAATGCGGAATTTAAAGAGAGAATCAAGAGAGCATACACAAACATAGCCGATTTTAACCTGGTTTCCCTCGTGGAGGACTAGTCCAGGCCTGAGAACTCTAGCTCAGGATTAGATCCACTATTTGTGAAATAGTAGTTTACAACCCGTGCCTTTTCTTCAGAAGAGCACGTCAACTTCTTACAGAGGATCGCAGTAGCGATTTGCTTGGAATTGTCCAAGCGACTTCTTCAACTCTTGCACAAGACTCCTAACTGAGAGATGCTGAGCACTCGAGACTTAGGAAGCTTGTGGCTAGTAGATGGGAAGGATATGGCTTTTCTGATCTTTAAGAGAGAAGAGAAGAGAAGATTGGATAGTTTGAAATGAGAGAATTCTAGGCCTATTTATAGGATTTTTGTAGGCAGAATTCGGCCAGAATTCGGGTAGAAAATTTCAAATATTTGGCCGTTGGACAACTAGCAACCAGCTAACCCTAAAATTAAGGCTGTTGATTTTTAGGGGACAGAGTTCGGCCCGAACTCTGTGTGGAGGCAAAGTTCGGCCCAAACTCTGTCTCCAGAGCACAGAACTGGTTCTTGGGAGCCAATGGTCATTTTCTGGATAGTGGAGTTTTGGGATTATTGGGTAGGCTATAGGTCAAGTCTCAAGAACTCAGCATGACACAGTTTACATCAATCTAGACTCAATAAAAGTATAAAATACAGACTTATGAACAACTGAAATGCAATAACTGAGCTGTCTTCAGACTTGAGCTTGATGTAGACGTCGTGTGTCGTATTGAATTATTACAATTATTATTTAGTCAAGTTATCAATATTTGGTTGACTGTGACTTTGTGTCAACAATCTCCCCCATATTGATAATTGACAAAATAGTAAATGTATATTCAATATTCATACCTGGACACAGTCAATGACAAAAGCAAAGCTCCCCCATAATCAGTGCCGAGCTAAACAAGATAGCTCCCCCGTAAACAATGCGTTGAACCTGTTGGCCTGATAGAGAAATTCTCCAAAAAGCACCAAAAGCACATATACCACATATACAAAAAAAAATACACAGAATATACATATCTCTCCCCCTTTTGGCATTTAGCAATATTAGAAGAAGCAGATAAAAATTGGCAAACACACCAAAAGAGAAGAAATAGCATATGAACTAACAGAACGAGCAAATGCATATAATAATAGAACTACCAGAATCATAAGAGTCACAACTCATAACTAGAGTCACCAAAACATAAAGAGTGTACCAAGTACATAAATCCAACTAACCAACTAAAAATACTAGAAAGCATAAATCATAAACTACGATCAGCAGCAGCATCATCAAGTAGTAGCCATCGCCATCATGGAGCACGAGAAGGCCCAGCAGAGTCGGAGCGCCTGGGGTCCACAAAAGCAGCACCCGGATCCAGGTAACGCATGACCCAAGGATCGTCAATGCGATATCCCTCACGATCGGGATCCCGCTCCATAGGAATGGGCATAGAAGGATGACGGGACATGGAATACCGAATATCATGCAGTGAGTTGCTGAGTGCACTCATCTGCAGGGTAGTACGGTAGTCCATTTGAGCCCAGCGATCGTCCTCTAAGTCGAAATGATCTCGGAGCATGGTCTGGATGGAGTCAAGGGTAGCAGGAGGAAGAGGCGCATCCTGTCCAAGTGGAGGGGCGTCGGGCTCCTCATCATCAGAATGCTCAGAAGTGGCAGGAGAGGCTACGACTGCCTGAAGTCGTCGTGCCTTAGAAAGGAAGGCAGGAGCAGGCAAGAAAGAACAATCATGAAGAGGTACATAGAATACACGAAAGACCATAGGAAGATATAAGGCATAAACCAAGGCTCGTGGTTAATCATCCAGTCCATCATGGTACGTGGAAGATTAAACGGAACACAAAAGTGAATATGATAAAGAGCAGATATTTCAAAATAAGTAACCTCATCGGTAGAACCCGCTTCGGGTAGAATGGTGTTGAAGATGATCCGATGAAGTTCATAGAAATATGGATTTAGATATTTAGCCATAAGCTTGCGAGGACGTGTGTTCGGAGTGCACAAATCGTCCTTGAAGCTTTCAAGGGAAGTTCCTTCGGGAAATTGGAACGACCGAGCTTCAACAAGCCTTTCCCAAGAGTTGGGCTCTTGAAGTTCAAGATATTCGGCTAAGTCAAAATCATCAAAGGAGATATCGATACCCGCAATACGGGAATAGATACGAG
Organism: Iris pallida; assembly: GCA_029216955.1. NCBI lineage: Eukaryota > Viridiplantae > Streptophyta > Magnoliopsida > Asparagales > Iridaceae > Iris > Iris pallida. The sequence goes on from JANAVB010045020.1 coordinate 73,460, forward strand.
TATCGTCATGAGTCAAGTTGCAATAAAACATTTGTATGGCACCACGATAAATGACCGAATTTAAAGTAATAAGTTCGTCAAGGCAAAGGTCATTAAAGAGTACATCATATTGGAAGAAAATTGTAAAGTTTATGGGGTGTCCCGTAAACACTGGACGTGTCCGAAAATCACTAAACCATGCATTGGATGCGTCTAGTGATATAAAGAGTCGGTCGTCGTAAGTGTTTGGATCACGTGGACGTGAAGGATTGAACAACGGATGAGGTGGTTGTAGTTGTTCAACGGGTTGCTCAACGGGAGGAGGAGGATTCGACGAGGAAGCTCCCTCGGTTCGAGATCTCTTCCCACGGTTGAGCAAGCGAGGAGCCATTTCACAAAATAGAGAAATTAAAATAGAGAAGGAGAGTGAGTTATACCTCAAATAAATGATGAACAGTGAAAGAGAATGAGAAAATAGCCCTTCTCCTTGATTTTGGTGAGTAATGGAGCACTATAGAGAGAAAACTAGGGTTAGGGTTTGAGAAAATAGTGGTAGAGAAGAAGAAAAGGTGGTAAGAAAGAGGGAGGAGGAAGAGAAACCGAATATAAGGGTAGGGCTTCTCTTGGTCGGAGTGAATCAGAACCATTGGATCAAGTTATGATCAATGGCTGGAACCTGTCCCCAATTCTGGAACAGGGAGACCGAATTCGGCCCGAACTCTGGTAAGGGCAGAGTTCGGCCCGAATTCTGGGTCTTTGTCCCACAACTGAAATCAGGCTGGAAGGATAAAGAAATTGGTCAAGTATGGAAAATCAGGATAAGTTATAAAGATAACGAATTCAATAAACCAGGTAGTACAAGTAGGAGAATAGCAGTATGAAATTGAAAAGTAGCATGTTAGCAGATTATAAATCAAAATGTACCGTATAATAAATAAGGAAATATATCATGATTTAATAATTTGAAGCTTCCATGGGTTAGCTGTAGGGGCCGGATCCCAGCTAGCGGTAGTCCTGAGGACTAGTGCACCGTGTCGCTTAGGCTTTTACGCCTTGTTGTCAGAAGGACCCTTTCGGCTTGTACCCATAGCAAGTTCATTTTAAGAAAATCTCAATATAATCGATATTTAAGCAGGTGTATTTTAATTTATGACAGCTTCATCTAAAATTCCAAGTTCACGACAAAGGAAATTGAAGCGCTCTTCGGATAATGGCTTTGTAAAGAAGTCTGCTAACTGGTGATCAGTGTCAACAAATTCTAAGTTAATCGTGCCATTTTGCTGATGATCACGCAAAAAGTGGTGTCGTATCTCAATGTGCTTCGTGCGTGAGTGACAAATAGGATTCTTAGTAAGATTTATTGCACTAGTGTTGTCACAAAAGATAGGAATATGCATGAAAGATAAATTATAGTCTTCAGGGGTTTGCTTCATCCACAAAATTTGTGCACAACAACGCCCAGCTGCTATGTATTCAGCTTCTGTTGTGGATAGTGCGACAGAATTCTGTTTTTTGCTAAACCAAGAGACTAAAGCTTTTTCTAATAAATGACACGTACCGCTCGTACTTTTACGGTCGACCTTGCATCTAGCAAAATCAGCATCAGAATAACTAATGAGGTCAAATGATGTTGACTTGGGATACCATAGGCCCACTGTAACCGTACCCTTAAGGTATCTAAAGATACGCTTAACTGCGGTCATGTGCGATTCCTTAGGATTTGCTTGATATCTAGCACACAGGCAAACGCTAAACATTATATCAGGGCGACTAGCAGTAAGATAAAGTAGACTGCCTATCATACCTCGATACTTACGTTGATCTATGGGTTTGCCACTCTCATCTGGTTCCAGTTTGGTTGAAGTAGCCATAGGAGTGCTGATTGGTTTGACATTATCAAGTTCGAATTTCTTCAGCATGTCCTTTGTATACTTCGACTGACAGATGAAGGTTCCATTAATCATTTGTTTGACTTGCAACCCAAGAAAGTAGTTGAGCTCCCCCATCATGCTCATCTCAAACTCGGTCTGCATACACTTGGCAAAATCTTGACAAAGGGTTTCATCAGTAGAACCAAAAATAATATCATCTACATATATCTGAACTAAGAGAATAGTGTCCTTCAAAGACTTTATGAAAAGTGTAGTGTCAATTTTCCCTTTTGAAAAACCTTTCTCAAGCAAGAAGTTGTTTAGTCGTTCATACCAAGCTCTAGGGGCTTGTTTGTGACCGTACAGCGCTTTCTTTAGCTTGAACACGTGGTCGGAAAATTTGTGATTTTCAAAGCCAGGGGGTTGTTTTACATAAACTTCCTCCTTAATAAAACCATTCAAGAAAGCACTTTTAACATCCATTTGAAATAATTTGAAATTTTGAAAATTTGCAAATACACAAAACATCTGAATGGATTCTAGTCTAGCAACAGGAGCATACGTCTCATCGTAGTCGATACCTTCCTCTTGGTTGTATCCTTGAGCTACTAGACGAGCTTTGTTGCGTGTGACTGAACCATCTTCATTTACTTTGTTTCTAAAAACATATTTAGTACCAATGATCGAGTGATTAGTCGGTCTAGGAACTAGTTCCCATACTTGGCTCCTCTCGAATTGGTTGAGTTCTTCTTGCATAGCAGAAATCCAAAATTCATCATTGAAAGCTTCAGAAATATTTTTAGGCTCAATTTGTGAAATAAAGGCAGTGCTAGCAATAGAGTCTCTTAATGATGATCTAGGGGTTACTTCACGTGAAACCTCACCGATTACCAAATTTTTTGGATGAGAAGGCTTGAAAGAGAATTTTTTAGGCAAGCTTTCCAGAGAATTGTTTCGGTTGTGGTGTTCAATGGAGTAGATGTTGATGGCTCAACATCATCATCAAGAGTAGCTGCTGCACTGTTATCTTCATCAAAAGTCACATTTGTAGACTCTTCCACAATTAAAGAGCGTTTGTTAAAAACTCTATATCCCTTACTCTTGGCAGCATAGCCAAGGAAAATACCATCGTCAGCTTTGGTATCAAATTTGCCTAAGTTGTCTTTGGTGTTAAGGATAAAGCATCTACATCCAAAAACTCTAAAATAAGAAACATTTGGGGTTCTACCAAACCAAAGCTCATAGGGTGTTTTCTTCGTGATAGGACGAATAAGCACCCTATTTAAAATGTGGCATGCTGTACTGACAGCTTCAGCCCAAAAATATTTCAGAAGTGAAAACTTATTCAACATAACTCTGGCCATATCGCCAAGAGTCCTATTCTTCCGCTCCACAACACCATTTTGTTGAGGAGTTCTTGGACAAGAAAACTCATGATCAAAACCATTAGAATCACAAAATCTTTCAAAATCAGAATTTTCAAATTCGCCTCCATGATCACTTCGGATTCGAGTAATCATGTAGCCTTTTTCGTTTTGAACTTTCTTAACAAAAATCTTAAAAACCGAAATAGCATCACTTTTATTTGCAAGAAAGAAAACCCAAGTAAATCTTGAAAAATTATCAACAATAACAAAGGCATAGAGTTTTTCGCCAAGACTGGCTACTCTACTAGATCCAAATAAATCCATATGGAGTAGTTGCAAGGGTCTAGAAGTGCTTACAGAGTTTATGGAATGAGAAGATGACTTGGTTGCCTTGTTCAACTCACATTCGGCACATACGGTGTCCTTTTTGAATGTGATGTCGGGCAATCCTCTAACTAGCTTCTTGGTTGATAGCCTGGATATATTATCCATATTGGCATGACCAAGACGCTGGTGCCATTGTAGCCGTTCATCTTTATGAGCATATAGGCATCTACCTGCATTGTTAGTATTTCCAAACAAATAGAAAGTATAAATATTATCCTCTCTTACCCCTTCAAAAGCGATGTCTCCCGTTGACTTATCATAAATAAGGCATTTGTTTTATCCGAAGTTAATGTCATATCCATGGTCAGCAAGATGACTAATGCTGCGCAGGTTATGCTTTAACTCGGTCACTAGGCAGACATCCTTTATTACGGGAGAGGGAGGATAACCAATATTACCATTACCTATAATATAACCTTTGAGGTTGTTGCCGAAGGATACATATCCTTCTCTCTTCATCGATAGTGATGCAAAAAGATTTGCGTCTCCTGTCATATGTCGCGAGCATCCACTATCGAGAATCCACTTACTTTTAGTTGAGGAGGGAAGGTCTACCTACATCAAGAGTAGATGTGACCTTTGGTATCCAATTTCTTGAGGGTCCTGAAAAGTTAGTTTTTGGAAACCATGCATATATTTTTCTATCAACTAATCTTCTAATTCTATATTGTGGTGATATGTGTCCATGCAAACCATAATAAGTACATGTAGCATTCCTATTTACATTAGGAGCATGCTGATGATGTCTATAAGCAGTGTAATGAGCAGAAGTATGATGATTAGCATGATGATGATGATTATATATAGAGTGCTGTGGAGTGGCATGGTGATATTGTCTATATGGAGCATGGTGATGTTGTCTATATGGAGCATGGTGATGTTGTCTATATGGAGCATGGTGATGTTGTCTATATGGCATGACATTGTGATGTTGATTGTGTCTTTGTGCAGCATGATGATTGTATCTATGATAATTATTTCTACGTGTATGTGGTTTGTGTCCTTTGTGAAATTGTGTGTATATGAAAGCATAATTATGTGTTGTAGATGGATGATATGAATGACTAGCATGAGAAGTGTTATGCTCTGTGGGTGTCTCATGAGATTGGGTTTGAGGTTGAGCAACCTGTTTACCCAATTTAGTCTCTAATCTCTTGGAGACAGCCTGCAGATCAGTAACCTTAGCATTTAAACCATAAATCTTAGTCATAGAAATCTTGTGTCTACACTTTTCTTCAGCAAGCAACGTGTTGAGTGTTGTGATTTCTTGTGTCTGTTGCTCAATACGTGTTTCAGCATCATGAAGGCTTAGTTTAAGCTTCGATACCTCATCTGTGACTTCCGTGGGTGAATTGTCTCTAATGTTATCAAGCAATAGAGAAAGTCTTTGAATCTCATCTTCATGACTTTTGATTTTGTCCTTGGCGTGTTTGTATTTACCAATGATCTTTCTGTGATCATCGAGTAAATCAGTGAAAGTATCGCCAAGTTCATCAAAAGAGAAGTCGTCAAGAGTTTCGTTTGATACCTTATCGGATGTTGCCATTAAGCACACATTAGCCGTATCTTGAGGAGAGTCCTTTTCTTCCTCGGAGTCACTAGCTTCGCTTTCATGCCAAATGCTTGTGTTGGCATATTTCTTTGATGAAGTCTTCTTGTATGGCTTTTCATAGCGGTTGCGCTTCTTCAAGAATGGACAGTCTTTTAGGACGTGTCCAGTCTTCTTGCAACCATAGCAAGTTGGCTCTTCTTCACCATCTTCTTGTGGTTCCTTCTTCCTTCGATTAAAGCGAAGGAATTTCTTGAAGTTGCGAACCATAAGGGCTTGATCATCTTCCGAGTCATCATCATCTGTCTCTTCGGGTTCAGCCCTTCGCCGGTGAGCTTTGAGTGCGATCTCCTTAGCCTTAGGAGCAGGCTCTTCGAAGTCCTTGAGGTCAAGCTCATGAGTCATTAGCTTTCCCATCAAGGTCTCCATGGACATGGTTGTGAGATTATCTCCTTCTATGATGGCCGTCACTTTAGGGTTCCAAATCTTTGGTAGCCTCCTAAGTAGCTTGCAAATCTTCTCGTGATTTGAGTATTGCTTGCCGAGCGAAGACAGGGGGTTGATGATGTCGAGGAATCTTGTGAACATTTGCGTGATCGTCTCATTTGGTTTTATCTTGAAAGCCTCGTATTCTTGCGTGAGATGACTTATCTTTGATTCCTTGACTTGGGTAGTTCCTTCATGCGTCACTTCTAGAAGTCTCCATACTTCATGAGATGTGGTGTATGTTGATACCCTGTTGAACTCATTCCTGTCTATAGCACAGAATAAAGCATTAATAGCTCTCGCATCTAGACTTGTCTGTTTTTTCTCCTCGTCAGAATATTTGTCATGTGATTTCTCAACAAGATCACCGTTGACAACTATCCTGGCGGGCTTTTTGTAACCGTCAGTGACGACAGTCCACAGGTCAAAGTCTAGAGACTTGAGATAAAAACTCATCCTTGTTTTCCAATATGTGTAGTTAGTTCCATCAAATAGGGGAGGCCTATGAGTGGACTGCCCTTCACCATGATTGGAAATCAAGGATTGTGTGGTTGCCATGGATCAGCTCTAGGATGTAAGTCCTTGTAAAGAGAACTTTGCTCTGATACCAATTGAAGAACAAATGGCAACTCTAGAGGGGGGTGAATAGAGTATATAGAGATAATATCCAATTAAAAAATCAACTCTATCACAAATAAAACCAATCAGAGTAAATACGGAATTTAAAGAGAGAATCAAGAGAGTATACGCAAACACAGCCGATTTTAACCTGGTTTCCCTCGTGGAGGACTAGTCCAGGCCTGAGAACTCTAGCTCAGGATTAAATCCACTATTTATGAAATAGTAGTTTACAACCCGTGCCTTTTCCTCAGAAGAGCACGTCAACTTCTTACAGAGGATCGCAGTGGCGATTTACTTGGAATTGTCCAAGCGACTTCTTCAACTCTTGCACAAGACTCCTAACTGAGAGATGTTGAGCACTCGAGACTTAGGAAGCTTGTGGCTAGTAGATGGGAAGGATATGGCTTTTCTGATCTTTAAGAGAGAAGAGAAGAGAAGATTGGATAGTTTGAAATGAGAGAATTCTAGGCCTATTTATAGGATTTTTGTAGGCAGAATTCGGCCAGAATTTGGGTAGAAAATTTCAAATATTTGGTCGTTGGACAACTAGCAACCAGCTAACCCTAAAATTAAGGCTGCTAATTTTTAGGGGACAGAGTTCGGCCCGAACTCTGTGTGGAGGAAGAGTTCGGCCCGAACTCTGTGTGGAGGCAGAGTTCGGCCCGAACTCTGTCTCCAGAGCACAGAACTGGTTCTTGGGAGCCAATGGTCATTTTCTGGATAGTGGAGTTTAGGGATTATTGGGTAGGCTATAGGTCAAGTCTCAAGAACTCAGCATGACACAGTTTACATCAATCTAGACTCAATAAAAGTATAAAATACAGACTTATGAACAACTGAAATGTAATAACTGAGCTGTCTTCAGATTTGAGCTTGATGTAGACGTCGTGTGTCATATTGAATTATTACAATTATTATTTAGTCAAGTTATCAATATTTGGTTGACTGTGACTTTGTGTCAACAATACAGACAGCCTGCACGGCCATGACATCTAGCCGCATACAGAAGGATCATGCGGCCACAAAGGATAGCCGCATGCCGACTGCCTGTACGGCCACGACTCCTAGCCGCATACAGAAAGGTCATGCGGTCACACATACCAGCCGCATGCAGACAGCCTGCACGGCTACAAATCTCAGTCGCATACCATCTATCCCATGCGGCTCACGGTCAGTCTTTGACCGTCTCTCATACGGTCCTGACCACGAAGGCTCCCTGGAGCATATGCCAGACTCTGTTGTGACCAGCTTGGACTCTTCCTACTATGCACTCTCGGGTGCTAGAAGGAGAAAGCCTCGGGCAGCACAGGCTCGACGAGCTCAGTCGGCTGTCCCAACTTCTGACTATCAGAGCATCCCGCTGACTATTACGCGGGCCCCTGATGAAAAGTTGTATAAAACTATCCGTGTCCTGCTCTCGGCAACCGACGAACGGGATAGTCATCGAGAATCTCCCGACAACGATCAGGGGCAAGTACTCGTACGACCCCCACATCAGGGAGCAGGCAGGAGGCCAACACGCTCATGTGCTCAGAAATCTCGGACTTATAAATCGGGTGACTTGCACAACGTGGTTCTTCACAAGCGTAAGGAAAGAGACGAAGATTTGATGTGCAACGAGTCCTGTCAAGGACATAAATGCACCCAAGTCATAGTCAACTGCTGCTACAATAAGGCAACAGCACAAAAAGACCGGCGGTCCATCTTCAAAATGCTGCAACACCCAAGCTCAGAAGACGAGGCGCTTCTCGTCGCCTCTTACAATTCTGCTCTGAAGATTCCTGGCAGCGGAAGAGGGAAGAAAACAAATGTCTCCAGCCCAAAAATTTTAACCGGCGTAACCAAGAAAATTTCTTCTAAACGGTTGTCTACCACCGTTGTAAGAGGAGTTTACTAAGGTACCCGCTCAAAGACGAAATCTGCCACACGGAGAGATTCATCCACATCTATCGGAGATACTGGAGCCGAGGGTAGCATTCCTCTAAATATCCACAACAACACGGTGTTCCAAGAAGATAGTCTGAGGGAAATGGTTCACCCAACAGATGCAGCAGATCCCGACGTCCCCGAGGACGTCCACAATTCTCAAGATGAGGCAAGCTCTGAAGCTGGGGGTACCACTCTTTCTGAGTCCGAACCAGAGGAGAACATTCCCACATACCATGACGACTTCTCTGTACGAGGGTACGACTTAGAGGGCACGTCCTCTACCGTTCCTTCCATCTCTCATCATATAAGGACGGTATTCATGACGGACAACAACCAAGAGGGTCCCAGTAATCGCCAATGCATCGATACTCTTGAGGCCATACTGCATGCCTTGGTCAAATCCGTGGACGAGATCAAAGCGGCCCTTCCTACTTTGCAAGGAAGGACGCTTGGACAAACAAGTTTGGGTCCCGCGGTCAATGCAGACTCGAACTCAGCTGTACTAAACCCGGGCGATAATCCTCCTGAAATATCGGCCCCCACCGCTGCAGACGAGGCCAGGAAGGCAAGAAGAGAGGTCAAGGAGCTCCGGGCCATGTTCCAAGCCTGAGAAACTTGCCAGGACCTCAGGATACGACAACCGTATCCTGCTGCGTGGAGAGATGTTCCTTTCCCACCAAAATATAAACCATTCCACATCAATCGATATGACAGGAAGACATCTGCAAGTAGGTACATTACCTACTTCAAAGTCACAACCGACCATCTGCCCCATGACGACGCCATCCTTACGCGGTTATTCATCAGAGCCTTGGAAGGGGTCGCCTTCGACTGGTACCGCAATTTGCCGGACAATTACATCCACTCCTTCACCGGCTTCAAACGTATGTTCCTAGAGAGGTTCTATGAAGTAGGACAAGACGTGACAATGTCCACGATCTTATGGACGTTGTTCAGGGAGAAAAGGAACTAACAAGAAATTATATCGAGCGGTTTTGCCAAACCGCGATGAAGCTGCCTTCCGGCAACCCTGATTCCTCCTTGATTGAAATTTGCCAAAAGAGACTGCTTCCCACAATCAGCCTCTGGATAGGAGAAAGTCAATTCAAGGATTGGAAGACATTCATCATCAGTGCCACTAGCGCAGAAGACAAGGTGAAGAAAGCCCGCCAACTGGGATTGCACATCTCGGAAGGGGAAGACAAGGGCAAACGCCCTAACGTCAACAACAACAACGGTGGTAATTCATCCAGCAACCGAGACAACAAGGGCAAGCAGGCTATGGTGGTCGACACAGCCCCAAAGCCCGAATCAACGTCGGCAGAAAAGCAGTGGCCTTAGATAACCTACTCCTTCGAGGATGGCCATGTTAAACCCATCTTAGACATGCTCATCCAAGGAGGACGAATTCAGCTCTCTCCTCCCAGGCGTGAGCCTCGTCCTGCAGATATGGAGAGTCCCAAGTACTTCCATTACCATTGCTATGTTTACCATACTACACAAGACTGCTATCCGCTGAAGCGATACATCCAACATCTCATCGATTCTAAGGACTTGGCCATTGATTTCGAAGAGGTGACCGTGGCAGCCAATATGGTGTCAGTACAATTTGGCAGCTTCCCTCCGACAAAGACTCAAGATGGAGTAGTACCCGTCCCCAGAGCAAAGATGGAGGTCTCTAACCTTCCACCTCCCCGAGACCAAGCCGCTGGTCTAGTGCCCCTTACTACATCACGGAGGGAGGTCATGTGGGTCCATCTGGACTTGGTACCTAAGGTGACTCAGTCCGCACCTCCCTCCACCAGCAAGAAAAAGAATAGGAAAGTCAAATCATGCCACACGATCTCGACAGAGGTCGAAGAAGCTACTGCTGTTGTTACCCGCTCGGGCACACAAACCCAACCTCCACCGGATAACTCGGCTGAAGATCATCAGCCGACAGCTGCTAATGCTTCAGGACCTCCGCAGCCTTCGACGACCGACAAGCCTAGGCCGAAGGAGACTCGCTTCAACAAACCACTCCAAAGAGAGATACCTCATGGGCTAAAGAGACCATACAACTTTGACATCCTGGCACAATTGGCCAACACACCGGCCAAATTATCGCTATATGAGCTCCTGAGACTCTCCAAGGATGTCCGTGTCGCACTGAGCGAAGCACTCCAGAATGTCGACGCATATCTGGCTCAGTCCAATCTCACTGGAGAGGACTCGCCGGCAGATCTCCAGGACGGCGCTTGTACAGGGTCAATGCCAAATATTGTCTTTACTCCGCAGGATATGCTTATCAAGACCAACCTGCACGATCGCCCTCTGAATTATACTGGGTACATTGACGAAATCAAGGTCGATCGGATGCATATTGACCCCGGGTCCTCCATAAGCATCATCCCGAAGAGCCTACTACACCATCTACGCATCCCAATGCATCGTTTGACGCCGACAAGCACCGCCATTAGCGGTTTCAATTCGGGCAGGAGCTACCCGATCGGAAAGATTCGCCTAAAATGCCAAATCGGCGACCTTCAGTCAGAAGTAACCTGTTATGTTATAGATGCGGACACTTCCTACAATATTCTCCTGGGGCGTCCTTGGATACACGATTACATGATCATACCTTCCACACTGTACCAGTGCTTCAAGTACATCGACAAGCACGGCCTCGTGAGTACATAATTTGCCGATATTGATCCCTTTAAAGGGGTCGAATCCTACTACTCAGATTCATGCTTGTACGAGAGGTCAAAAAAGCATCTTGTCGAAGGAGATACTCATGCTCAAACTGAGGCAGCAACTGGATCAGAAGAACCTCTGACGATCCACCTCCAAGCCTACAAACCTGGCATAACTCCACCCCTTACAGCCACACTGCGTAAGGACGCAATTAGCTTCTCTGCTAAGGAGGAACAGATGATAATCCGACTGCCAAGGTCTGGCCAAGCGCCAAGACCCACGACAGAGCCATTGACAATCAGGCTGTCTAAAGCTAGCCGGCCACAAGCAGAGGAGCTTAATACCTCTGTCAAACCGATGACAATTCGTCTTCCCAGAATGAATCGGCAACCGAACACTAAGCCAGGGACTACTAGCCAGCCAACAACTCCCCGCTCAGCACTGAGCACCAAACTGGGGGTAGCTAGTATGCCAATAACTCCACGTTCTGCTCCACCCATGGAGCCCCTGATAATCAAGTTGCCCAAGTCATCCTCTCAGTCTGCATTTACATAGGGGGTAGCTGAAGAAGAGTCAGAGCTGGCCAAGTATGTGGCTGCTTACACTGATGTTCCATCCGCAGATGATGTAATCCCACTAGAAAAGATACCTTATTTCATCAATAAAGGGCTATCTTTGAATTATCTCGAGCTTAATAAGCTTTGTACAATGTATGCTATGGAACACGGTATAGGCGCTCACCTGCACACACAAGTGACAAATGTCTACACCGCAAACCAACTTACTCCAGTGGAAGATGCCTACAGAATAATCGAGGGAGGGGATCACCCAATCATCTTCGGTCGAAAGAATGATCCACAGCCCTTCAAGATAGAAGAAGTTGAGCTCGAACCCGACACCGGGAGATTCCCCCTTTATTTGTATAGTTCACAATCCAAGCACCTTATGCAAAAACAAGGATATAATCTGGGAACTACACCAGGCTTAAACTACGATACTGGACGGCGGTTACCCTTACAATCGTCGATCCTGGCTGGAAAACCATGAGATTACTACAACAAAATTAGACGTGGACTAGGTTATGTCACACCTGAAAGCTCAGACGAAGAATGCGACTGGCACTCACACTCAACCGGATCACCCACTTCCGATTCAGATATCAGCATCGAGGATATGCTCAGGCAAGTCTGGTCCGTCAATATGGCACTTGCCAATGCCTACGAAGAAGATGAAGACATTCTCGAACTTTTTGAGCTAGAGCCATGGGCACAACAACTAGATACGCAGTAGGAGAAGCGGTTCGAACAAAAAGAGCCTCCCACCGAGGATGAGGTTGTGCAAGTCGATCTCGGTGATGAGTCCTCTCCAAAGCCCATCTTCGTCAGCAAAAATCTGATAGACGAAGAGCGATAATCACTACTACAACTCGTCAGAGAATACATCGACGTGTTCGCCTAGAGCTTCGAAGATATGCCAGGACTGAACCTCAAGATTGTACTTCACAAGCTCAACATCCGTTCGGACGCAAAACCAGTCAAGCAACAGCAACGTCGGTTCCGTCCTGACGTCATGAATACCATTAAAGTCGAGGTAAACAAGCTGATAGCCAGCGGCTTCATCCATGAGGAACAACATCCTGACTGGGTCGCCAACATAGTACCAGTCCTCAAGAAGAGTGAAAAGATTCAAATCTGTATCGACTTTCGTAATCTGAATAAGGTGTGTCCTAAGGATGAGTTCCCTCTCCCTATCACAGACATCATGATCGATAACACCTGCAGATTTGAGCGTATGTCATTTATGGATGGTTTCTCGGGGTACAACCAAATCAAGATGTTCCCTAACGACGAAAAGCATACATCATTCCGAACACCAATTGGCATATACTGCTACACAGTTATGCCTTTCAGTTTAAAGAACGCTGGCGCCACCTATCAAAGAGATATGAGCGTCATCTTTAGAGACCACTTGCGTAAGACAGTAGAATGCTACGTCGATGACATCGTCGTCAAAAGCCGCTCTAAGGAAGATCATCTGCATGATCTGAGGACAGTGTTCGACCTGATACGAGCGCACAATTTAAAAATGAATCCCACAAAATCCTTGTTGGGCGTATCCAGCGGGAAGTTCTTGGGTTTCATCATTACCTCCCAGGGTATCCACGTAGACCCTGAGAAGACAAAGACGATCATGGAGATGGGTCCTCCGAGAAATCTCCGTGAACTCTGAGGCCTTCAAGGGAGGCTAGCCTACATTAGGAGATTTATCTCTAACCTCTTTGGATGATGTCAACCATTCACCTACCTTATGAAGAAGGGCGTTTCATTCGTATAGGATGAAGAATGCCAGCGCACCTTCGACAGCATCAAAGAATATCTGACGAACCCTCCAGTCCTGGTAGCCCCGATTGCTGGAAGACCATTCTTGCTCTATGTACGAGCGATGGAACATTCTCTCGGTGCTCTGCTAGCATAAAACAATGAGACAGGCCACAAACAAGCTATATATTACCTCAGCCGAATGATGATGGGGCCGGAGCATCGATACACTGCCGTAGAGAAAGAGTGTCTTACTCTGGTTTTTGCCATTCAGAAGATGCGACACTACGTCACGGGACAAACCATCTATTTCATATCAAGAGTCAACCCCCTCAGGGTCCTCATGACTAAACCAGGTGCACTCAGCTCTCGCCTCGCTACCTGGGCGATATTACTGTCCCCCTACCACATGATCTTCGTCCCGCAAAAGGCTGTTAAAGGTCAAACTCTGGCAGACTTTTTAGCAGCTCATCCAGGTTCGGAGTCAACCAAAGTAGACGAAGAGATTCCAGACGAGGTCGCTAATTCAAATATGACCTCCCATGATACCATATGGCAAATGTTCTTCGACGGCGCTTCTAGAACCGGGACCAAGGGCAACATCGTCGCTGGAGTCGGAGTAGTACTGATTTATCCCACCGGGTTGGTGATCAATCGAGCTTATTCCCTTACGGAGCCCTGTTCAAACAATGTGGCCGAGTACAATGCTTTGGTCATTGGCCTCCGACTTGCAAAAGAGCTGGGGGGTAGAACACCTTGAAGCATACGGCGATTCACAGTTAATCGTCAATCAGATTCGGGGTTCATACGAGGTTCGCCATGAGGACATGATCCCTACCACCAAATAGCGATCGACATCATCTCGTCCCTGGAGGGGTTCTTCATGGAGCACGTTCCCAGGCTCCAAAACATTGAAGCTGATGCCCTAGCAGGTCTTGCCGCTTCCTTAGCAGTTCTGAATCATGCTCATCATCTGGTTGACATCATAGGACGTGAGTTGGTCTGTCCCAGGAATAATGTTCACTGTGCCAAGAGTTACTCCGCTCTGACAGTCGACAAAGCACCAGACTGGAGACAACCATTCATTGACTTTGTAGTCTACGACATCCTACCGGAGAATCCGAAGGAAGCCACTTCTATTAGAAGACGTTCCCTCAGATACTTCTATGATACAGAGACGAAAATACTGTATCGGCGATCATACGATAGATTACTGCTTCGATGCCTGTCAAATACAGAAGCCAAAGAAGCCGTGCGTGAAGCCCACGATGGCATCTGTAGGGCCCATCAGCCTGGCCCGAAACTACAAGATCGTCTTCGACGAATGGGCTACTACTGGACCATGATGGTTGCAGATGTAATAGACTATGCACCAAAATACAAAGCCTGTCAAGTCCACGCAGATTTCATCCACCAGCCATCAGAGTTTCTACACCCGACGGTGGCATCCTGGCCCTTCGAAGCATGGGGAATGGACATCATCGGTCCGATCACTCCGCCTTCGTCCCGAGGACATCGCTTCATACTCGCAATCACAGATTACTTCTCTAAATGGGTGGAGGCTATTCCGCTGGCAGAAGTGAAGACTTCAAACGTGATCAGTTTCCTCAAGCATCACGTCATCTATCGCTTTGGACTACCCCGAAGGATCATCCATGATAATGGTCCACAGTTCGCAAGTCACGTCTTCTATCGGTTTTGCGACAAATATCGCATCCAGAATATTGCTTCAACACCATACAACCCAGCGGCTAATGGTCTGGCTGAAGCATTCAACAAAACAATCATCAAGCTTCTCAAGAAGTTCGTGTCATCAAACAAATACGACTGGAATGAAAAGCTCGATGAATACTTATGGACGTACCGTACCACAGTACGAACTGCCACCGGGAACACACCATTCTATCTAGTATACGAAAGTGAGGCAATTCTCCCACTGGAGACTCAAATCCCCTCACTCCGTGTTGCTCTCACATACAGATTGACGACGGATGATAATCACCATCGCAGACTACAAGAATTGGAGGCTCTTGATGAGATGCGCCTACTAGCTCCACAACAAATCGAGCTATACTAGGCACGTATCTCCGGAGCCTTCAACAAGAAGGTTAACATCAGAACATTCCAAGTGGGCGACCTCGTTCTGGCGGTTCGGAGGCCGATGGTTATGACTCACAAAATCGCCGACAAGTTCCAGCCAAAGTGGGAAGGCCCGTTCATCATTGATGCCGTATTCTCTAATGGATCTTACCGCCTCGCAAAAGAAAATGGAGACTTTCTCATATTGCCCATCAACGGCAAGTTCCCAAAAAAGTATTACGTCTGAAATGACATCCTCCAAGGTGATGAGTTACGTACCCGTTAGTACCGCTGAACTCACATCCCGACTATAAATTGCCAAGGTGATGAGTTACATACCCGCTGGTGCCACTGAACTGACATCCCGACTACAAATCTGCTAAAATGATAAGTTACGTACCCGCTGGTACCGCTGAACTCACATCCCGACTACAAATTGCCAAGGTGATGAGTTACGTACCTGCTGGTGCCGATGAATTCACATCCCACCTTCAAATCTGCCAAAATGATGAGTTACGTACCCGCTGGTACCGATGAACTCACATTCCGACTATAAATCTTCCAGAATGATGAGTCATGTACTCTTCCGTACCACTGAACTCACATGCCGACTCCAAATCTCCCTGATTATTGAGTTATGTACCCGCAGGTACCGCTGAACTTACACTCTGGTCACTACAGATGAATCTATACCGCGTCCTTTTAGGTAGTAAGTCATGTATGATTATACCTCTGAACTTTCTTCCCAAAAGGAGCTCCCTCCTTATGATCCAGTACCCGCACTTTCAGTGCACAAAAAAGGTAACAGATCCACAAATTCTTCGAAACAACCACGTCGATGTTACCTCTGAGTTGTTTCCCTTCCATCAAAAACAAACCGCCCCTCACATAGAACCTCCATGTCCTTATTACCTCTGAGTCGTTCTATATTCCCTTCATAGAGGCCACTCATGCCATGTCCTCATTACCACTGAGTGGAAAGGCTCCATCGAAGAAACCCTCATATTTACCACGTCCTCATTACCTCTGAGTAAGTATGTTGGTTCCTTTCTCTCTCGTCTTATTGTCCGTATCCAGAACCAGGATACGCCAAGGATAATAAGCCCACAAAAAAGTCTCTCAAAGAACAGAGCGAACGTAGTCTGTTCACTCGAAACCAGTTACATCCGCATGGCTACACCTCATGAGCAAGTCAGAAAAGTCCTCTATCATTTCATTCAGACAAAAAAAAAGATTACATTGATGCCCAAAAGAAGTAGAACACAAACTGCAGCTGAAGACAGACAGAAATACCAAGACAAAAGACGGACACTTATGGGAACCTACGAATCCTAGTTGCGGGGGCGCATATACCAATCCCTCAACCATTTTCCATATGAAGGATCTACTTGAGCAAAATCCTCGTCCGAAGCAGGAGAGTCAGAACTCCCAAAACTATCGCCGTTAAACTGGGGCTCCTCTTTTACAGCAACTTCAATCGACCCCAACTCTTCTTTTTGCTCCTCCATTCTCGGCATCACCCCCTCCTTAATGAGCGATGGTTCTTGTTTGATGAAAGGTGGCAGCGGCTCTTCCTTCACGATGATCTCAGCCTTCGGCAGGGATGCTGCAAGAATCAAAAGGTGATAAGGAACAAAGTTAGAAGAGGGCTAGAACCTCATACGACCCAATCCAGACGAACTTATGCGGTCTCGATTCAGAGAGACTCATACGGCTCTGTTCGAAGGGTCATCATGCGGTCCAGTTTATGAAGCGTCTAGGCAGCCACTAGACAACTCCCATGCGGCTCGAACATGGGATATACTCCTATGCGGCTCGGACATGGGATGCACATGTGGCTCATACAAATTGAACGGTTCGACGAGAACGAAGGACGCATTAAAGGCTTGTGCATAAAGCATGCAACAGAGCCGTCTTTATTTCAAAAGATACGATCTGCCCAAACCCTTACCAGCAATGGGGGGGTGAACGTCGGGGTGGACTTCAGGGACCGGGGCTGACGAAGAAGCCACACCCTTTTCCTTCGCCGCGGCTGTGGAAGCTTTGGAGGCCATTGTCGATGACGATCGGAGAAGAAAAAACAGCAGATTAGGGCAAGAGAAGAGGAAGGCAAAAGAAGGTAAAGAAGTTTTACTGTCCTAACAGCACCCCTATTTATAGGTAGACATAGGGGCACGTGGACCGATAAACCGCTTTGGGTCGTGCGCTGCAGGCAAAACCGACTCCTCGGATTTTGCCCCCTCTCTCGTAAAGAAGATTCATCCAGGGCATAAAATCCAAATTTTTAATGAACCAACTCTTGGGATTCCCCCAAAAGACGGCTCTAAAAAATGAATTAAGGGCAATTAAAGAGACGCACGTGAGACAGGGAGCACATGCGGCTAGGAAGTCTATGCGGCCAGACAGGCCATGCGGCCAAGAACATCCTATGCGGCCAGTAGAGCTCATGTAGCCATACTTCTTATTCAAAGTATTCCAATTTTTCAAATTGAAAACTTTGAAGGGGTCTTGTAGAAGCATGGAAAAGAACTAGAAAAGCTCATGCGGCTCAAAATAGAAGAAGCCCATGCGGCTCAAAACAGAAGAAGCCCATGCGGCTCAAAACAGAAGGAGCCTCATGCGGCTCAGGAATCTATCAGAGCCTCATGCGCCTCAGAAACTCTTCAATAGCCTCATGCGGCTCAGGCAAGAATCACGTGACCCTATGCAGCTTGCCTTTACAGATGGCCATAAAGTAATTGCTCCCATTTAATGCTCTGACATAAAGTGATAACTCTGACATTAAAGCTAAAATGATGAACTTTGACATGACGGCGTATTCCTCGGAAAACGAAGAAAATCTCCTCAGCAGCTGGGACGATCCACCAACTACAAAGCTCCCTATGCGACTGCCACCACCCCATGCGGCTGATGCTCGCATGCGGCTCGGATCGTGGAGACCCTCGTCATGCGGCTCAAAGTATAAGAAGTTACCCCATGCGGCCGCTATTCTCATGCGGCTCGGATCATGGGGATCATCTCCATGCATCTCAAATATTGAGAGGCCACGCCCATACAGCCTCGACACATGGCTAGTCCTATGCGGCTCAATTAGAAACTACCCCCATGCAGCTCAGATTTCAGAGGCTACACCTATGTGGCTGTCACCTTCATGCGGTTCAAAACCTAAGAAGCTACCCTTATGCGGCTTTGGCTCACTGTAACGCCTCAGTACTAAAATACGTAGGACTAGGAACGTAGACATGCCAGCTGTATTCATACGAAGTACATAGGCCTCGTATGGATATATAAGCTGTAAAATGCAGTAGAACCGTAACTAATCTCATCCACACAATATAAATGAATAGAAGATATCATATAACCAACTATGAAATTGTCATTTGGTACATGTAGTTGGGCGGAGACAAATCCACTACCAACTATGAAAAGAAATACATGATAAGCAAAAAAAAGATTTTGGCGAGCGAAGCGAAGACGATCCAAGTGCAATCATCCTCGAAAAAATAGCGATGATCACGGCTAGAGCTAGAACACCTGCAAAAGACAATAGCACACACCTGGAGAGATAACCAGGTCCTCAGAGGGACGTAACAAGACACATAATATCATGCTATATGAACTGAATAAATATTGCTCAAATAAATAAGTCAATCGAATTATAACATGGTCCAATACGCACCTACTGAACGAGCATACCATCCCCCCAACCAAACAAGGACAGGAGATGGTAAACTAATTCACGGTGACGTATCTTTCCACGCTATGAATCCAATATGGTATCCGGACCCCAACAAGGTTCAATACCTTTTCATCGAAGTAGTAAGTCACATCTACAACCAAACAAGGACAAGATGTGACGAACTAATCCGCGACAAGTTATTGTTCCAAGCACGGTCAGATATAAGTACCCAAACCAAAAGTACTCGTACCTAACGGATAAAGGTGCCTAACGGTTCTAAGTGAAATGTAGTTAAGAACAATCCTTCCTACGCATGGGCCCTGGCTGAATAGGATCGGCATAGTCCCCCTTGGGGTACTAGAGGCCCAATCAATAAGAGCATGACGTTCCGCAGAATCGTCAGTGGCCGTCAGTAATCATGGGTCATCAGCCCTGTATCTCCAGCGGAGAATCCGGGTCACAAGGGAAAGTGCATCGAAGCCCATACGCTAAGGAATTGTCATCCCCGCCCAATGCCTACTTTGTTGTATCCACAACAGTAACCTCTATAACCACTAAGTCAAACTAAGCATGCAACCTCTATTAGCGGTTATTCCTATCGCACGGCTTATACGCACCGGTGGCCATCCAGTCACGCATGTCCGTGTTCTATATGCGACACACAATTTTGTTTTACAACGTGTCAAGGCCAATGAATGCAACACACAAGGTGGTCCCTTAATGCTAGGTTTAATGTGTAAGAAAAATAATACATAGCAGGAAATATAAATGAACAGTAAGTTCTAACAGGTTATGCCATGTATCACAGTTTATTTTGCATAAAGAAAATAAATAATACATATGAGCTACAATAAATAAACAGCAAATGGCAAGGTGTCTTGTCTGATAGTACGCCTGGTGTGCTGCAATGATCAATCTGGCATGATTTACAAATTCGATGCAATAACTATGCAAGGTGACCTCGGATGTCGGTACGGATGGTTCCATCGGGTCCAGAAGGGTCAAATTAGTTAGGTTCAATATAAGGTAGTCTCGAAATGGGCGAAGGAATAGGAATAAAAAGATTGGTTACGGACAGGAGAAAATCAAAGAGAAAATTTTATGGAGAGTACATACTTATACTATTTTAGAAATTATCTATATTACTTTAGTCAAAAATATTTTTGATAAATATAAAAACTAAGAAAATGTTTTTAGGGCTAAACCTAAATTTTGAAATCACATAGATAGCTATAAGCCCTATACTATACATATAGTTGGAAAAATAATATTAATTAATTTTCAAAGTAATAACTTTAATAATAATAGTATAATAATAAGTATAATAAAAATACTAATGTCAATAATAATAGTTATAAACTAAATATTGTATTATTAATACTGATAACAGTGTAACTAATATTACTAATAATAATATACATAAAAGTAATATAAATCATTTATACACTATATATTCTGTATAGAAAATCCTAATAGTAAGAAGAATAATAACATATTAATAATAATAATGATAGTAATAATAAAAAAAATAACAAAACACAAAAAGTAAAATGAATTAAAAGAAGACCCAGTGGTTAACCAATGGATAAGTAAAGAACAAAACAAAAAAAAACTCAGAGAAGGGATGAGAGAGAGAAGTGAATGAGAGGAGCTGGGAAAAGAGAAGGAGGGGGGAACGGGAATCGGCGGAGGCGGTCACGGGCGGAGGAGAAGTGGGGTTCGGCCGACGAGGCGCGGGCAGCGGAGGGAGAACAGAAGAAGGAGCGGAGTCGGGGCGGCTACGGCGGCGGTCGGGGGTTTCGCCGGCGTTTAAGGTGGGGATGAGGTGAGCTCGGTCGTGGGCTGTCCCTGTGGAAGCGCCGGGCGTGGACGCCGCTCGTGGTGGCCGAGCGTGAGAAGTTCGGCGACAGAGGGAGGAGATGATGGCAGTGGCGCTGGGACGGTCTTCGGCGGAGTTGGCCGCGGTCGCGGCTGGAGGGCGGCCGGAGGTGAGTTTAGGATTAGGGTTTTTGATTTTTTTTTTGTTTGGGGTGTTTTGGATTTGGTAGTGTTGGTGGTTGGTTTGTGGACGGGTGGCTGCCCCGGGAGGGATGGCCGGCGGGCTGACTGGGGTGGTGGTGACGGTAACGGGGTCTTGGCGGGTGGCCGGGTGGTTCTCGGCTGGGTGGAGATGTCGATGATGGTGATAGTGGTGGTTACGGTGTTGTAGGTGCTGGAGTGGGTCGAGGAGGGGACCAGGATTGGGTTGGCCGGAGGAGTCGGGTGTGGTGGCGGTTGTCCGATGGCTGGGTTCGGGATGAACAGGGGATCGAAGTGAACGCGTGGGGTTTTGTTGTGGTGGACGAGTTTGTGGCAGCGGAAGACGACTACGGGTTTGGGTCGCCGGCTTGACGGGATGATACTGGACCAGCATGGTGGCCGGGGGTGATGGCAGTTTTGGTTGTTTAGAAAATTTTAGGATTTGGGTTAGGGATTAGGTCGTGGTGACCGCGTGTCCTGCGTGACACGAAGAATGAAGGGAGATAATGTTCGATGTGTCGGACACGAGAATCACTGTATTTGTAATAAAATCGAAATATAGTGGATGGCAAGGGGACACGGACACGATACACATCTCGGTGGAAAAATATTTGTAGAGACAATTTGGTGGATGATAAAAATTGGAGGAGTACCTGCCTATTTATAGGATGTAAAAATTTCCAATTGGATAGGAATTAGGAATATTTAAAACCCAAAGTAGATAATTCTCTACTTAATTTAAAACAATGAAATCAAATCCAAATCCAATACAAATTCAATTTTAAATCTAATTAAATTCTTTTGGTTTAAAATCAAATGGGATAAATCAAATTTCAAATATTTAACTATTTAAATAAATCCATAAATTCAAATCAAGATTTAAAATGACCACAAAATTTTCAAATATATTTTCCAAAAATACCAATAATAATAATTTTGAAAATACATTATTATTTAGAAATAAACCTAAATAAATATTTATGAAATATATATGTAAGCACAAATAATGCATACTTTTCCTAGTACCCAATAAAATATTATTTATGATTAATAACTCTTAAAAAGGCTTTTTATAGCAAGAATAATAATTATATGTAATATTTTGAAAGTGTATAATAAATTAGAAAAATATTTTTCTAAAATATGTACGCTCGCACATATTCGCACTCGTCGAGCAATTACGAAAAATAAAAAGTTCGTACGCGACGTACAATACGACTACGCGACGTAAAATAATAAATTTTTAAATCAGTACCAAAATTTAAATAATAAAAAAATAGTAGAAATTTAGGGGTTTTACATCCTACCCAACTTAAAAAATTTCGTCCTCGAAATTAAGAATTATGATGGGCTGAGAAGGCACAACGGTAGATAGGAGGGTTTAAAGAAGTTTATATGGTCGTAGTCTAGGTTAAGGATATGATTAAGAGATGATTGTAATCACTCTTAAATTCAAGTGATTAAAAAGTCAAGATTGTAAATTTAGGGTCGAGGGAACGGTCGAGTAGTTTGGGATGAAGATATAGCAACATCGAGTGGGAATGGTCATAGCCGATGGAAAGGTTAGAGGGAGTTCTAATATGACGCTTTCGTCCTCCTAAAATAGGTGAGGGCGAAGCAATATAGAGTTCGAAGGAGGCGTTATCGAATACGAATACGTGATTCAAAGACGATCGAATAATTTCAAATGAATTTTCAAGGCAGTCGTGGATGGGATTGTAAGGGCCAAGTTTAGTTATGTCCCCATCCACGTAGAGTAATAGACAAAAGCGAACCAAAGTGCACTTGGTTGATCAGATCATTATGCACCAGTTCTGATTTAGACAATAGGCTAGTGAGTGGCCACTCTATAGCATATGTCTTGATCAAGCTCGATAAGGATTAGCTTGCAAGTACTAGGCTATATTAGCATCGTTAGTTAGATAGTAAAAATATAGGCACGATGGTAGATGAAACAAATATGAATAGTCTAAGAGTCATAAGAGTCTAAGTCTTGTTTATTCCTATACAATCATTCTACGGTTTTATTGACTAAGGCTTGGTTGACCAATTGAGTGTGTCGGGTCGTGGAGTGTTCTACCCAACTTAAAAGAATTAAGCTAAGGGGGTTTGGGACATCTAACTAGTAGGGTCAATCTCTAGCAAGCACGAAGGAAAAGACAAGGATAATGATAGAAGGAATCAAACAAGATGCAATCGATGAGTCGGTCGAATATGGAATCGAGAAAAGAGGTCAAGTATGTGGATGAGATCCTAGACTTCTAATCCTATTCGCAGGCTTGCTTGGTACGGTAAAGTAACCAAACAATTTATCTTAACCTGCATGGGCTACCACAAAAACATGTAACGCCCCAGTCCCAAAATATGTAGGACTAGGAACGTAGACATGCCAGCTATATTCATACGAAGTACATAGGCCTCGTATGGATATATAAGCTGTAAAATGCAGTAGAACCATAACTAATCTCATCCACACAATATAAATGAATAGAAGATATCATATAACCAACTATGAAATTGTCATTTGGTATATGAAGTTGGGCGGAGACAAATCCACTACCAACTATGAAAAGAAATACATGATAAGCAAAAGAAAGATTTTGGCGAGCGAAGCGAAGACGATCCAAGTGCAATCATCCTCGAAGAAATAGCGATGATCACGGCTAGAGCTAGAACACCTGTGAAAGATAATAGCACACACCCGGGGAGATAACCAGGTCCTCAGAGGGACGTAACAAGACACATAATATCATGCCATATGAACTGAATAAATATTGCTCAAATAAATAAGTCAATCGAATTATAACATGGTCCAATACGCACCTACTGAATGAGCGTACCATCCCCCCAACCAAACAAGGACAGGAGATGGTAAACTAATTCACGATGACGTATCTTTCCACGCTATGAATCCAATATGGTATTCGGACCCCAACAAGGTTCAATACCTTTTTATCGAAGTAGTAAGTCACACCTACAACCAAACAAGGACAAGATGTGACGAACTAATCCGCGACAAGTTATTGTTCCAAGCTACGGTCAAATACAAGTACCCAAACCAAAAGTACTCGTACCTAACGGATAAAGGTGCCTAACGGTTCTAAGTGAAATGTAGTTAAGAACAATCCTTCCTACGCATGGGCCCTGGCTGAATAGGATCGGCATAGTCCCCCCTTGGGGCACTAGAGGTCCAATCAATAAGAGCATGACGTTCCGCAGAATCGTCAGTGGCCGTCAGTAATCATGGGTCATCAGCCCTGTATCTCCAGCGGAGAATCCGGGTCACAAGGGAAAGTGCATCGAAGCCCATACGCTAAAGAATTATCATCCCCGTCCAATGCCTACTTTGTTGTATCCACAACAGTAACCTCTATAACCGCTAAGTCAAACTAAGCATACAACCTCTATTAGCGGTTATTCCTATCGCACGGCTTATACGCATCGGTGGCCAGCCAGTTACGCATGTCCGTGTTCTATATGCGACACACAATTTCGTGTTACAACGTGTCAAGGCCAATGAATGCAATACACATGGTGGTCCCTTAATTCTAGGTTTAATGTGTAAGAAAAATAATACATAGCAGGAAATATAAATGAACAGTAAGTTCTAACAGGTTATACCATGTATCACAGTTTATTTTGTATAAAGAAAATAAATAATGCATATGAGCTACAATAAATAAACAGCAAATGGCAAGGTGTCTTGTCTGATAGTACGCCTGGTGTGCTGCAATGATCAATGTGGCACGAATTACAACTTCGGTGCAACAACTATACAAGGTGACCTCGGATGTCGGTACGGATGGTTCCATCGGGTCCAGAAGGGTCAAATTAGTTAGGTTCGACATAAGGTAGTCTCGAAATGGGCGAAGGAATAGAAATAATAGGATTGGTTACGGACAGGAGAAAATCAAAGAGAAAATTTTATGGAGAGTACATACTTATACTATTTTAGAAATTATCTATATTACTTTAGTCAAAAATATCTTTGATAAATATAAAAACTAAGAAAATGTTTTTAGGGCTAAACCTAAATTTTGAAATCACATAGATAGCTCTAAGCCCTATACTACACATATAGTTGGAAAAATAATATTATGTAATTTTCAAAGTAATAACTTTAATAATAATAGTATAATAATAAGTATAATAAAAATACTAATGTCAATAATAATAGTTATAAACTAAATATTGTATTATTAATACTGATAACAGTGTAACTAATATTACTAATAATAATATACATAAAAATAATATAAATCATTTATACACTATATATTCTGTATAAAAAATCCTAATAGTAAGAAGAATAATAACATATTAATAATAATAATGATAGTAATAATAATAAAAAATAACAAAAGACAAAAAGTAAAATGAATTAAAAGAAGACCCAGTGGTTAACCAATGGATAAGTAAAGAACAAAACAAAAAAAGAACTCAGAGAAGGGATGAGAGAGAGAAGTGAATGAGAGGAGCTGGAAAGAGGGAAGGAGAGGGGAACGGGAATCGGCGGAGGCGGTCACGGGCGGAGGAGAAGTGGGGGTCGGCCGGCGAGGCGCGGGCAGCGGAGGGAGAACGGAAGAAGGAGCGGAGTCGGGGCGGCTACGGCGGCGGTCGGGGGTTTCGTCGGCGTTCAAGGTGGGGATGAGGCGAGCTCGGTCGTGGGCTGCCCCTGTGGAAGCGCCGGGTGTGAAACCCGTAATTTCTAATTTGCATTTTATTCTAATTTTCATTTGCTAAATAAAATTTTGTTAGATTAATGTTAACAATAATTTTTTTTATTATTATTATTTATTTTGAAAGATGTTAATAATTAATAATATTTAATAAAGTGAAATTATTTTCAAAAAAATAAAATTATGGGATTTTAAATCAAACATCATATATAAAAAAAGAAAAAAAAATGTATTGATTGGTCCAAAGTTTGGTCCAATTATCTTGTGAGTTTTATTTAACCCATTAGATTTTTAGTTGGATTTTTTCATAAGTTTTGTTTTGGACCAATAAGCCAAACTTAGATTGAAGCCCATGAGAGAGCTTACCCATATATGAGTTTGATTGGGTTAAAAACCCAATAGTGTTGATGAGAACTCATTCTCATTTCAAGAGTTCTGTTGAGGACTTTTCCTTTTCTCAACTGAAGAACAAAAGCTTCGGTTTGGATTTCATTGTTTGGCCGACCTTTTGGCTCTCGAAACTGCCGTCGACTGATCGGTTTCCCCACCGGCTGGAGTAAAGGCACGGTGGCTCTCTACCTCCCTCTCCAGATGAGTAACTCCAATTTGTTTTCCTATATAAACCCCATGTTATCCTTTCTTCCCCACACCATCCTTTCCCCAATTTCTGAGAAGAAAACCCACTCCGGCGAAGTTCCCGGCGAGATCCCGACCGGCGCCCCTTTCCCGGAGCACCACGGTGGCCGCCCCTCCCCGGCGACTTCTTCCGTGCTCGCCGGCAAACCCGCGCGGCCCGTCCCCGTTCACGCCGGCAAGTCCCCGCGTCCCCGGCGCTCCCGTCGTCGTCCCCTGGCTGGCGCCCGACCCCGGTGACCTGCTGTCCTGTTGGCGTTTCCCGTGACACTGTTCGTTTTCGATTCCGTCCTTTTCCGAGACTCTGTTGTTGGTATTTTCTGACCCAATTTAGTCTATGATGATGCTGGTCCACCCAATTCCAGCAGGAATTCGGGATTTTGACAACGTAATTTTACGTTGCCATCTTTCGGAAATATGGATTTTCTGTTCTGTTATTTTGGGATTCTTGGACAGAATGGGTTCGGAAAGTTTTCGATATATTTCGAGAAACTTTCTGAAGTATTCAGGTATCCGAGAATCTGCGGAATATATATATTGGGATGGTTCTGTTGGGTTTGTTTGAATGTTAGTTTTGTGGTATGTTAATTGGTTCTGTTAGTTTACAAGTTAGTATTTTGAGGATTTTTCTATGTTGGGATTTTGTTAGAAGATTTCCTTGAGTTTTCTTCTTGGAAGAACTCTGGGATTTGAGTTCTGTTTTGAGTTTTTGGTGGAATTAATAACTGGAAGAGTTTGGAAAAAAAAAAATATATTTTTACGGGAATATTTATAAATGGGAGTTTTTGAGTTATTTTGCAGGTATCGGACGTGTTCCCAGTTTTTGGGTTATCCCGAAAACAGAGGGAATGCTGCCGAAATTTTTGGGAATTTATTAAATGATTTTCGAAATGATTATTCGAGTTAAATATTATTTTATTTTGGGCGACGACCTTAACGGTCACTGGGTCCCAGCGAAATGCAAACGCACCGGTTCGACCGGACGTTGAGGCAGAGTAGTTAAAAATGAAATTTTGGACCAGAGTCTGAGACTTAAAATTCTCTTTTAATATTATTTTGGAAATTATTAATTTTGTTAAAATTGTAGTTATTAAATTTTGAGACTAACAACATTTCCGTCTTATTTCAATTTATGTAAATCAAGTTGTAAGGGGCATAAGCCAATTACTTTATTTGTGCTGGAAAAATGTAATAATTAGGATTTTTTATTTCTTTTCTGGATGTTGTAGTGTAATATAAATAGTAGATTATATATATTATCGATAAGTTATGATTTTCTCACTATTTAAATAAATAATAATTTTTATGTACAAAATACAAGTTTTAACCAAATTAAATGATAATTACAAGTTTTCTGAAAATACCAGAATAAAAGAATGAAATTTCTAAATTCAAACTCTTAAATGCTTTGACGTTGTGTTAGTTAGCTAATCTATCAAAACTAACTAGGAAAGACAACTAGACATTTTATGTTTGTTTCTGAGACGAGTTTCCCGGAAATGTAGGAGTACAAGGAAGAGAGTAATTTACCGAATACCGAAGTGCAAAACCTTGACAACCGGAAGTTTAAGGCAAGTACATTTTATGTAGATTTTACAATTATTTTCACAATTGTTTCATTGCAAGTTTAAACCACAATTATACACGAACTCCTTCGGGAGCATTGATCGTATTGTTGGGGACTGGGGGAATAGTGTACTGGATATGACCAAATCCAAACTTAGGATAATGAATGTGTTAGCTTACCCCTCTCTCACACGGGGATAAGCCATACCGTATCGCTAGGATACAAATGTACCCAAACCGGTCATATTCTTTACCTATTCATATCACTGTACTGTACTATTTCAAAATTGTTCATTTTCAAACTGTTTAAAAATGCATGTTATAAATTGTCATTTTAATTGTTAAAATTTGCATGAATTGTACTTTGCTCCCTCCTGACTGGAGACAACATTTTAGGTATTACTGAGGATCTGGAGATGATGATCAATAGCTATTTTGATCCTGACTTGTACCCGGCGGTACTCCCAGCTGATGATGATGTTGTGGCGTCTCCATAGATGCTACATTAGTTGAGAGTTTAGTTGTTTCTTTATTTCCAGTTTATGAACCTTGTATTGAAAGACAAGTTTTTATTATCGTAAATTAAATGTTGTGGCAACTTTTAAATTCAAACTTGTTGTTGATTTACCTGCAATATGGATTACAGCTTACTGCCGCCGTCTCATCAACGGTGCAGGCTGGGCATGATCCGATTCGACCCAAGTATTTGGGGACCGGGTCGTGACATGTTTTTAGTGGTGGCCCATGCAGGTCAACTAAATCAACAATTTAGGAAAACTAGAAACAATTAGGAACACTAGAACATCAAAATTGCCACAACATAGGACCGATTTATATATGATAAATATTTTTATTATAGACTGGTAGGTTACCTTGCTTATGCTTGCATCCTAAACCTTCCAGAGAATGAACACTGACAAAACCAACTCTGCTGGCAATGTGGTATCATCTCCGGATCGAATCCCGCCTCTTCAGTCAAGTCAGAGCTTTTCACCCAACCAGCTGATTGATCATCTTCACCAATCATCCAGTGAAGTTTTCCCCACACTGGCAAATCCTACCTCTCCTCTAACTGGGTTACTTTTCTTTGAGGAAGAACCCACTCATGTTGCTTCACCAGTACCAGAGAACACCTCTCAGATGGTTGCTTTATTTCAAGAAATCCTAGAGTATCAGAAGATTCAAGCTGAACAGATGGATATCTCGAGAGAAGTCATGAAGAATATCAACGACGCAACCTTAGCCATTTTAAACCAAGTTGGAGCGGAACCTCGTCCTAGGAGGGATACCCATGAGAATAGAAGATATTTGGGCCCTGTCCGACAACCATATTGCAAGAAGCTTTTGGCTTGTGCCTACTGTAAGAGACCTGGTCACCAAGCCAACATTTGTCGCAAGAGATTAAGGCAATGTTTGGTGTGTGGATCTGCTGAACATCAAGTTAAGGACTGCCTCTTATCTTATCATCGTATCGGAGCGTCTATTATGCCACAACCTCAGGACTCTATCCAACAGACCGTAGGAAGGGATGAAGCAGAATCAAGGATCATAGAAGAGGAAGAAAATGGAGATGCCCAAGCAAGAACCAGAACCATGAAGAATAGTACTTAGGACTGCTGAGAGGTATTATCTATTAAGAAGCTGTAACAAGATGTCCCTAGATCAATTATGAGAGTTTTGTTGTAATTCTCTTATATGAATAAAAATCTTAGTTACATCTTCATGATAGAAGTTTTCCCTAATAGTTTCTGGATTACCCTATGCATAGAAATATTCCATTAACCTAGTACCTAGCTCTTTCCCTATGACTAAGTGATACTATAGAATCGACCTGAAGGAAGCCAAGGAAATGAAGGATTAGATCAATGGACTAAAGGTGTTGGGTTTCATATAAGACGGAGCTTCACTCTAAGAAGCATCAGTCTTGTTTGTATCCAAGAAGGATAAAACAATATGGATGACTATCAGGGCACTGAAGAATTACTTTTTCTCGACTGATGATCTATCCAAGTTGAGTGAACTTAAGGGTTTTCGGAGATTAACTTAAGAACTGACTACCATCAGATTAAGAAGGAGTACATTCTCAAGACGACATTCAACACCAAATACTGGTAGTTGAATTTTTGGATCATGTCTCTTGGAATGATGAATACTCATGTTGTGTTCATGAATCTCATGAACAGAGTCTTTTTATGAGTAATTGAATCAATTTGTTGTCTTTTCTTTAGATAACAAAAATCTGATATACTCAAGGACTGAAGAAGAACATGAAGAGCATCTGAGAAATTTCTAAGAACTTTGAAGAAGTTTTTGGTAAGCTATCAAGACATGAATTTTCTTAGACAATGTGGTTTTTGCCATAATGTCACAAGAGAAGAAAATTTGATAGACTCTAGATAGATAGCCGCTGTGGAGAAGTCGTATATCTAAGTTCAATGGTTTCTTGGACTTGATGGGATACTACTGGAATCTGTGTAGGAATTCGCCAAGATTGCTGAGTCAATGATGAAGCTGACTCGAAAGAATGAAGAGTTTGTCTGGACGCATTTAAGAAGCTGTAGAAGAGGCTTACCACTGCACCAATCCTTGCGCTACCCGCAGGATCCGGTGGTTTCACAATATACAGTGACGCCTCAGGCAAAGGACTGGGTTGCGTTCTTCAACAACATGGGAAAGTGATTGCCTATGCATCTAGGCAACTACGGACTCATGAGAAGAACTATCCCACTCATGATCTGGAGCTGGCTGCAGTCATCTTTGCATTGAAGCTTTGGAAGCATTATCTCTATGGAGAGAGAGTGGAAATATACACAGATCACAAAAGTCTGAAGTATGTTTTCACTCAGAAGGAGTTAAACATGAGGCAAAGGAGATGGCTGGAGTTAATGAAGGACTTTGACATCGACTTGCAATATCACCCGGGTAAGGCTAATGTGGTCGCTGATGCACTTAGTCGATACCCAGTGGCGATGTTCTTAACCAAGGAGAGGCACCTGCTGGAGGACATCGAGAAGCTCGGACTGGAGATTGTATTGCCTGGACGGAAGGAACTGGATGCTGATTCTGTGTTGATGAAGTTGCAAGTGAGCTCGTACCTAAGGGACAAGATTAAGGAGACGCAGTTTCAAGACAAGGCACTTGTAAACTTAGAGATCAAGTGTTGGCAGGAACATTTGGGAGTTTCTTTATTGCCAACGATGGAGCTTTTGAAGAATGGTACGAGGTTGTATACCTTCTGGTGAACTAAGAAGCGCAGTATCCCACACACTCTAACCAGATGTATCGGGATGTGTGTACCATTAAATGGTGTTATGTAATGAAGAAGGACAAATTCCAAGAATGAGGTTAGGTATTCTGTCAACATGTGGAAATTAGCAAGATTCCTGCAGACGCTGGATAATTTGGAGTAGAAGTAGAAACACATAAATGGACCTTGTGTTAGGATTACTTTGTTCCTAAGGAGGGAAGATCACCAATTGGATTTTGTGGACTGACTGACCAAGTCAGTTCATTATGAAGTTGCTTTATTCACGAAAGAGTTGGCGGCAATGTGCAAGAGACACATCTACCGGATTCATGAAGTTCCAACTGACAGACAATCAAAGAAGTCAATCTAGACGTTTGAAGACATGCTGAAGAATCTTGCCTCCTGGAATCTGGAGGATCTTGGAAAGATCAATTATCTTTGGTAGAGTTTTCTTACAATAAATACCCAGTTAGCATCAGTACAACATCATTGAAGTTTTGGATGTAGTTTTCGTACATAACTTGCATAGGACGATGAAGAAGAAAGAATACTGTTAGATCCAGAGAGAGTAACTGGCGCAGCAGAGGAAGTGAAGATGATCAGAGACAAGCTATGATAGACAGAAGCACTGGGCAGACAACAGTTGTCAACCACTGGAATTTGTAGAAGAAGGCAGTGTCAGAGAAACCAGTAACAAGCATAGTCAGAGGTGAGATGAAGATCAGGCAAAGTTGAATCATTATTCCTATTTCTTTCCATACTCATCTGTTTCATTTTCAAATTTGACATTATGCTTGTTAGCCTAGTTTTGCG
The DNA here is from genome assembly GCA_029216955.1 of Iris pallida. NCBI lineage: Eukaryota > Viridiplantae > Streptophyta > Magnoliopsida > Asparagales > Iridaceae > Iris > Iris pallida. Next base: position 105,355 of record JANAVB010045020.1, read on the forward strand.
AGCTATTCCTTTTTTCAAGCTTGATCATGACATTATCTTATTGGAGGCCTCCATTAATATATTGTCTAATCAGAACCGGTGCAATGATGGTCTGATCAACCTCATACACTTTGGTTCGCTTTATATTTTATTTTGTCCCTAAATTGTCTCATCCATGATTACCTTTAAAAATTCTTATTGTTTGAACCTGAACACCATACTCGTGTCTAATTGAATTGTGGGAATCCTGTCCTACCTGTCCTTAAATTTCGAGGACGAAATTTTTAAGGAGGGAAGGTTGTGAAACCCGTAATTTCTAATTTGCATTTTATTCTAATTTTCATTTGCTAAATAAAATTTTGTTAGATTAATGTTAACAATAATTTTTTTATTATTATTATTTATTTTGAAAGATGTTAATAATTAATAATATTTAATAAAGTGAAATTATTTTCAAAAAAATAAAATTATGGGATTTTAAATCAAACATCATATATAAAAAAAAGAAAAAAAAAATGTATTGATTGGTCCAAAGTTTGGTCCAATTATCTTGTGAGTTTTATTTAACCCATTAGATCTTTAGTTGGATTTTTTCATAAGTTTTGTTTTGGACCAATAAGCCAAACTTAGATTGAAGCCCATGAGAGAGCTTACCCATATATGAGTTTGATTGGGTTAAAAACCCAATAGTGTTGATGAGAACTCATTCTCATTTCAAGAGTTCTGTTGAGGACTTTTCCTTTTCTCAACTGAAGAACAAAAGCTTCGGTTTGGATTTCATTGTTTGGCCGACCTTTTGGCTCTCGAAACTGCCGTCGACTGATCGGTTTCCCCACCGGCTGGAGTAAAGGCACGGTGGCTCTCTACCTCCCTCTCCAGATGAGTAACTCCAATTTGTTTTCCTATATAAACCCCATGTTATCCTTTCTTCCCCACACCATCCTTTCCCCAATTTCTGAGAAGAAAACCCACTCCGGCGAAGTTCCCGGCGAGATCCCGACCGGCGCCCCTTTCCCGGAGCACCACGGTGGCCGCCCCTCCCCGGCGACTTCTTCCGTGCTCGCCGGCAAACCCGCGCGGCCCGTCCCCGTTCACGCCGGCAAGTCCCCGCGTCCCCGGCGCTCCCGTCGTCGTCCCCTGGCTGGCGCCCGACCCCGGTGACCTGCTGTCCTGTTGGCGTTTCCCGTGACACTGTTCGTTTTCGATTCCGTCCTTTTCCGAGACTCTGTTGTTGGTATTTTCTGACCCAATTTAGTCTATGATGATGCTGGTCCACCCAATTCCAGCAGGAATTCGGGATTTTGACAACGTAATTTTACGTTGCCATCTTTCGGAAATATGGATTTTCTGTTCTGTTATTTTGGGATTCTTGGACAGAATGGGTTCGGGAAGTTTTCGATATATTTCGAGAAACTTTCTGAAGTATTCAGGTATCCGAGAATCTGCGGAATATATATATTGGGATGGTTCTGTTGGGTTTGTTTGAATGTTAGTTTTGTGGTATGTTAATTGGTTCTGTTAGTTTACAAGTTAGTATTTTGAGGATTTTTCTATGTTGGGATTTTGTTAGAAGATTTCCTTGAGTTTTCTTCTTGGAAGAACTCTGGGATTTGAGTTCTGTTTTGAGTTTTTGGTGGAATTAATAACTGGAAGAGTTTGGAAAAAAAAAAAAAATATTTTTACGGGAATATTTATAAATGGGAGTTTTTGAGTTATTTTGCAGGTATCGGACGTGTTCCCAGTTTTTGGGTTATCCCGAAAACAGAGGGAATGCTGCCGAAATTTTTGGGAATTTATTAAATGATTTTCGAAATGATTATTCGAGTTAAATATTATTTTATTTTGGGCGACGACCTTAACGGTCACTGGGTCCCAGCGAAATGCAAACGCACCGGTTCGACCGGACGTTGAGGCAGAGTAGTTAAAAATGAAATTTTGGACCAGAGTCTGAGACTTAAAATTCTCTTTTAATATTATTTTGGAAATTATTAATTTTGTTAAAATTGTAGTTATTAAATTTTGAGACTAACAACATTTCCGTCTTATTTCAATTTATGTAAATCAAGTTGTAAGGGGCATAAGCCAATTACTTTATTTGTGCTGGAAAAATGTAATAATTAGGATTTTTTATTTCTTTTCTGGATGTTGTAGTGTAATATAAATAGTAGATTATATATATTATCGATAAGTTATGATTTTCTCACTATTTAAATAAATAATAATTTTTATGTACAAAATACAAGTTTTAACCAAATTAAATGATAATTACAAGTTTTCTGAAAATACCAGAATAAAAGAATGAAATTTCTAAATTCAAACTCTTAAATGCTTTGACGTTGTGTTAGTTAGCTAATCTATCAAAACTAACTAGGAAAGACAACTAGACATTTTATGTTTGTTTCTGAGACGAGTTTCCCGGAAATGTAGGAGTACAAGGAAGAGAGTAATTTACCGAATACCGAAGTGCAAAACCTTGACAACCGGAAGTTTAAGGCAAGTACATTTTATGTAGATTTTACAATTATTTTCACAATTGTTTCATTGCAAGTTTAAACCACAATTATACACGAACTCCTTCGGGAGCATTGATCGTATTGTTGGGGACTGGGGGAATAGTGTACTGGATATGACCAAATCCAAACTTAGGATAATGAATGTGTTAGCTTACCCCTCTCTCACACGGGGATAAGCCATACCGTATCGCTAGGATACAAATGTACCCAAACCGGTCATATTCTTTACCTATTCATATCACTGTACTGTACTATTTCAAAATTGTTCATTTTCAAACTGTTTAAAAATGCATGTTATAAATTGTCATTTTAATTGTTAAAATTTGCATGAATTGTACTTTGCTCCCTCCTGACTGGAGACAACATTTTAGGTATTACTGAGGATCTGGAGATGATGATCAATAGCTATTTTGATCCTGACTTGTACCCGGCGGTACTCCCAGCTGATGATGATGTTGTGGCGTCTCCATAGATGCTACATTAGTTGAGAGTTTAGTTGTTTCTTTATTTCCAGTTTATGAACCTTGTATTGAAAGACAAGTTTTTATTATCGTAAATTAAATGTTGTGGCAACTTTTAAATTCAAACTTGTTGTTGATTTACCTGCAATATGGATTACAGCTTACTGCCGCCGTCTCATCAACGGTGCAGGCTGGGCATGATCCGATTCGACCCAAGTATTTGGGGACCGGGTCGTGACACCGGGCGTGGACGCCGCTCGTGGTGGCCGAGCGCGAGAAGTTCGTCGACAGAGGGAGGAGATGAGGGCAGTGGCGCTGGGACGGTCTTCGGCGGAGTTGGCTGCGGTCGCGGCTGGAGCGCGGCCGCAGTCGCCAGGACGGCCGGAGGTGAGTTTAGGATTAGGGTTTTTTGTTTTGTTTTTGTTTGGGGTGTTTTAGATTTGGTAGCGTTGGTGGTTGGTTTGTGGACGGGTGGCTGCCCCGGGAGGGTTGGCCGGCGGGCTGACTGTGGTGGTGGTGACGGTGACGGGGTCTTGGCGGGTGGCTGGGTGGTTCTCGGCTGGGTAGAGGTATCGATGATGGTGATAGTGGTGGTTACGGTAGTGTAGGTGCTGGAGTAGGTCGAGGAGGGGACCGGGGTTGGGTTGGCCGGAGGAGTCGGGTGTGGTGGCGGTTGTCCGGTGGCTGGGTTCGGGATGAGCAGGGGATCGAAGTGAGCGCGTGGGGTTCTGTTGTGGTGGGTGAGTTTGTGGCAGCGGAAGACGACTACGGGTTTGGGTCGCCGGCTTGGCAGGATGATACTGGACCAGCGTGGTGGCCGGGGGTGATGGCAGTTTTGGTTGTTTAGGAAATTTTAGGATTTGGGTTAGGGATTGGGTCGTGGTGATCGCGTGTCCTGCGTGACACGAAGAATGAAGGGAGATAGTGTTCGGTGTGTCGAACACGGGAATCACTGTATTTGTAATGAAATCGAAATATAGTGGATGGCAAGGGGACACGGACACGATACACATCTCGGTGGAAAAATATTTGTAGAGACAATTTGTTGGATGATAAAAATTGAAGGAGTACCTGCCTATTTATAGGATGTAGGAATTCCCAATTGGATAGGAATTAGGAATATTTAAAACCCAAAGTAGATAATTATCTACTTAATTTAAAACAATGAAATTAAATCCAAATCTAATACAAATCCAATTTTAAATCTAATTAAATTCTTTTGGTTTAAAATCAAATGGGATAAATCAAATTTTAAATATTTAACTATTTAAATAAATCCATAAATTCAAATCAAGATTTAAAATGACCACAAAATTTTTAAATATATTTTCCAAAAATACCAATAATAATAATTTTGAAAATACATTATTATTTAGAAATAAACCTAAATAAATATTTATAAAATATATATGTAAGCACGAATAATGCATACTTTTCCTAGTACCCAATAAAATATTATTTATGATTAATAACTCTTAAAAAGGCTTTTTATAGCAAGAATAATAATTATATGTAATATTTTGAAAGTGTATAATAAAATAGAAAAATATTTTTCTAAAATATGTACGCTCGTACATATTCGCACTCGTCGAGCAATTACGAAAAATAAAAGGTTCGTACGCGACGTACAATACGACTACGCGACGTACAATAATAAAATTTTAAATCAGTACCAAAATTTAAATAATAAAAAAATAGTAGAAATTTAGGGGTTTTACACTCGCGGTCATGATACGTGGCAGAAGATCAGTTCCCCACATGACACTAAATCAATCAAGAGTCATCAACAAATCCCGACAACTAGATTTAGTGCAATCATCATAATTACCCGAATCAAAACAGATTTATTGCAATCATGCGGATTAAACACGTGGCAGGAGATCCGAGCTTCCAAAGATTCATGACAATCAACATTGATTGCCCATACGAATTTTACACAATCAGCATTAATTGTCCAGATTCATTGCAATCAAGATTAGTGGTCCAGATTAATTGCCAACAAAATAGGATCAAAGAAAATAGCAATTAAATCCCCAAGCCGCCGACTTTTTTAGGGTAATCATTGCAAACCCTAATGATGACACCCCACTCCTATAAGTAGCAAGGTGTCATTCCCTTCTAAAAAATAGAGAGATCCCCGTTCCAAAACTGAAAAAAATATAGCAAGGTGCCATTCCCTTACAAAAGAGATCCTCTCCACCCGGCTGGACACACAGAGAGGCAAAGGCGCGCACAGAAGAGTCTTTCCATCTTAATAGCAGTTCTTCACCGGAGCCAAGGCTACGTCTGATCGTCCAAGGAGTAAGGCAGAGCGGTCGTCGCTTTCCCGAGCCTCTACCGTCACCCCCCAGAATTAAAACTAAACAATCGTACTTAGATTATTGTACCTAGGTTTTTGTCCCTAGGCTTTCTTTGTACGAGCGAGTTTGTATTGTGAAGTAAAAGTCCAGTCCTCCCGTATAATTATTCTGTTCTTTTATAATCAATGGCAAACAGTCCCAGGTGGCGAGCCTTCTTTAACTTCGCCTCCATATTTGTAGCACTTATTATGAAAGTCGTCCAATCCCTGAATTGTTCTTCGCCCATCCAGAGGCTGATTGCAGGGAGCAACTTCTTTTGGCTGATTTTGATCAAGGAGCTTTCAGGATTGTCTTGGGGTAATCTCATCGCGATTTGACAAAATCGCTCGATGTAGTTTCTCGTCACCTCCCTTTCTCCCTAACGACGTCCATGAGAGACGACATTGTCACATCATGTCCTACTTCATAGAACCTTTTCAGGAACATGTGTTTGAAGCCGTCGAAGGAATGGATGCAGTTGTTCGGAAGTTTGCGATACCAGTTGAACGTGATTCCCTCCAATGCTCCGATAAATAATCGTGTGAGGATGGCGTCACTATATGGCAAGTGGTCTGTTGTGACCTCAAAATAAGTTATGTACCGGCTAGCAGAGGTATTGCCGTCATATGAATCAATATGAAATAGTTTGGACTATGGAGGAAAAGGAACGTCTCTCCATGCAGCGGGATACGACTGCCGTATTCTGAGGTCCCGGGAGGAGTCTCGGGCATTGAACATTGCCCGAAGCTCCTGGACTTCTCTCATTGCCTTCCCGGCTTCGTCTACAGTTGAGAGAGCGGATACTCTAGGAGGATTATCGCCCAGAGAAGGAGTGGTCGTGTTTTGAGTCCGCGTTGACCGTAGGGCCTAAACTTGTTTGTCCAGGTGTCCTTGCTGGTTGAGTCGGCAAGGCAGCTTTGATCTCGTCTACTGACTTGACCGAGGTTAGGATCATGGCTTCAAGTACTTCTACACGTTGTCGATCACTAGACCCTTCGTGATCATCTCCTGCCATAAATACTGTCCGTACATGGAGAAAGATATATGGGGCCGTAGAGGATGTGCTTTTCATGTCATACCCTCGTACAGAGAAATCGTCGAGGAACATCGGAATGTCTTCTTCCTCGGACTCGGAAGGGGTGCTACCCCCTACCCAGGAAGTTGCGTCGTCTTGGCGAAGGCGGTGTGACATCCAAGTCTGTTACATAATTCTAATGGATCGCTACCCCCCTGCGCATCCTCTTGGAACACCGGGTTGTTGCATATGTTCAGGGGACTACCACCCCCAGCTTTGTTTACCCCCAGGGACCTCGAGGATGCACCCCCGGGTATTGGATGCTTCTTTCTAGAACGGGTGCCTAGGTAGACACTCCCCTGTGGTTGTCAGCAACAATCCTCCAGATAAGAGTTTCCTTGTAGTACTGGTTGAGGTTGCCGTGCTGGAGGAACCTTTCTTCTTTTCTCCCTTGCCGGCAGAAACCTTCCGAGTTGAATTGCAGGAGGTGAAAGAAAATTCCTCGTCTCCCAAAATTTACACTTGTTTCTCGAGTTGTCGTCGGACAGGTGCTGGCTGGTACAGTCGTTGGAAGACGGACTGCCGGTCTTTAGGTGCTGCCAACTTGTCGCAGCAGCAGTTGATGACAACTTGGGTACAGTGATGTCCTAAAGAGGGCTCACCGCATGCCAAGGTTGCCTCTATCTTCTTGCATTTGTGGATGAGTACTTCTCGCAAGTCGAAGGTAGATTGATCTACCTTTGCATCCGTTTTGTGGGCTCGGGTATCCTGAGCGCACGGGTTCGTAGGTATCATATTTGCTCCCTAATCTGAGACGAGTAAAAGCACTTGCTCTTCATCGTTGTAGGAAGACTTTTGGGACCTGCACTGTTTGTTTGCCGTAGAGGGCTGGACACAGAAGGTTCTGTATAACTTTCCATCAGGGGCCCGTGTAACAGTTAACGGTACCCACTAACGGTAGGCAGATTGGACAGTTGACTGGGCTTGTTGAGCCTGCACTGCCCTAGACTTCTTCGACATAGTACCCGAAGGTGCATAGTAGGAGGAGTCCAAGTTGGAAGCTTCCACATTCTCTATTGGTCACATGGGGTCTGGTCCGCATGAGAGACGATCAAAGACAGTGCTTCTGACAGGGCCACATGGGGCATCCTCTTTGCTGTCAAGATTGGCTGCCGTATAGGAACATTGTCTGCGGCCAGGATTGGCTGCTGCATAGGCAGTCTGCTTGCGACCAGGATTGGCTGTCGCATGGCAGTCTGCTTGCGGCCAGGATTGGCTACCGTATAGGCAGTCTGCTTGTGGCTAGGATTGGCTGCCTTATAGGCAGTCTACTTGCGACCAGGATTAGCTGCTATATAGGCAGTCTGCCTGCGGCGACCTTCCTTATGTGGCCTTTTCTTCGACCGTATGAGTTTCCTTTGTGCACCCAAAAGTCCAGCATCGTAGTGTTTTCCTCTGCCGAATTTGGGGACAGCAGGTTCCTCTGTGGTTTGAAGCGAGGCCGTAGGAGAGCTTTGGTCACCGTCTTGGGCCACAGAAGGAGCTTCTTCGAGAACCTAGCGAGGGGCAGCAGTTTTGTGTTTCGATGTCCTACGGGTACTCTTCGGATTGGCTCTCTTCTGTGATGGGCTAGCACTCCCTTCAGAAAGCATTTCTTCGAATGCTTGTTGGTCAAAACAAACCACAAGCATTTACTGCGTAGAGCCGAGCTTGGACGCGTCGGATTGCATCACCAACTTCTCATCTGAGGAGAAAGAAGTCCCCAGTAGAGTTGCCATCGTATTTGCCATTAAATATAAAGCACAAAAATTACAAATAAATTGAACTTGATTGCAAACTCGTTTGTACAGAAGAAAGCCTAGAAATAAATCCTAGGGAACGATCTAAGTACAATTGTTTAAATTTTTTTGATTCTGGGGGTGACGGTGGAGGCTCGAAAAAGTGTAGCAACTATGCCTTACTCCTTGGATTATCAGACACAGACTTTGCTCTTGAAGAAATTGCCAGCCTCTAGTAAGGATATGGTACCCTACAATTTATTGTGATTTCTAAATGAAACATATTTTGGGCCGCATAGATGGCCGCGTGGCTGTAACAGCACACGAGGACTCGGTCTTTGGCTGCTAGCTGGTGGATTTGTTGAGATTTCTTTGTTGCAGCAAATTTGGGTGATTGAGACTTGGCCAACTTGCCATGTGTTCCCCCCCCCCCCGCCCCACAGAGTAGAGCCTGAATCGTTTTGGCCGCTTAGTGGCCTTATGAGCCTTTCTTCTGCGGCTCGGCTCCACTTGGCCGTATGGGATCTTCGGGAGCATTCCTTCTGCGGCTTGGTTTCACTTGGCCGCATAGGATCTTCGAGCCTTGCTTCTGTGGCTCGAGTCCACTTAGCCGCATGAGGTCTCCAGGAGCCTTGTTTTTGCGGCTCGGCTCTACTTGGTCGCATGGGATCTTCGAGAGCATTCCTTCTGCGGCTCAAGTCCACTTAGCCGTATAAGGTCTCGAGGAACCTTGCTTCTGAGGCTCTAGTCCACTTGGCCGCATGGGGTCTCCAAGAGCCTTGTTTCTGCGGCTCGAGGCCACTTGGCCGCATGGGGTCTTCGGGAGCCTCGCTTCTGCGACTCGAGTCCACTTGGCCGTATGGGGTCTCCAGGAGCCTTGCTTCTGCGACTCGAGTCCACATGGCCGCATGGGGCCTTCGGGAGCCTCGTTTCTGCGGCTCGAGTCCACTTGGCCGCATGGGGTCTCCTGGAGCCTTACTTCTGTGGCCTAGATCAACTTAGCCGCATAAGGCTTATGCGGTCAGCAACAATTTTGAGAGAATTTCGTTTGTCTCTCTTTTGACTTCTCAATGAAGATAAATTTGACCGATCCTCCTCCTTGGCGAGTGCTGGCACTGCGGATTATGGATCTCCTTGTTCGAAGAATATTTGACGATGAACTCCCTCAAAAGATTGTGATGCACCTGTAAACCCCCTAAATTTCTACTACGATTTTTCTTTTAAAATATTGTTGTATTTATTTTGTACTTCGTATCTGCATGTCGCATACGAGTTCGCATTGTTGTATTACGTAGCGTACTAGATTTGCGTTTCGTATTCGCTCGACGAGTGCGAATATGTGTCGAGGTATATATTTTAGAAAAAAATATTTTTATTATTATAAAATTTAATTTATATAGAAAAGTACATGTTCGAATAAATGTGATAAATATTTATTTTTTAAAGAGAGTCATTTGTTCGTCGTTTAAAAATAAGTAGTGATTTGGAATTTGTGGTTTATATGGAATGTATTCCAAATATTTTACGAAATATGGAATTAGTTTATTAATATATTTGTTATTTATAAAAAGCTATTTTATGATTTAATATTTAAGTAATTATATGATTTTTAAAAATTAATTAATATTATTATTTTATTATTTGAAAAGGATGTTTTAAATGTTTAATTAATTAAGATAATTAAAATTTAAAATTTGATTGTGTTGATATATTTGAAATAGTTTTTGAAGTACAAATAAGATTACTTAGTTTATATGTGGAGAGATATTATTGAATGGAATTTTAAAGAGATTTAAAATTTGAAAGGGGTTTATCCATAAGGATTTAAAACATCCCAAATCCTTATCCAAATATGGTTTCCACCTCCTATATAAGGAGAACCATTGTTTCTTTTCCATAAAAATTTTACAAACCACCATATTTTCCACCACAAGTATCCGTGCACTGTGTCGGTGTCTAAATTTCTCCGTGTCAGCCGTGAGGGCCTCGGGTCCGACCCCGATGTCATTCCAATATGCATACATCGCCACCCTCTCCATGTCCAACATGCCGGACACAATTTTCAAATCTAAATTTCAATCGACCCTAAACCTAAATTTTCCTAGCAACCTCTGTCGGCCACCTCCCTCGCTGTCGCCAAAGCCTGTCCTTCACCGTTACCACCGTCATCATCGTCATCACCCCCATCGGTCAAAGCCGGCAGCACCCACTGCCATGGCACTCCGACCACCTGCTGTTACCCGAACCGCCACCGCAACCACCCACTAGAAACCCAATCAACCCGACAACAACCTCCACTGCCATCATCATTCCGCCACCATACTCTGACAACACCACAACCGCCACCCGACCCGACTGGCCTCCGGCCGACCAGCCCGATCCTAACCACCACCACCGGTTGAGTAGTAGAAGGGGTGAAACCCTTACCTTGACTCCGGCGCCGCCCCCATCAAGGCCGCACGAGCCGACTTCCTCGTCGACTGGCAACCAGATCCTGCTGCCGCACAGTGTCCCCGAGCCATGCTGACCGGCACGGTCTTCTTCACCGCCGACGTGTGAACCCAGCGCCTTGCTGCCCTCCGGCTCAGACCTTGCGGCACCGCAGCACTGACGTGCTACATCCGTCGACTCTCGTCGACGCCGCCCTCCGCGTGCGACCGCCCCTTCTGCGCAGTGCCATCGCCGGCAGGCCGACGCCTCAGCCGCTGCCGACATCCCCATCACTACCGCCGAAGCCTTGACCGTCGCGTCTCCTCCCGCCGACAAACCCAGGGCCGAAAAACCCTATCGCTGCCGCCTCCTTCCCGGCCGGCGCGCCACCGCCTCTCCGCCCTTCCGCCGCCAGGCCGAGCGCCCGCGCCGGAGTTCCTCGGTAACCCCCTACTCTCCCTGCCCCTTCTCTCTCAATTTCCTTTCTTTTCATTTGTTTTTTTACTTTTATAAGAACAACACATAGCTGTCATAGTAGTAGTATTATTATTATTATTATTATTATTATTATTATTATTATTATTATTATTATTATTATTATTATATTATTATTATTATTATTATTGTTGTTGTTGTTGTTGTTGTTGTTGTTGTTATTATTATTATTATTACTAGTAGTATTTCTATTATTTTTATACTATTACTTTTTGTATTATTATTACAAATCCCATTTGTTTCAATAAGTTATACCAATGTTGATATTTTTCTAAAAAATAATAAAATAAAGTTATATTGATTGATATTAGTTATGACTTCTTAGTTTAATAAATATATATATTTTATAAACTTATTTTTAGCCAAATTGTTTTCCTAAATTCTAAGCATTAATTTATAATATTTGAATAAAACTAAAATATAGTTTTAATTATATTGGATTCCAAATATAGTTTTCAAGGTATCATTTATACATTTCTTATATAAGAAATAATTTTTTAAATATTTTCCATATTTCCAAGTACCTATCTAAAATATTTTGGCTAATAAGAAAATATATTTCCTAAGAAAAATATATAAATATTTATTTCCTTCGAATCAAGTTCTTGACCATGACTAATCTAATCACACATTCTTATTTCCTCACGATTGTTCACCTCTTCACAACAACCATAGCTTTGGACTATCTGGACATTATCATGATCGTCGCACCATACCAGGCGTCACCACCAGGCAAGATACCTTGCCATCTTTACTGCTTACATTTAGTTGCATTTTATTTCGTTATTGTATCTATATTCCTTGTTTATTAGTTTTTTTTTGCTTGTGGACCTAGAGTTAAGAGACTTCCGTCAATAGAGTACATGTCATTGACTTTGTCACGATTGTATCACGAGTTGTGTGTGAGTTGTGAGCATCATGTAGTGGTCACTTGCGTGTTGGCTGATCCCCCGTGCGCATGCGTAGGAATAACTGTCAATAGATGCATGTTAGAAGACTTGCCAGTTATCTATTATAAAATTGTGCTGTGGAAACGACATGTGTTGTGTGTCGTGGTTACGATACATGTCCAGTATCATTGGGGGGGAGGGGATAGCTACTAGCGTAGGGGCTACATTTACTTTTTTACACACATTATGGGTGATAGTGACTCGAATGAGCACTACGTGCTGCCCGACCGATAGTGTCTCGGATGAGCGCTACTTGACGGCCACTCATTATTACTTGCTTGCGTAAATCCGTTACAGCCCCTGCGTAGAACGTTGTCCTCAAAGTGCATATCACATAGATGGTTAGGTACCCTGTTATGTTGTAGTTTATAGTATTTTTACTTATGTAGTTACATGGCATGTTCTTTCTGTATCTTGTTACGTCCCTCTGAGGACCTGGTTATCTCGCCAGGTGTGTGCTCTTGTCTTTCATAGGTGTTCTAGCCGTGGCCATGATCATCGCTATTCTTCGAGGATGATTTCACTTTCATCGTCTTCGCTTCGCTTATCAAACTTTTGTTATGTATTTCTTTTCATAGTTGGTAGTGGATTTGTCTCCGCCCAACTACATGTACCAATGACAATTCATAGTTGATTATATCTTTTATTCTTTCATTTTGTGGATGATATTTGTTAGCCTTGGTTTTACTGCATTTACAGCTTATGTATACATACGAGGATTCCATATATTGGAGCATACTTTGTATGTATACAGCTGGCATGGATACCTACCTAGTCCTAAGTATTTTGGGACTGGGGTGTTACATGTTTTTGTGGTGGCCCATGCAGGTCAAGTTTGTCACTTAGATTACGTAATTGTACGGATGTGAGCTTGCAATATAGGATTAGAATTTAGAAATCCCATCCATACAGTTTGACCTCTTCCCTTGGCTTCAAATTCCGAACTCTCGTTCGACTTTCTTGAATTGCATCTTGCTTGATTCCTTTCTACCGTTGATTCTTATTTTCGTGCTTAGTGTCAACTAGGAAGATGACTACACTAGCATATGCTCATAGGTCAAACACATGGCTAAAATGGTTATGTTGGCAATTGGAATACATTTAAGGCTCTAATTGAATTAAAAAGGCATTTTTCTAAAAAGTGTGATTTACTTGTTAGTAATTGGTAAAATAGGATATCACCAGAGGAAGTTGTAATCTTGAGATATCTAAGTAGTGATCATCAGAGGATTGATAGGATTTTATTTTTATGCTGCAGAAAAATATTGGAATCTATACACAATTGATTTAAGAAATTATTTTGATTTTCAAGATTTGATACTTATGATTTATTGAGTTATAGCTATACATCTTTGAGCCCATTTTTTTTTTCTTTTTTGAATTTCGGGTTGTGATATCTATGAACAGTTATAAATTTGGTTTGAAAATGTTCTTAGATTTTAAATGTAGCAGTAGAAATTATTCTCGTACAACTTACGATTAGTATGTTTCTTAAATTTCAAATTTTAAGTGGAATTAGCAATTTTATAAAATTTTGGTTTAAAATATTTTGGAAGATATAAAAATAATTTTTGACGAAGATTTTCAAATTTAAAATTTTGTCATGTGATTTATGATTTACAATCTATTTAGATTTGAGTTAAAAAGTTTTGATTAGGATTATCAAAAATTGGTAAAAAAAAAGAGGGGGAAACAAGTTTTATTTATGAAGGTTTTAGAAAATATGTATGGTTATTGAAAAAAAGAAAAAAACGATGTGATAAAAACCGAACGTTTTTTTTAATCATGTTGTCAGATTATGGTTGATAAGTGCATTAAAATATTAAACTTCAATTTTGAGATTGCTTTTTAATATGCTAAGAGTTTTTCTAGAGTTGTTTGAAAAAAAAAAATTTGGGTTTTAAAATTTTGATTGATTATGAAATTTTTATGGATTCATGAACTCTTGATTTAAATAGTTGGATTTAAATGTTAAGTTTTGGAAAAAGTTAGTAGTAACATGGTAAAGGTTTACTTTGAGATTATTAAAGGAAATTAAATTGTTAGCCATGATTTAATTGGACAGCTTAGAGTAAATACCATTTTGGTGTATTTTTTAATTTTTATTAAGAAACTTTTGGAGGAAACTCTAGTTAAAAAATTTTAAATTGCAGGCCACTAAGATAACTCTAATGAGTTAGGAGTATTCCATACTAATTGCCATATCCCTCATGACCATGGTAGTAGTATATACACTAGTGTTGTTAGTCATCTACCAAATTACATGACTGTATCTCTATCTTGACACACTCGACCTTCCCTCAAATCTAGATCTTTTATGGTTCCTTCCAACCGTTTAAAATTGGGAAGATGATATGATTGTTCATTGACTGTATTCATCTAATAGACTATCTTCTCTCTAGAACTGTGTCCCTAAATTATTTTTACTGGAGACCTTAATTAATTTTATTTCATGCTTCAACGCGATCTATTTTATTTTCGTATGAGTTGTCACCTTAAGGAACTCCCACTTTATATTTTTGACCTTTTGACGTCCCTTACCATGACTTGGATATTTTGAGCACAACATTAGACTTTTCTTTCCAACCAATTTCATATGCAAGACCTAGATGAGCCCACTTCATGGAAATATATCGTGACCCACTAAAACACGTCTCCTTGTACACTATTTTCTTGATATGACTTTCTGGTCAAAATGGCTAATCTACAACCTCTACCATGACACCAAAATACTTCCTGACTTTAATTAAAGATCCAACTTTGACTCAATTCTTTCAGCCCGATATGTGATGATGTTCTACTTGATTTCCTTAAATGCTTAACTTTGTGCCTTACCTTGATTGCTTAACTCATTATCCTATCACACTACTAGTTTAACTCTTGTAAGTTGGGTAGAATACCTCACAACCTAACCAACATTTTTGTGGACCACATTGATAGGTTCACTTGGACCATAGAATTCAGTGGACCCAAACTTATCTAGTCAACCAAGCCGACTGTATAGGTCCAAACTTTGGGCAAGACTTAGATTTAAAAGATCTTGGACTATTTAATTTCCTTCATCATCCACTGCTTATATTTGACTATCTTATGTTGCTGTTATAGTCTAGTTTTGCAAGCTTACTCTTTATCGAGCTTGTTCGTGACATATGTTTATTGTGGGCGCCCACTAATACATTGTCTAATCAGAACTGACGTATTATGGTCTGATCAACCATAGTGCACTTGGTTTGCTTTTTGTATATTGTTCAACGTGGATAGAGACATAGCTAAACTTGGCCCTAGAGTCTCATCCGCAACTGCCTTGACAATTCTACTTAAAATTTTTCCATCGTCTTTGAACCACTTATTCGTATCCGATAATATCTTCTTCAAACTCATTATCATTCGTCTTTCGCCTATATTAGAAAGACAAACACTCATACTTGACATCCCCTTTAGTTTCCCTATTACCTATGGCCACGTGTAGTTAGCCATTACCAACCCATGGTTATATCCTCGTCTTAAAACTTTTCGTCCTATCCCCTGACCCTATATCTTCTATCCTGACTTTCAATTCGTTTGGAAACCTAAGAATGATTAGAAGCATTTCTTAATTCGTACCCCAACTTGGATTACTACTATACAATCTTCTCTATGGAACCATGTCCCCAAGGTCTCCAAATTATTTATGTTGAATCTTTGTTCTTTAATTCGTGTCTTGTCTTGATTTGTTTAAAAACATAATCTATTAGCTTTCAATAAATTAGTAACCTTTATATAGTATCTGAGGCATAGTCGTAATTTACTTTCCAATCTTATCTAAACCGTGATTTGCTAAACTTGTCCAATTTGTTGCCCGTCCCTTGCTTGTACAAATACTTGTTCGTATTTTTCTTATGCAAAATCCTTCTATCCCCTCAACCTTACCTACCTAGTTATTCCTAAAATTTCGAGGACGAAATTCTTGTAAGTTGGGTAGGATGTAAACCCCCTAAATTTCTACTACGATTTTTCTTTTAAAATATTATTGTATTTATTTTGTACTTCGTATCTGCACGTCGCATACGAGTTCGCATTGTTGTATTGCGTAGCGTACGAGATTTGTGTTTCGTATTCGCTCGACGAGTGCGAATATGTGTCGAGGTACATATTTTAGAAAAAAATATTTTTATTATTATAAATTTTATTTTATATAGAAAAGTACATGTTCGAATAAATGTGATAAATATTTTTTTTTAAAGAGAGTCATTTTGTTCGTCGTTTAAAAATAAGTAGTGATTTGGATTTTGTGGTTTATATGAAATGTATTCCAAATATTTTACGAAATTTGGAATTAGTTTATTAATATATTTTGTTATTTATAAAAAGCTATTTTATGATTTAATATTTAAGTAATTATATTGATTTTCGAAATTAATTAATATTATTATTTTATTATTTGAAAAGGATGTTTTAAATGTTTAATTAATTAAGATAATTTAAATTTAAAATTTGATTGTGTTGATATATTTGAAATAGTTTTTGAAGTACAAATAAGATTACTTAGTTTACACGTGGAGAGATATTATTGAATGGAATTTTAAAGAGATTTAAAATCTGAAAGGGGTTTATCCATAAGGATTTAAAACATCCCAAATCCTTTTTCCACCTCCTATATAAGGAGAACCATTGTTTCTTTTCCAAAGAAATTTTACAAACCACCAAATTTTCTACCACAAGTATCCGTGCACTGTGTCGGTGTCTAAATTTCTACGAGTCAACCGTGAGGGCCTCGGGTCCGACCCCGGTGTCATTCCAATATGAATACATCGCCACCCTCTCCGTGTCCGACATGCCGGACACAATTTCCAAATCCAAATTTTAACCGACCATAACCCTAAATTTTTCTAGCAGCCTCTGTCCGCCACTTCCCTCGTTGTCGCCAAAGCCTGTCCTTCACCGTTACCACCGTCATCATCGTCATCACCCCCATCGGCCAAAGCCGGCAGCACCCACTGCCTCGGCACTCCGACCACCTGCTGTTACCCCGAACCGCCACCGCAACCACCCACTGGAAACACCCAATCAACCCGACAACAACCTCCACAGCCATCATCATTCCGCCACCATACCCCGACAACACTACAACCGCCACCCGACCCGACTGGCCTCCGGCCGACCAGCCCCATCCAAACCACCACCACCACCGGTTGAGTAGTAGAAGGGGGTGAAACCCTTACCTTGACTCCGGTGCCGCCCCCGTCATGGCCGTACGAGCCGACCTCCTCGTCGACTGGCAACCAGATCCCACTGCCGCACAATATCCCCAAGCCGCGCCGACCGCCGCGATCTTCTTCACCGCCGACGAGTGAACCCAGCGCCTTACCGCCCTCCGGCTTCGACCTTGCGCCACCGCAGCGCTGACGTGCTGCATCCATCGACTCTCGTCGATGCCGTCTTCCGCGTACGACCGCGCCTTCGGCGCAGCGCCGTCGCCGGCAGGCCGACGCCTCAGCCGCTGCCAACATCCTCCATCACCTCCGCCGAAGCCTTGACCGTCGCGTCTCCTCCCACGAACAAATCCAGGGCCGGAAAACCCCATTGCTACCGCCTCCTTCACCGGCCGGCGCGCCACCCGCCACCGCCTCTCCGCCCTTCCGCCGCCAGGCCGAGCGACCGCGTCGGAGTTCCTCGGTAACCCCCTACTCTCCCTGCCCCTTTTCTCTCCATTTCCTTTCTTTTCATTTGTTTTTTTACTTTTATAAGAACAGCACATAGCTGTCATAGTATTATTATCATTATTATTATTATTATTATTATTATTATTATTATTATTATTATTATTATTATTATTATTATTTCTATTATTTTTATACCATTACTTTTTGTATTATTATTACAAATCCCATTTGTTTCAATAAGTTATACCAATGTTGATATTTTTCTAAAAAAATAATAAAATAAAGTTATATTGATTGATATTAGTTATGACTTCTTAGTTTAATAAATATATATTTTAGAAACTTATTTTTAGCCAAATTATTTTCCTAAATTCTAAGCATTAATTATAATATTTGAATAAAACTAAAATATAGTTTTAAATATATTGGATTCCAAATATAGTTTTCAAGGTATCATATATACATTTCTTATATAAGAAATAATTTTTTAAATATTTTCCATATTTCCAAGTACCTATCTAAAATATTTTGCCTAATAAGAAAATATATTTCCTAAGAAAAATATATAAATACTTATTTCCTTCGAATCAAGTTCTTGACCATGACTAATCTAATCACACATTCTTATTTCCTCACGATTGTTCACCTCTTCACAACAACCATGGCTTTGGACTATCTGGACATTATCATGATCATCGCACCATACCAGGCGTCACCACCAGGCAAGATACCTTGCCATCTTTACTGCTTACATTTAGTTGCATTTTATTTCGTTTATTGTATCTATATTCCTTGTTTATTATTTTCTTTTTGATTGTGGACCTAGAGTTAAGAGACTTCCGTCAATAGAGTGCATGTCATTGACTTTGTCACGATTGTATCACGAGTTGTGTGTGAGTTGTGAGCATCATGTAGTGGTCACTTGCGTGTTGGCTGATCTCCCGTGCGCATGCGTAGGAATAACTGTCAATAGATGCATGTTAGAAGACTTGACAGTTATCTATTATAAAATCGTGTTGTGGAAACGATACGTGTTGGTGTGTCGTGGTTACGATGTATGTACAGTATCATTGGGGGGTGGGGACAGCTACTAGCGTAGGGGCTATATTTACTTTTTTACACACATTATGGGTGATAGTGACTCGGATGAGCACTACGTGCTGCCCGACCGATAGTGTCTCGGATGAGCGCTACTTGACGGCCACTCTTTATTACTTGCTTGTGTGAATCCATTACAGCCCCTGCGTAGAACATTGTCCTCAAAGCGCATATCACATAGATGGTTAGGTACCCTATTGTGTTGTAGTTTATAGTATTTTTACTTATGCAGTTACATAGCATGTTCTTCCTGTATTTTATTACGTCCCTCTGAGGACTTGGTTATCTCGCTAGGTGTGTGCTCTTGTCTTTCGCAGGTGTTCTAGCCGTGGCCATGATCATCGCTATTATTCGAGGATGATTGCACTTTGATCGCCTTTGCTTCGCTTATCAAACTTTCTTTTGTTATGTATTTCTTTTCATAGTTGGTAGTAAATTTGTCTCCGCCCAACTATATGTACCAATGACAATTCATAGTTGATTATATCTTTTATTCTTTCATTTTGTGGATGATATTAGTTAGCCTTGGTTTTACTGCATTTACAGCTTATGTATACATACGAGGATTCCATATATTGGAGCATACTTTGTATGTATACAGCTGGCATGGATACGTACCTAGTCCTAAGTATTTTGGGACTGGGGCGTTACAGCGCCGGGCTAAGATAATGTGCCTAACTGAGACATCTGAGTAATGCGTCTAGTTGAGATTAGGCCATTACGAAGTCTTCAATTGGCATCATGCTTCCGAGATGATGTCAAAAAGGCGCAGCAGGTTGCGGTCGCTGGAACACAGACTGCCTTAGTGGTGGAGCCACTATCTTATGGCAGCAATAGTTGATGGAGACTTGGGTACAGTGATATCCTGGAAAGGGCTCATCACACGCCAAGGTTGCTTCTCTCTCCTTATGTTTGTGAATGACCACCTCTCACACGTCAAGAGCAGATTGATCTACCTTTGCATCCATTTTATGGGCCCGGGTATCCCGAGCGCCCGGGTGCGTAGATGTCATATTTGCTTCCTGATCTGAGGCTAGTAAAATCACTTGCTCTCGATCGTTGTAGGGAGACTTTGAGCATATTTGCTCCCTGATCTGAGGATAGTAAAAGTACTTGCTCTCGATCGTTGTAGGGAACTTTTGGGACCTACCATGTCCGTTTGTCGCAAAGGGCTGGACACGGGAGGATCTGTACAACTTTTCAACAGGGGCCCGTGTAACAATTAACGGTACCCGCTGACGGTCAGTAGATTGGACAGTTGACTGGGCTTGTTGAGCCCGCACTGCCCTAGACTTCTTCGACTTAGCATCCGAAGGTATGTAGTAAGAAGAGTCCAAGTTGATGCCTTGGATTTCTTCATAATAGCACGTGAAGGCGCATAGTACTCAGGTTCTAACTTTATTCTTGCCAAGATGGCAAGTGAAGAACTTGTAGCCGATCCAGAAGAAGAAGAAGTATTGTTGCAACTTTTTGTGGCTCGAACGGGCTCCCTAGACACGGGCTCCCTTGTTTTTTTTCTTTTTATTTTGGTGCCATTTTCAAAGGAGGCAAGGGGGCTTTATATGTAGAATGGAATAAGCCATTTCTTCTTCTCCTTTTCGATGTGGGACTAAAAGCAATATCCTCTTTTTGATGTGTTGAGCTTATGGGTAGCGATCTGAGGATCCAATCCCGGCATATCTTCATAGCCACAAGCGAATACATCAATGTATTCCCTAATGAGCTGGATCAGTTCTTCTTTATCTGTTTCGGGGAGGCTTTTGCTGACAAATATCGGTTTTGGGAAGTTTCATCTCTAATATTGACTTGAACCAACTGATCTTCGGTAGGTGGCTCACGTTGCTCAAAGCGAAGCTCCCATTGAGTATCCATCCTTTGTGTCCAAGGATCAGATTCAGAGGCTTCGGCAAAATCTCCGTCATCTTTCGAGAACTCCGCAGTTACCATATTGGAAGATAGAGTCATTCGATGGACGTGCCCTACGCTGGTATCTGAATCCTATGAGATAGAATCAGGAGAGTTAGATCGTTCTTCTCTATCGAATTCGGAGGCTTCTGGAGTCGGAATTGGTGAAGTATAACCTAATCCCCGCTTTACTTTGTTGTAGTATTGTTGTGATTTTCCTTTTGGAGCATGAATACGAATAGGTGTTCGCCTTCCTTTGCCGCCATTGAGACCAGCTTTAAAATTATAGCCCATCTTTTGATTGCTGACTGTAACTACGTAGTTGAAGTCTTCCGTTATCGTAATTTTGTTCTTCATTATCGAGCGTGATCTTCTGTTATGTTCCTTTACTAAAAAGTATAGAAAGTTCATCTTTCTTCCTGGAATGAACTAAGAAGAAGGAGTCCTGCATTGGCTCGAGCAATACTTCGTTTTAGGAAGCTTCAACTGCTCCTGTGGTAAGTGGTTCAAAGTTATCTAATATTTTTAAATAACATCGAGTATAATAAAGAACATCAGTATACTGTAAAGGAGATGCTACATTATTGATTTGTATATCATCATTTACAATATGATTCTTAGCCTTAACAGAAGGCTTAGTAAGGTTGATAACCAGAGGAGGAGAAGGAGAAGGAGAAGGTGAAGGTTTGTTATGACGAAGGTCGATAATAAGAGGCTCAGAAGAGACAAGCTCCCTTTGTTCCCTTTCTACAGCAGGAGGCTGTTTGTTATGAGAGGAAAGATGTATAGTCAATATCTGAGAAGAAGAGGGACGAGTAGTACGCCCTTTGACGGGGATCATGAGAACAACTTTTGAAGTATCTTTCTGATCTTCCTCACTATCCATCGCCAATACAACTTTCATGAACTCCTTCTTGTACATCCGAGGGTCCGCACAATACGCTTCAATGCCCCTGAAAGCATTTAGGTCGGCTACTTTCTTTTGGACTTCTCCATTGACGTCTACATATTTGAAGCATTAATGTAAAGTGGATGGTACAATGTGATGCTCATGCAGAAAGGGTCTTTCCAGCAAAGCATTATAAGAGCTATGATTATCGATCACGTAGAAAGTAACCTTTGCACGAAGATTGCCTATTTGAACTTTTAGGCGGATCTTTCCTAAAGGTTCACTTCTTCCAGAATTGAATCCCAAGATTGTCGTGATGGTTGTTGAAAGATTGTGTACAGGAATCTTTAATGCATCTAAAGAGTCTTTGGTATGATGCTAAGTGCAGACCCAGGATCGATCAAAATACGATCAACCTTCATGGTATCGACATATCCCATGAAGTAGAGGGGTTGGTCATGACGATTATCTTCCAACATCATATCGTCTTGTGTAAAGGTGTTGTTTGGCATCAGCTCCATCACACTATGACAATGAAGGCATGTTATAGGCTCTTTCTTTGGTTTCTTGAGGAATGTTAGATAAGTATCAGCTTGCATCAAAGCTTCACTCAACGTTTCTCGAGTTTTCTTCGAAAGACAGAGAACCTCAAAAATTGACAATCTTACCGGGATATTAGCCAGCTGAGCCAGTATATCAAAGTTATACGACTTCTCAAGTCCCAAAGTTGGAGTCTTCTTCAATACTTTATCAAAATGGACAGGCTATTTTCTTTTGTTGCTGTCATCGATTTGGGAAGAGTTAGCTCTATTGGAGGTGATGAAGTTGATGGACTATTGACAGCAGGAAAAGAAGGTACTTGAGGAGCCTCCAGAGCTGGAGTAGGGTTTTTTTGACCTTCTGAATAGTCTCTTAGGTAAGGTTTTCCAGACCTGGTACCAGTTAAGACTTCTTCTTCGGATACAGGTTCGAAGGATACCATATTACAACTTTTTGCCTGGATCTTGTTTTTGGAAGGTTTCTTTGGCAAGATGGAGAGTTTGTCCAGTAACCCAAACCAATCCGAGATGGGTTGTAAGAAAGACATAGGAAAAGAGGTACAGGAGATCCCTTTCCATGGTTCAAACCATAGGCCTTTTGTAGATCATATCACATTTTCGTCATTAGTTCACCAGACTGTGGACTATACAGATGGAAAGCTAGTTGGTATTTGGCTTCTGACTTTGACAATATTGTCTCGGCATGGGAAGAAGAAGAAGGATTATCTGCTGCCGTGATGAAGGTGGCAGTTAAAGGTGGAAGACAATGTTCACCAAATGAAATCATACGACATAATTTATTTTTAGTGGCCTTCTTAGACTTGGTGGAAGAAGATGGTGTTTCAAAGTCTGCCATAAATCTGAATTGATCCATATAATTTCTCCTTTATCAGTAGACAGAGGAACAAGACCATCAGTTCGTACAGGTATAAGATTAACAATCTCCAGAGTAGTTCTCGGGATGGGGATGACACCGTCCTGCACAAGTTGAGCCAAAAAATCTCCAAACTATAAAGAGACGACGTTAGCCGTTACAATTTTCTCGTCTTGTTGGAGACTGATTGCACCGGAATTGACCATCTCCTGAATTTTACCCTTGAGCACATAGCATGCTCGAATTGGATGTCCAATAAATCTGTGGTAAATACAATATTTAGGATGGTCAGTCTAACCAACTTTCTCTGGCCATTTTGGTTCTGGCAGTTGAAGTTTATTACTCTTGATGAGACAATCAAAGATACTCATGATATCATCTTCATCAAAAGAGTATTCTTCTTTTGGACGTGGTGCCCGTTGTGGTGGTGGTGTTGGGGTAGATGTTGGCTGATTTACATTGATAGCTAGGGCTTCTTTGCCTTTGAGATTAATGGCCAAAGTCTTCTTGCTCTTGCAATTGTTCTGACGGCCACTATTATTTGGTGTAGCATGTTCATCTTTGTCAAGATTAGGCATTTAAATACCTAATTGCTTGAACTTGTCAGCGCTCTCTTCTGCTGCTTTGGCATTCACTATGAAGGAAGGCCAGTCCTGGAATTAGGTTGATCCCATCCACATGCTGATTATAGGCAACATATTTGATTTGCAAGTGTCTATAGTCAAAGCATCTGGAGTTTCGAGAGGCATTTTGAGTGCTTCACGGCTGAATCATTCAATAAAACGTTCAGTAGTTTCATTATGTCGTTGTTTGATTTTAATGAGAGCAGACATAGTCATGTCGTTGGTTCCCTCATAAAATTGTTCCATGAACATTTGTTTGAAGCCAGCAAAAGAGGTTATACAACCATCTGGTAAACTACGATACCAGTCATATGTTGCACCAGCTAAACAGCCGATAAATACTCTAGTAAGAAGAGCATCATTTGGTTGAAGTTGATCAGTCAATACTTCAAAGTGATTGAGGTATTGACTTGGAGACATGCTGCCATCAAACAGCAAAATAGTAGAGGGTTTGTATTTAGGAGGAAATTGGACCTATTTCTATTCTATGGGATAGGGCTGTTTGATCCCAAGTTTCTGCAGGCCATCTTTCTGTTTGAAAGCTTCAAATTGAGTATGTAAAAGTTTTACGGCCTCATTGGTATCTCATGTTGATTACGGAGGAGTGGATTAATTTGATATGCTAGGAGGGGGTACCGTATGATAAGTACCACCCCCGGCACCAGATTGACTTGGAATAGCCTGCGCAGGAATGGAAGCGGTGTGAGAAGACTGTACCCCCAGGTCAATATTAATGGGAGCTGATGTTGTTACAGCTTCCTCAGTCAGAATCAGATTCGCAACCAGTGGAACTGTATTTTGTGCCATAATCACAGCATGCATGCCTGTCATCATCTCAGCCATGTTCTTCAAACTAGCCTCCAAAGCAGCAATTCTCTGCTCTTGACTGCTAGAGCTGGAAGTATCTTGATCTTCTGTGACGGCATAAGCATTCACTTCTCTAGCCCTTGAAGATGAGCTATTGGAAAGGATGATCCTTTTAGAACTTTTACTGTCAGCATCAAAGTCATATAAGGAACCACCCCCAGAATAAGTGATAGGGATGTCCTTTTGACTGAAGGAATCTTGGTTAGAATCAAGAAGATTCTTTTGACCGATTGTGTCTTGGTCGGAAGGAAGATTCCTTTGACCGATTATTTCTCGACTTCTTGATCTAGTATATTGCTATAATCCTTCACCGGATTCATGAATCCGATCTAAGAACTGTTGACTAGGATTACGGGATGCATTACGTCTTGGACGTTTTCCACCCCTAGTGCTTCGAGATGCCATATTGATAGGAGCATAGAATAATTCATCTTCGTCCATTAGGATTGGTTCAGGAGTCTGAACATAAATCAAATGGTCAAAGACGGACCACTTGGCTGACTGACAGCAGCATTTGATGACAACGTCATGGTGGTGATTGCAATGATGTTCTTGCTGTTGGTTCACCGTTGGACGGGATGGATTTGCAACCTTCCGCTTCTGTATTAAGAGTTCAAGGAGGTTACTAATAGGACGAGAAGAAGTTACAGGAATATAGTCCTTGACGATAATCGGGACATGGTTCCTGTTCTTGAGGTGTCCCGTACCTTGAGTGTACAAGGACGTGCTAAGCTGGTTAGCATAAGTCATAGGATCTTTTACCTCAGCATTCATCCTCTGTTGCAAATTAGCAACTGGTGCAGGTTGCACTTGATACATTTTGTGTTTTCCCGAGGTTGACCCTGATTGGCACCTGTTGATATAGGTGCACAAGTCTGACAGGGGAGCTACTTGTGCATCTACTTGAGATACTAGCAGTTTACCTTGTCGGGATCTTGAGATACATAGGGTCAGTAGATCCTGTCCTGACCTTTTTGGAGTAGGCATAATACCCTTTTGTATGGAAAGTTTATTCTGAATAGAATCCATCTTCCTGACAGAGATTTGGTTGGCTCTGTTAAGGAGAATAGAAATCCTATCTGAATTAGCAGTACTTTCCACCCAGTCAACAACTCGAGCAGAATGAGGAAAAGCTAAAGAGTGTTTTCCTTGATTTAGTGATTTCTTACTAAACTTCTGGTTTGGTGGCAAAGAGAGAGCCACTAAACAGTGTTTCTCTTTACGTTACGCTAGTGCAGAAGTATGTGCAGGTTGCGCCAGAGCATGAATATGCATAGGTTGCGCCAGAGCATGAACATGCACAAGTTGTTCCGGAGCAGGAACATGCGCAGGTTGCGCCAGGAAGGAAAAGTCCAAAGGGCACTTTCTATTGTTTTGTCCAAGCAGTGTGTCGAGACGAAGTCTCTTTCAATTTCAGAGTCGAAGAAGTAGAGGGGTTAGCCAAAAGGTTGTTTCCTTTAGGTTGCGCCAAGGCAAGTGATGGGCGCAAGTTGCGCATAAGCAAGAACAGGTGCAGGTTATGCCAGGGAAGTAAAGGCCAAAGGGCACTTTCCCTTATTTTCGATAGCAGTGTGTCGAGACGAAGTCTCCTTCGATTTCAGAATCGGAGTAGTGGAGGGATTAGCCAAAAGTTTGTTTTTCTTAGATTGCGCCAAGGCAGTGATGGGCACAAGTTGCGCAGAGGCAGGGGATTATGCTGTTGAGGACTTAAGAGTTCAAACAGAGCGCGTCTTGCTCTTAACAGTGGCAGCAATACGCTTGGCACCCCCAGCATTGATCATGGCCTCGTAGGCTGCCTGGTCGACTTGAACGACCAGGGTCTTCTGCGTCTTACCGATTGACGCGGTATCACATTGAGTTGTTACTTTCTCGTCGGAGGAGAAAGTCGTCCCTAGCAGAGTCGGCATTTTGTTTGCAAGAACAAAAGTCTTTATTATAAACTTAAAAAAAGAGTATAAGAGTACAATTAATTTCTGGGGAAGTACAACTATAGAAATCTGATCAGAAGACGATCACTTTATCCCATGGATGATGTGATATTGAAGACACGAGCCTCTGGAGGATGCAATAGCACTTTTGCAGGAGATTATGATCATTCATGATGCTTTGAGATTGATTTGAAACTCTATTTATAGAGTTCTTGAAATAATTGTTTAGCAGTTATTCTGGGTTGCGCGTGCTTCAGGTTGCGTATCTCATGTTTACTTGTGTGAACGGTTGCACTAACTGTTGTGGACGTGTGTCATCATTTGATTGAGATGCGAGTGGTCGTGGGAAGTGTAGTGGGCACTTTTGCGAAGTTAGTGGCTTGCACGCCACGTCACTCTGTTCTGAACACTATTTGATCACCTTGCGTGAGCTTCATCAGGTTGCGCATGGGCGCAATGTAGCAACCTACGCGAGAGGTTGCACCAACTGTTGTGGACGTGCAGCATCGTTTGATTGAGATGCGTGCGGTCGTAGGAAGTGTAGTAGGCACGCTCTGCGAAGTTAGTGGCTTATGCGCCATGTCACCCTACTTTAAAATAAGAGTTGATCAAGTGGCGCCAACTAGCCAGGCTGCGCATGGGCGTAACTCAATAACTGGCGCCTTTGACTAGGTCTTCTGTGCTGTACTGATTAATTCTCGTGCCATACAATGACTTGCACGAACCAGCTGTCAGTATTAATTACATGCAGATAAAATCTTCTCCAGCGCCGCGTTGCACGGGATTCGAATAGATTTTCCTTAATCTCCGTGCTGTTAGCTGTCAGGCAATGATGATGCCGTTACAGCTTCTCGAGGATGTGCGCCACGTGGTGTCATGACCCGCTCCCGAATAATCGGACACGAGTCGGACACGCCCAGCCTTCGTCGATGGACACGACGAAGTAAGCTGTACAATTCTAAGGAAAACCCCAAGATACAAGATACATAAAACAATACAGCGGCTATACACGTGCACAGAACAGATCTCCACAATCTATCAAGCCAATACAATATCATCCGGAGACAAATCCGGTAACCAGAATAAAAATTTACAATCCTGAAACCTGAATACAAGTACATGACAAATCTCTAAAACGATCTAAGAAGGATCTAACTATAACTCTAAAATTCTAATTCCATCCTGAGGCACAACTCTATCCTGGCTTCGGGCACTGGCCCATACAGATGAAACAACATCTTCAAGCATACCTGCAACGTATCCTGTCAGGAAGAGAGCAAAGTACAACCCCAACAAGAAACACTAAACAAAGTAAACTAAAATGTATGAAAAAGAACCACAATATGAACTATGGTACAAGACAGGAATATGAAACTGTGGTACATGAATAATGTTGAACTATAGTACCAGATTCTGAACAATGAACTAGACTATCAGTGTAACATGCATTTGAAATAACTATCAGAGTATGTGACCGGCTGGGGTAGTACATGATATAAGAGCACATGAATAATGGTACCGACTTAGAGTCCCACATGCACGATGTGAGACCTAAGCTATTAGTCAATGCCTAGCTAATATAGGATTGGTCACATATCTGTAGTATTTCTCCACCCAATGTACAAGTAAAGAACACTGAACAATGAACTATGAACAATGAACGATGAACGATGAACAATGAATAATCGTGTGTGTAACGTGTCAATATGAGAACATGAAGCAAGACAGAAATACAGAGTAAAAGGGTTCGAGTCGGTGTACTTGCCTTGCTCTGAAAGATCGAGAAATAGGAAAGTAATTGTCCACCTGAATTTTGGTATAAGTTGGTTAGGTTCTACAATAAGGCATTAGCTAACTAATTTATTGTTAACTATATCCATTTACTAACTAACTAATATTTCCTTAGCTAACTACATTTATCTATACAAGTAGCAAGTAAAAGTTTAGAATATAGTAATTCTACAAAATAATTTTAATCAGAAATGCATTTATTGGTAAGAATATACTAGCAAAATAACTATAGTTATTATAACAAAATCTTTTAATATTGATGCTATCAATATTTAGGTCTACACTTACCAACAAACTGTACCAAATAATTTATAAAATTACTAGTCAAGAATTATTATTATTAAATGATAACTAGCAATATTATTACTATATAAAATTTACTACAAAATTACTTAAGGAAAATAATAACATTACTAGATTTAACTAAATAAATATGCTGCTTGGATTATATCACTAATTTATAGATTGGTAAACCAAGCTTACTAATCCAGCCCCCAAACCTTGCTCAATCAATATTGTTACCAATGTTATTCCAATCTTCCACTTAGTGTCCACAGTCTAACCTGGCCATTTCAAATACATGCCCAAGCATTCAGCTCACCCAACTCGAGCTTAAAACTTCTACTGCAACCAGTTTAAAGAAAACACAATGCACTGGCAGCTTCCCTCCTTTTATTTGAATACACCAAAACTTCAATAAATAACTCAATAATGTAACCAACTCAAGCCCCATCATAAAATACAAATAGGAGGATAGCTATACAACAGAGACTTAACAAATGGTACACCAACTAAACAACCTACTTCTCCTCAACCTGTACAAAGAACCAAACACAACCAAATTGAATTACTGCTACAACAACCCAGCCCAGTGCAACAGCTGAGTTTTAACTGTATCTACTCAGACTGAAGAGAAAGGGTGAACATTCAATTGAAATAACCCACTTCCTTCTTAGCTCCTATATTGCACTAACCCAACCTGAATTAATCAAACCAACCCCAGCTCGACATATGCTCCTGTGAGCAAATGAACTCATTCACTATAGTTCCCTCCAATTCAAATGTTTAGAGAAGAAAAATAAATACAGAATAATCATCAGAAATTATAATTAAGCAACAACTCAAATACAAGTTGCACCTAGCCTTCCCCATGACTGACACCAACAGCAGTGGGGTCCGACACAACTAATACTGGATACATCCTCAACAGACATGAACAAGGGATCAGACACGACCTCAACCTTCCTGTAACCCGATCACAACCCCATTCAACCCCCATATTTCTAAATATAAATTAAACAAATCAAAACTTGAGGAGAGCAGTGCAATACCTGAAGATGACGAGTCCACGAAACTGGGACACAACCACAGAAATGGATACAAGCCTCACATGTCTAAATACTATTATGCCCCAAAATTGAGGATCGAAGCCTGATCTTGAGTTCGTGAATGCCGGAACAACGTCGTGGAAGATGACTGTACGAATTTGAAGTAGCGATCGACCAACAAATTGAACAGAGATTTCTACCAAGATGGTGATCTGCATCGAAGAACGTTGAGACGAAGAGTCATCGATGGAGATCGGATCGTCGGAGAAACCTCTGTATGCGTCGACTGAAGTTTGCTATCAAGATTTGTTGGAACAGATGATTAGATGATCGATCATTCAGTATCAATTGAACCGATCAGAGAGGAAGAACAAGTGGAAAAGTTCGAGAACTTACTGGTATGAGAAAACACCAGAGTTGGTGTCGCCGCAATCGTTGAGAGGGAGAAAACCGTCGAAAAGGAGGCCTAGGCGTCACCGTCGTACGGTGGTGGCCGCCCAGCCACCTGGGGAGAAGACCTGGTCGCCGAGAAGTAGTGGTCTCGCGGATACGAGTTCGTCAGAGAAAGGATTAGCGCCGCCTGAAGAACGTCGACGGGAACTCGAGATCCACTGCTCGGAGAGGAATAGCACCGTTGCGTGGTGGAGGGTAGCCTGGTCGCTGTCAGCGGCACGCACTGCCAGAGAAGGGGCCGCGTGCTACCGGATGAGGGGCCCCGCCATGGCCGGCTCCTCTACGAAATTAGGGTTAGGGTCAGATTTGGGGGAAACGAGGGAGAGGAGTGAAGAGAGAAAGGGAATTTGGGATTTGTGAAGTCTCTGCTCTGAGAGTGATCAAAAATAATGAGAGGAAGAGAGAGAAAAACCTAATATATAGATGAAATGAATTTTTAGGAAAAATTACTAAAACAATTGATTTAATTATTGGAACAACAGTTTATTACAAACTGTTAGCAAAAGTTAGTTAGAAAAGTTGTTGGGTTTGTTAGATTGCAGGAAAGTTGTTACAAAGTTTGTTAGATGCTTGGAGAGCACACCAACCTTAGTTGTTAAAATCTTTCCTCTCAAAATCCTTCTAAAATAATTAACCAGATACTTCACTTAAAAGGAAAAATTATAAAGAGTCTTAATATTAGTCAGAAATGAATTAAAAAATAATTATTCTTAAAATTTTAAAAATACCATAAAATACTAAATTAATCATTTTGAAAAAGTGGGGTTACAAATCTAACCCCTAGAAAAATTTCGTCCTCGAAATTTCAGAAGCATGATTAGGCACGATCAAGAATAATCAGGTACAAATTTTGAAATTGGCACGATTTAAAGTGGGACAAAGTGATAGTCACAGAAATCGGAATCAATGGATAACAACCTCAATAATATCCGGCAATCCAACATACCTGAAGTCACTTTCCCTACGGTTCCTGCCCTGCCAGTATGCTTCTGGCTGCAGTGTACCTTCAGTTCCATGGTCCCGATAATAATAGATTACCAAATATTCTATCAACTTTATCCGATATTTGTCAAAACCACACAAGAGAAAACTTTATGAATTTAGGACATAGCTTCAATAATATCCGAGAACCTATGAATACCTGAAATTATTTCGACTTTAGAGTCCATGCCTCGCAGTGCGCAGCTAGCTGCAGTGAACCCGCGGTCTCCATAATCCAGATAAATGACTGCAGTACGCATCTGCCACGTCATAGTAGGTCGTCGAATACTCTCTCAACTTTTTCCATAGGAATCACAAAGGAGTTTACGAAAATTTCAAATGAGTTCTATGGAAAATGATGTAAGTATTTGCCATTGATTATCTAAAGAACAAAACAGTTTTATGGGAGGACTGAACTTTGATTTTCAACTATAAACTCACTTGTACAAAAGAGAGCCTAGGAACAAAACCTAGGAAAAGCAATCTAAAGTACAATTGTTTATTTTTAATTCTAGGGGTGACGGTAGAGGCTCGGGAGAGTGACAGCAACTCTGCCTTACTTCTTGGACGATCGAACGCAGCTTCGACTCCAGGGAAGAAATGCTCTTGTTCGTATGTGTATCTCTGTGTGGAATGCTCTCTGTGTGTCGGTCTATGTCTCTGTATGTTTACAAGGGAATGACACCTTGCTATTTATAGGAATTCTTGATGAGTGGGGTGTGTAGCCACATGGCAAATTTTGAACCACATTCTTGTAACGGCGCCTTAAAAAGTGGACAGTTGTGGATTGGTTAAGGTTACACTTTATCTGTTTGTTGGAAATCAATCTGGGCCGTTGTGTTGGTTGCAATAAATCTGGATTGTTATGATTGCAATAAAGCTGGGCTGTTACGCTGAATACAATAAATCTGAATTGTTGGGGTTTGATCAACTCCTGCCACGTATCCCAACTGCCACTTTTGTGACGAGCCGCATGAAAGTAGTCCCCATGACTGAGCCGCGTGAGCTCCTGGTGAACTGGTCTGCATGAAGTCCTATTGAACAGAACCGCATAAGCCTCTTGTAAGCTGGACCGCATGAAGTCCCACTGAACAGAACCGCATGAGCTCCTGATGAACTGAGCCGCATGAAGTCCCATTAAACAGAACCGCATAAGCCTCTTGTAAGCTGGACCGCATGAAGTCCCACTGAAGAGAACCGCATAAGCTTCTGATGAACTGAGCCGCATGAAGTCCTATTGAACAGAACCGCATAAGCCTCTTTGTAAACTGGGCCGCATGAAGTCCCATTGAACAGAATCGCATAAGCCTCTTTGTAAACTGGGCTGCATGAAGTCCTATTAAACAGAACCGCATAAGCCCCTTATAAACTGGGCCGTATGAAGTCCCATTGAGACAGAGCCGCATGAGAACCCATCAGAACAGAGCCGCATGAACTCCATTAAAACTGAGCCACATAAGGACCCACCAAAATAGAGCCGCATGAATTCCGTTAAAACTGAGCCGCATAAAGCTCCATCAAATCAGAGCCGCATGAGCTCCTTTAAATGATCCGCATAAAGAGTTTGGAATTGGTGGATCGTGCCAACTGTAAAGATTTTTTTTGTCTTTCTAGGAGCACGTCATTATGTCAGAGTCATCATTTTACCTTTATGTCAGAGCTGGCAATCTTTGTGTCAGAGCTGCCGCATCGCGTCAGAGCATTTAATAAGCCAGCTGCACAGAGTAATAATGGCAAGCTATAAAGGCCTATTTTGAACCGCATAGGGCCACGTGGCTTTTTCCGAGCCGCATGGAGCTATCGGGGACTTTCGAGCCGTATGAAGCTCTAAGGGACTTTTGAGCCGCATAAAGCTCTAAAGGATTTCTTGAGCCGCATGGAGCTCTGAGGGATTTTTGAGCCGCATGAGACTCCCCCAGTTTTGAGCCGCATAGAATTTCCTGTTCTTTTCCATGCTTCTACAAGACCCCCTTCAAGTTTTCAATTTGTAAAATGGAAATACTTTGAATAAGAAGCGTGGCTATGTCCGCATAAACTCCTCGTGCCGCATAGACTCCTCTGGCCGTATAGCCTTCTCTGGCCGCATAGATTTCTCTGGCCGCATAGACTCGTCTGGCCGCATAGACACTTCTGGCCGCATATTGGTCCTATGCCACATAGGCGTCTCATTTAATTGCCTTTGATTTACTTCAATTTAAAGCCGTCTTTTGGGATAGGATCCCAAGAGTCAGCTTTAAATATTAAGACTTGTCTTGATGATTACGAGTGATCTTTTGCATGCAGGGGATAGAAATCCAAGAGTCAGCCTTATCTCATAGGCAGCACGTAATACGAAGCGTCTACCAATTCGTACGCCCCTCTGTTCGCCTATAAATACGCGTACTTTTGGAAGAGAGAGACTCTTTACTTTCTTTTCTCTTCAACTTTTCTTGCCCTTAGTTGCCGTCTTCTCTTCCTTCTCCGATCATCAATGGCTCCCAAAGCTTCCTCTAGTGCTGCTGCGAAGGGCAAAGGAGTTGCCTCTTTATCGACTACGGCGGTCGCAGTCCATCCTGACGTTCATCCCGCTATCGAGGGTAAGATCGTTGGGAGAACTTGCATGGACTCGAAAAAACCCTAACCCTAATGGCTACTTCACATGTTTTATGCGCGGACCTTCTTCTTTGGCATTTAATGCGCTCTTCGTCTTTATTGAACTGCCCAAGTTCAGTGAGATGAAACCGTATATGCTGTACTGTATGGGCCGCATGAACTTCTTATGTCCGAGCCGCATGGGGTATACCCCATGTCCGAGCTACATGAGAATCGCTTCATGACCGAGCCGCATAAGCACTTTTAAAACTGGGCCGCATGAAGTCCCTTTAAACAGAACCGCATAAGCCCCTTGTAAACTGGGCCGCATGAAGTCCCATTGAACAGAACCGCATAAGCCCTTTGTAAACTGGGCCGCATGAAGTCCCACTGAATAGAACCGTATGAGCTCCTTTAAAACTGGACCGCATGAAGTCCCACTGAACAGAACCGTATGAGCTCCTGATGAACTGGGCCGCATGAAGTCCCATTAAACAGACCGTATATGAATCCATCAAAACAGAGCCGCATTAACTCCGTTAAAACTGAGCTGCATAAGGACCCACCAAAACAGAGCCGCATGAACTCCGTAAAAACTGAGCTGCATAAGGACCCATCAAAACAGAGCCGCATGAACTCCGTTAAAACTGAGCCGCATAAGGACCCGTTAAAACAGAGCCGCATGAGCTCCTTTAAATGTTTTCTGGCCACCTTCTGACTTTATTTCTTTTATCTTTTTTCAGTGAATTTGCCAGTCAGTCCTGCAGAAGAATCCTTGGTTGGTCGAGCCCAATCGGCTGTGGCGTGAGGTTCGACCACGTAGTCAAGTATGTGGTGAAGCAGCTTCCCAAAGACGAACCTGTGGAGAGGCTGAGAGACATTAAAAACTAGTCTTTCTACTTTTTCTTGTGGATGATGAACTCAGGGCTGCTGGAGGGAGAACACCTGAAACCTGCGTTCCTCTTCGGGGATGCCATAACTGTAAAGAACTCCCAAGTTCTGGATATATCTGAGAATTGGAGTTTTTCTTCCAACGGGATGGTGATCCATATCCCTCAGATGGAGCATCACTTCCCACTGTCGTGGTTCAACAAGCTGTCGATGGACAGGAAGATGGAGGACTCCTTGACTCCGACTCGGCCTGGGATATTTGTGGGCAACATTTTTTATAACAACAACTTGGGGTCAGAGCACGCGGGCAAAGTTTCGGTCAGCTGCTGTGTAATGGGGTTGGCCCCGGGCAATTTCCTAAATGTGCAGGGTCCTAATTTCAAGTTCTCTCAAGCTGACACTTTTCTGAACCAGCTTACTCGGAAGGGGTCATATCCCATTGGCCGGTTGGCGCTCCTGAGTTGGATAAATCCTATCCCTTCGTGGACCAACTTGTCTACGTGGATTGCACAAAAATACGAGACTCTCCTGCGTGAGATTGGCCTTTATCACGCTATTCGGGGCATCTGTTACGGCTTGCCCATAAACAAGAAATTGTTCATGGCTTTGTTTGAAATGTACAATCGTCGTACGGGAACCTTCTTTACACCCGGAGGAGAGATGGGGCTTGCTCTTCACGAGATGCTTGAAGTCTCCAAGCTTCCTTGGGGAGACGAAGTCTTTGAGGTGTACACCCCTACAAACGAGGAATTCGAGGGGTTGGAGGAACGGTTCTCGGGCTTTGTAGCTGTCTACCGGAAACCACTATGCCATCACAGCACATGCCAACAGATGTCCAAGAAGAAGGACAACAGCTCGGAAGGGAATCTTCCTCATACTAAGGCCTGGCTGAGTTATCTTTTTAGATTAAGCGTCGTAGGCCGGGTTTCTCCCCGAAGTCCTCAAACCCGGGAGGCAGTACAGGTCCCAGTGTCGACCGCCAAGAGGGTGAACACCACCAGCGACAGATTTGGAAGTCAAACTGACTCCCTTAATTATTTTTACCAGGATACTCAGCAGCTATCAGAGAAGGCACTCCTGGCAGGATTTCTGATGGTATGGCTGCGGAATTGCGTGGTCTCGGGAGGGGCTGGTTCTATCAAGAGGATCAGCCACAAATTTATCCTCCCTGCTGTAAAGCTGGTCTTTGGGGTCAGACTAGCTCTTCTTCCGGCCATGGTGTGCAGCATACACCGTGACCTCCGCTCTTTCTCGTCCAAGGTCATTGTCCGTGATGTGACGAAGGACTTTGAACGAATTGAGCTGTCCTATCATTATCTGATAGGGTGGTTGTTGATGCATTGCCGGTCTTTGATGAGGCCTGGCCCCGAAGATGGCGTAACTGCTGATGACGCTTTCATCTTCCAGTATCGCCGTATGCCTTGGAAATGCGAGACCATGCGTGTCTGTCGGATGGCATGGGCAAGAGTGGACAGATATACTTTTTTTGTGTCTGTTCCTCAATTTACTGCTGAGGAAGTGAGGGCCGTACATCTTGATGGTATTGGGCCTCCCCACTTCCTATCTGACAAGATGCTCCTTTGGTTGCACAACATTCGCCCTGCCCACCTGGTATACCGCAACCGCAACACTGTCTACTTGGAGCCTTATTTGCCCAGCAGGTTCTCCCGACAGTTTGGGTATAGCCAGCTATTCTTGGACAGTCCCAGCTCTTGCATGGATTTTAAAGGTAGCGTCCTTGACGGCATCAGGGCCTGGCACTATTACAATACGATTCACACCCGTACTAGCTTCTCAGTTCCTGATGTTGGAGAGTCAGGGGAGATCTTGTATTTAGCGGCTCTATACCATGTCATGGCGAACAAGCCTCCTATTAATTT
This sequence comes from Iris pallida, assembly GCA_029216955.1. Lineage (NCBI taxonomy): Eukaryota > Viridiplantae > Streptophyta > Magnoliopsida > Asparagales > Iridaceae > Iris > Iris pallida. The sequence goes on from JANAVB010045020.1 coordinate 141,575, forward strand.
TGACCCGAGTACCAGCTTCATTGTTGGTACCGGCTTGGGAGAGAAGCCCAAGGGGTCCAAGGCGAGGAAGAGGAGGAAGAACACGGTTGATGTGCCAGACTCGGAGTCCACCAACACGGACGAAGAGGATGACGAGCATGCTCCCGATAACTCTCTTCCTCCTGCAAATGAGGTCGTGGCGGATCAGCCGCCTGTTGTGCCTGGTCCATCCCGCAAGCGAAGCAGGTCTGCTGATGGCCTAACTTACTTCCAGAAATGGGCTGTGGTTAAGCCTCACGGGCTGCTCATAAGGGTGAAATGCGATAATGTTGACGCCATTTCGGAGGTGAATCGAATTCCAACCATCTTATTCTTTAGTTCTTTTTTTTCTGAGCTAAGATCTAATCATTTTCTTTTTCTCTTATAGGCGTCAGGAGAAAGGGAATATCCAGAGCCGGCTGCTGCCTCTGCGGTCGACCCGGCTCTAGCCACTTTAATCAGAGATATGAGTGTCGAGCTTCTTGCCGCCAGGGTTCTCCCGACGATGGCTGAGGCTCCTCCGGTTGCTGAGGTCTCAACCGAAGGCGACGTGGGCTCTACTGAACCCATCCCTGAGGCTGCTGATTTTCAGTCGGCTGATGCTGATCCAGTCGAACCCCCTTCCGGGGCGGTTGAGGCAGAGGAACCAGCTGCATTCGGATCGGATGTTGTTGGTGAAGAGGCTATGGTTGCTGCGAGCGAACCTCAGCCTCTACAACCCTCCCCTGGTAAGCTAAGTCAAGTTTTGACCAGTGAGGAGGCTCATTTGCTCAATTTTCACATCCTTCGGATTAAACTGATCGATGGTTGCTCCGGACATACAGGTCCTGTTCCTTTGCCGCCGATGACGAACATTATCGGGGGAGAGTTCACCGGAGGGGACCCGGTGGAAGAGAATATGCCTTCTCCTTCTTCGACTCGCATTGAGGAACCTCCTGCTATATCGAGTTTAGGAGAACATGCGATGGAACGGCCAGGGCGGGGAGAAATGATCCCTGCACCCTCCTTTTTTCATGTGGCTCCGGAAGTCGACCTTTCCGTCCTGCCGAGTCTCTAGATCCTTCGGGCTGTGGAGGAGGAGTTGGCCGCTATTCAAGCATCCTTTCGTTCGGAATTTGTTTCCCTAGTGGCAGGGGCATCAAGTTACGTTGCATCTTTTTTGACTCTGCCAGCCACTCTCCCTTTGATGTCGTCTTCTTCGGAAGTTCTGGATGAATCGTCAAAGGATGTGGATGACAGTTTCTACCGTAACCTGAAGCGAGGAGTTGAAGCTGCTATAAAGAGGGGGGCCGCTTTTGTCTTAGCCCATCAATGCGCGCGTGGCCAGATTAAAATCCTTAGGACCCTCCCCGAAGGGGCAGGGATAGTTGAGCTTCTGGAGCCCAAATTGCTAGAGGCCGATCAGCTTGTGGCCCAGTTTCAATTACTGCGGCAAGCCGATCTGTCTTCAGCAATAGATCAGGAGCGTGCCTTCCTCATCACTGTCATAGAGAAGGTACGGACCGCACAAGATACATCCAAGCCGGTTATAATGAAGGACCTCGACGATCTGTCTCTACAGTACGATCAGCTGAGCCGCAGGAGCGAGGATTGCATTGCTCGGAAAGTGGCTGCCTCTCGTGGAATCATCGATACGAGGGAGCAGATCCTCGAGCTCCAGAGGAAGCTGGCTTTCTTGGAATCTGAGCTCGAGGCCTCCCGTGCGGATAAAGAGCTAATTGTTCAGGAGGCCGACAATATTACCCGAACTACTGCTGGCTTGGAGCGTGCTCTGAAGCGGCTTGAAGATGGCTGGCAGGCGCACGCACATCTGGAGGATACGGAGCGGCTGACTCAGGAGGCCGAGCGCCGGGCCAGGCGGCGATTTGAGCGATCGACAGCCGTGCTGAGGGACCGTCTCAGAGAATTATGTGTAGCCGAACCATAGTCGGCCTTTTTTTTTTCTTTTTTTTTGTCATTTTCCTTCGTTTTGATAGGGACGCGGTCCCCGAACATGTAGTACCTTTGCTTTTCAATAAATGACTATATTTTCATCATCTATCATCTATTGTGCATGTACCGTATTTATGATACTTGCCCTACTAGGGGACTGTTTGTGGACCTATTATCCTTGGCATACCTTGGTTTTAGGTATGGATAATAAGTTTGATAGAGATACCTAGAACTACTCCGTGGTGAGGCGGACATAAAAGTTCTTGGTATTGGGCGAAAGAATGCCATAGAACAGCTAGGCTCCAAAGGCATATGATAATAAAAAAAGAGGCACATATACTAGGGGAACTAGTACAGCATTTATGGTCAACTACGGACATTTATGGTCAACTGTGGACATTTGTGGTCAACTGTGGACATTTGTGGTCAACTGTGGACATTTGTGGGCCTATTATCCTTGGCGTACCCTAGTTTTGGATACGGATAATAAGTCAAGAGAAAACCAACATACTTACTCAGAGGTAATGAGGACGTGGTAAATATGAGGGTTTCTTCAATGGAGTCTTCTCACTCAGAGGTAGTGAGGACGTGGTAGGAGTGGACTCCATGAAGGGTACATAGAACAACTCAGAGGTAATATGGACGTAGAAGTTCTATGTAAGGGGTGGTTTGTTTTTGGTGGAAGTAAAACAACTCAGGGGTGACATCGACGTAGTTGTTTCGGGAAATTTGTGGATCTGTTACCCTTTTTATGCACTAAAAGTGCGGGTAATAGATCATGAGGAAGGAGCTCTTTTAGGAAGAAAGTTCAGAGATATGATCATACATGACTTACTACCCAGAAGATGCTATATGGATTCATTTGGGGTGATCAGAGTATAAGTTCAGCGGTACCTCAGGGCACATAACTTAGCAGTCTGATTGATTTGATGGATGTCGTTTAGACATAATACTTCTTCAGGAACTTGCCGTTGACGGGCATCATGAGCAAGTCTCTGTTTTGTTTCACGAGGCAGTAAGCACCATTGGAGAATACAGCCTCGATGATGAATGGGCCTTCCCATTTTGGCTAGAATTTGTCGACGGTTTTGTGAGTCATAACCATCGGCCTCCGAACTGCCAGAACGAGATCGCCCACTTAGAATGTTCTGAGTATAACCTTTTTGTTGAAAGCTCCAGAGATGCGTGCCAGATATAGCTCGATTCGTTGTTGAGCTAACAGGCGTTTCTCATCCAAGGCCTCCAACTCTTGCAGGCGATGACGTAATTATCATCTGTCATCAATCGGTAAGTGAGGACGACGGGGAGCGAGGGAATTTGAGTCTCCAGTGGGAGAACTGCCTCACTTCCATACACCAGAGAGAATGGTGTGTTCCCAGTGGCCGTCCGGACTGTAGTACGGTACGCCCATAAGCATTCGCCAAGCTTTTCATTCCAGTCGCGTTTGTTTGAAGACACGAACTTCTTGAGCAGCTTGATTATAGTTTTGTTGAGTGTTTCTGCCAACCCATTCGCCGCCGGGTTGTACGGTGTTGAAGCAACATTCTGGATTTGGTGTTTATCGTAAAACTGATAGAAGGCGTGGCTTTTGAACTGCAGACCATTGTCGTGGATGATCCTTCGGGGCAGTCCAAAGCGATAGATGACATGATGCTTGAGGAAGCTGATCACATTTGATGTCTTCACCTCTGCGAGCGGAACAACTTCTGTCCATTTGGAAAAGTAATCTGTAATTGCCAGTATGAAACGGTGTCCTCTGGATGAAGACGGGGTGATTGGACCAATGATATCCATTCCCAGGCCTCAAATGGCCAGGATGCCACTGTTGGATGTAGGAATTCAGATGGTTGGTGTATGAAATCTGCGTAGACTTGACAAGCTTTACACTTTCTTGCGTAGTCTATTGCATCTGGCACCATCGTAGGCCAGTAATAGCCCATCCGACGAAGGCGATCTTGCAATTTCGGGCTAGGCTGATGGGTCCCACAGACGCCATCATGTGCTTCACGTACAGCTTCTTTGGCTTCTGTATTGGACAAACACGGAAGTAGTAATCCATCGTATGATCGCCGATACAGCATCTTTGTTTCTGTATCGTAGAAGAATCTGAGAGAACGTCTTCTAATAGAGGTGGCTTCTTTCGGGTTCTCCGGCAAGATTCCATAAACTGCAAAGTCGATAAATGGGAGCCTCCAATCCTGTGTCTCATCGACTGTCAGGGCAGAATAGCTCTCAGCAAATTGGATGTTGTTCTTGGGACAGACCAATTCATGGCCTATTACGTCCACCAAATGATGAGTATATTTTGGGACCGCTAGAAAAGCGGCCAGTCCTGCTAAGGCGTCGACTTCAATGTTTTGGAGTCTCGGAACATGTTCTATGAAGAACCCTTTCAGAGACGTAATGATAGCGATCGCTATCTGATGATAGAGGATCATGCCTTCATAACGAACTTCATATGAACCCCGGATCTGATTGACGATTAACTATGAATCGCCATATGCCTCCAGGTACTCTACTCCTAGTTCCTTCGCAAGTCGGAGGCCAATAACCAAGGTGTTGTACTCGGCCACGTTGTTTGAGCAGGGTTCTGTAAGGAAATATGCCCGGTTAATCACCAAGCCAGAGGGAGAAATCAGTACCACTCCGACCCCGACGACAATATTGCCCTTGGGCCCGGTTCTTGAAGCACCGTCGAAGAACATTCGCCAGACGGTATCATGGGAAGCCATGTTTGAATTAGCGACCTTGTCTGGAATCTCTTCATATATTTTGGTTGACTCCAAATCCGGATGGGCTGCTAAAAAGTCTGCCAGAGCTTGACCTTTAACCGCCTTTTGTGGAACGAAGATCATGTCCTAGGGCGACAATAATATCGCCCAGGTAGCGAGACGAGAGCTGAGTGCCCCCGGCTTGGTCATGAGGACCCTGAGAGGTTTAACTCGTGATATGACATGGATGGTTTGTCCTATAACATAGTGTCGCATTTTCTGGATAGCAAACACCAAAGCAAGATATTCCTTCTCCACGACGGTGTATCTATGCTCAGGCCCAATCATCATTCGGCCGAGGTAATAGATAGCTTGTTCATGCCACGTATCATTATTTTGTACCAGCAGAGCACCGAGGGAATGTTCCATCGCTCGTACATAAAGCAAGAACGGCTTTCCAGCAACCGGGGCCACCAGAACTGGAGGATTCGACAGATATTCTTTGATGTTATCGAATACACGTTGGCATTCTTCGTCCCATACGAAGGAGACGCCCTTCTTCATAAGGTGGGTGAATGGTGGACATCGTCCGGAGAGGTTAGAGATGAACCTCCTGATGTAAGCTAGCCTCCCTTGAAGGCCTCTGAGTTCTCGGAGATTTCTCGGGGGACCCATCTCCATGATCGCCTTCGTCTTCTCCGGTTCTATATGGATTCCCTGGGCAGTAATAATAAAACCTAGGAATTTTCCACTCGATACGCCCAAGAAGGATTTGGTAGGGTTCATCTTCAAGTTGTGCATTCGTACCAGGTCGAATACTGTCCTCAGATCCTGCAGATGATCTTCCTTGGAGCGGCTTTTGACAGCTATGTCGTCGACGTAACACTCCACGGTCTTACGCAGGTGATCTCTGAAGATGACACTCATGGCTCTTTGATATGTGGCACCGGCATTCTTTAAACCAAAGGGCATGACTGTGTAACAGTACACGCCAATCGGTGTTAGGAATGATGTGTGCTTTTCATCGTCAGAAAACATCTTGATTTAGTTGTATCCTGAGAAGCTGTCCATGAATGACATGCGCTCAAAGCCACATGTGTTATCGATCATAATGTCCGTGATGGGAAGAGGGAACTCATCTTTAGGACATGCTTCGTTTAAATTTCGAAAGTCCATGCAAATTTGAATCTTTCCATTCTTTTTGAGGACTGGTACTATATTGGCGACCCAGTCTGGATGTTGCTCCTCTCAGACGAAGCTGCTGGCTATCAGTTTGTTAACCTCAGCTTCGATAGAATTTATGATGTCCGGGCGAAACCGTCTTTGCTGTTGTTTGACCGGCTTTCCGTCCGGATGAATGTTGAGATTATGGAGTACAACCTCAGGGTTTAGCCCTGGCATGTCTTCATAGCTCCAGGCGAATACGTTAATCTACTCTTTGATGAGTTGCAAAAGTGCTTCCCGCTCTTCATCTGTTAGGCTATTGCTGACGAAGATTGGCTTTGGAGAGGACTCATCGCCGAGGTCAACTTGCATAACCTCATCTTCAGTGGGAGGTTCACGAAGTTCGAAGCATTTCTTCTATTGTGCATCAAGTTGCTGGACCCAAGGTTCTAACTCGAGAAGCTCGGGTACGTCTTCGTCTTCTTCATAGGCGTCAGCAAACGCCATATTGACAGACAAAACTTGTCTGAATACGTCTCCGATGCTGACATCTGAATCAGAAGTGGGTGATCCAGTTGAATATGAATGCCATTCACACTCTTCGTCCGAGCTCTCGGGAGTTGTTGTAGGAGTAACATAGCCTAGGCCATGTTTGGGCTTGTTGTAGTAATCCCAAGGTTTTCCAGCCGGAACTGGCAATTGTAAAGGTAATCGCCGACCGGTACCGTAGTTCAAGCCTGGTGTGGACTCCATGTCGTACCCCTGTTTTTGCATAAGGTACTTAGAACGGGAGCTATATAGATAGAGCGGCTGTCTTCCGGTGTCGGGTTTGAGATCAACTTCCTCCATCCTGAAGGACTGTAGATCATTCTTTCGGCCGAAGATGATTGGATGATCCTCTCCCTCGACTATGAAGCAAGCACCTTCTACGGGAGTGATTTGGTTCGTGGCATAGACATTTGTCACTTGCGTGTGTAGGTTGGTGTCTATACCGTGTTCCACAGCATACATTATTCGAAGCTTATTAAGCTCGAGATAGTTCAAAGATAGTCCTTTATTGATAAAGTACGTTATCTTTTTCGACGAGATTACATCGTCAGCAGAGGGAACATCAGTATAGGCGGCCACATATTTGGCCATCTCTAGCTCAACTTCAACTACCCCCTACATCAATGAAGATTGAGAGGACGACCTGGATAGCTTGATCATCAGCGGTTCTATTGGTAGTGCCGCACGTGGAGTTGTTGACTCACTGGCAATCCTTGGCCTGGTATGATCCTCGACACTTTTTCAGCTAACCTCTGCATGGAAGATTGGAAGGATGATGTAGGCAGCTTGATCATCAACGGTTCTATTGAGGGCGCTGTTCGTGGGGTTGTTGGCGCGCTGGCAGTCGCTGGCTCAGTGCTTGGCTGCCGATTTGTCTTGGGCAGACGAATGACCATCGGCTTGACAGAAGGATTGACCTCCTCTGTTTGTTGTTTGCTGGCCCTTGGCAATCTGATCGTCAGTGGCCCCGCATTGGGCATCGACGCTTGGCCAGACCTTGGCAGTCGGATTGTCATCTGCTCCTTTTGTGTAGTGAGCACCGGAAGACTACGCAGAGTGGCTGTAAGAGGTACAGTCCTGCCTAGCTTGCGGGGTTGGAGATGAATTCTCAAAGGTTCCTCAGGCCCTACAATGGCTTCCGTCTGCTCTTGAGCTTCCTCCTTGATCAGCTGCCTCTTTGAATTCTCGTATAAATAGGAGTCCGAATAATAGGATTCAACCCCTTTGAAGGGGTCGATGTCAGCAAACTCTGTTCTTACGAAGCCATGTTTGTCGACGTACTTGAAGCATTGGTACAATGTGGAAGGCACGATCATATAATCGTGTATCCACGGATGCCCCAGGAGGATGTTGTACGATATATCCGTATCGATGATGTAGCAGGTCACCTCTGACTGAAGATCGCCAATTTAGCACTTTAGACGAATCTTTCCAATGGGATAGCTTCTTCCTGAATTGAACCCGCTAATGGCGGTGCTGGTAGGAGTCAGCCGATGCATAGGAATGTACAGGAGGTGAAGCAGGCTCTTCGGGACGATGATTATTGAAGAACCTGGATCAATGTACATCCGATCAACCTTGACGTCGCCGACATATCCATTGTAGTACAGAGGGCGGTCGTGTAGGTTGGTCTTGATCAGCATATCCTGCAGAGTGAATACGATGTTGGGCATCGCACCAGAACAAGCACTGTTGTGGGGATCCATCGGCGAGCCCTCCCCCGTAAGATTGACTTGAGCCAGATAAGCATCAGCATTTTGAAGCGCGTTACTCAGGGCGACGCAAACATCATTGGAAAGCCTCAGGAGCGTATAAGGACAACTTGGCTGGCGTGTTGGTCAATTGTGCCAAAATGTCAAAATTATAAGGCCTTTCGAGCCCCTGAGGTGCGTCTTTTCGGAGCGGCTTGTCAAAGCGGTAGGGACAACTGACTGTCTGCTGTCTGGGTGCCTGATACTGTCTGGGCTGCTGCTGTCCCTGCTGATGGCCCTGACCCTGGAACTGCTGCTGAACAGGCCTCTGCTGATACTGGTACTGAATCTGTACGTGAGGCCTCTTAGCCTGACCTCCACTGCTGCTAACTCCATGAATGTCGTGTTCCCTCTTGAACAATTGTTGCCGCTGAGTTTCCACTATCTGCTGGAAGAAGGAGAACAACCGCGCCACGTCCTCTGATCCTGATGGCGACTGCTGCTGAAGAATGTTCGGAATGACTGGGGAAATTCTCGGAGTAGGAAGAGGTGCACTCCCATAAGCTGCAGATATCTCAGCCTGAGCTGGCATAACAGGAGCTACAGTCTCGGGGCCCTGCTGATCAGGACGAGGAGTGGTAGACCCCTCAGTGGTGTCTTCCCTATCGAGATGAGATCGCGCCTCCATAACCATCCTGAAGACATATCAAACGAGAGGACAATCACTGAGAATGAAGAAATAACATCAAGGGAGGATGGTTTATTTTCAAGGAAAGACAATAATGCAGCATTTTTTTTAGGTAACAAGAATCTGATTAAGAGTTTTTCCTAATGAGATTGAGTACCTTCAAAATATCCTAATCCTACTGCAGGCTGTAGTGATACTCTAGTTCGAATACCACTACACAAACTCGACCTGCATGGGCCACCACTAAAAACGTGTCACGACCCGCACCCTAGAGTAAGTGCACGAAAAGTGGGTACGTCCAGCCTACGCCGCAGTGTCGGTGGTAGAACGCTGTCCTAGGTCACAACATCTAACAATATAATACTAAGTATTTTATACTCCCAGAATGGGGGTGACATAGCAGAATGTAAACCCAATCACAACTAAGGAAGAAGAAGCACGATGTGATATAGAACTCAAATGAAATACAGATGATCAGAAGAGTCTAAGTGTCTAAGATAACATCTCAACAAACATCCAGAATACAAGGTATCAACTACAGATTATGAAAGAATATATACAATCCAGATCTCAAATGACAGAAATAGTAAAACCTAGACTATGAGGCCTCAGTCTCTATAGCTAGTAGATCCGGCTGGGAATCCGGATCACAGGTATCATCTAGAGCTATCCCATAGAAAGTGTCAACACCAGCCTCATCCTCGTCCTCTGTAAACATTCAACGGTGCCAATCAGGACTGAGCGAGCACAATACATCTCAACAGTTCATAGCAGGTTAGAAAATATAATCATACAGTAAAGTAAGATACAGGAAACTGAAAGAAAGTACAGAATGTAAACAGAGAGAGAACTGTAATATCTACTGTAAGTAGAGAACTAACAGTGGCTAGTAAGTCAGAGTATAAGATAGACATGTGAATGGCATAGAAGATTCTGATGAGACACTAGGGAGGTGATCAGATGAGATACTACTTGGGTATTATTCACATGCCTACTTCTACTCTCCCGTACCCCCAATCAATACACAAGGATCCAGCCAGGTTATGTTATGATTCATGTAACGGCCCCCGAAGGGTGGTATATGATAGTCCCATAAATGGGGATTCTAGGAAAGCCCATAAATGGGGGATTCAATAAAGACTTTGTGATCATGAGAGTACATGTCACAAGTGATCAATGAACCATGAAGCATAGTGATACACCATGTAAGTGAAACGCACAAAACATGTAGTATCCGATGCTCCCTGAGGGGATAACATCTCAAGAAGGAATCCATATAGTACTAATCCGTGTGACCAACGTGACAGCATCAAGTAAAGTAATTTAAAGTAGAAGAATAATTCTAACAGGATATGAAATGATCAGAGAATGTACTCGCCTGTATCCTGAGTATCTGAAGAATATCTACTGTCCGAGGAGTGGTGTCTGTCTCCTATAGAACAGTACAAGTCACTATAAGTCTAAAATGGTAATATGAAGTTCTACTATGCATTCTACATGATTCTAGGTCAATCTAGACCCAAGTCAACTCTTGGTCAACTTTGGTCAACCCTAGAAGTCAAACTAGGTCAACTATGGCTAACCAAGTCTAAACTAGTCAAATTAGCCTATGCTAGTCTAACTAGGTCTTAACCAAGGCTATACAAGCCAAACACAAGTCACATCATAAGCACATTTACATTAGCTATATAAGCTATCAATCATGAAATTCATGTATATACATATATATCTATCTATCCATGGTCCTAGGCATATATAACCTATGAACCATATAGTACTATATATAATATAATATTATCTATCACATATGTAGCATATATATATATATATATATATATATAGAAATATATATATATAAAAAAAAAAATATATATAATATATAAATATATATATATATAAATATATATATATATATATATATATATATATATATATATATATATATATATATATATATATATATATATATATATATGTTTATATATATATATATATATATATATATATATATATATATATATATATATATATATATATATATATAAACATAGCCTCACAACATAAACTCTATAGTATCACCCATATATATATACCAAGTGCAATGTGTCACATACAAAGTGAGAACCTTCATGTAAACTGGAACCCCAATCAATACACAACATTACCAAGTGTCCTTTACCTAGCATATGTGTGTGTGTAAGAGTTTTTTTGTAGGAAGGGTTAATGAATAAACCATGTGTGTCATGATATTGTGTGTGTATGTGTGGTGTATGGAGTGTCACATTTCCTGTAAAATCAGTGAGCTAACTATAGGTGTAACAAAGTGTCTAGGAAATCAGTGAATGCATTTGGGTGTGGGCAATAGGAAAACAAGAAAAATAGGAAACAGTGTGGGAAGTTCCTGGAAAACAGTGAAGTATACACTGTTAACATGACAGTGTACCAATCATTAAAATTCAATCAACTAATCCCCAAACATTTAATCAATCTAAACTTAAAAATCAGTTGACATTGATCAATGAAACAGTTAGCTAATGCATTGAATGGGAAGAAAACAAAATAGTATACATTAGTAAATCTAAGGTTTTGGAAAAAAGGAAATCAATTCCCAGATTTAGAGGGAATGAACATTTGACAGTTTATAGAGAATCACATCTTAGGTTCAATACAACCCAATACAACTCGAAAACGAATATGAACCAAAACCCATGCCAATCTAATCTCTAAGATGTTATCCACATATAACAGTAACCACACCACATTAAATTACATGTTACCAATATCTAATTACAAATTAAATGGGAACAATCAGTGGGTTAAATGTGAAAGAAAATAGAGGAAACAGTGTATACTTGTTCACTGATACTTGACAGTATCAGTAAATAGGAATTTCCCATTTCTACAGCACACAACCCAAACTCGAATGTAAAATCAAACTAACATAGGTTAACAACATGTACAAGATCAGAATTAGCAATTAAATCATAATTAAAACCATTAAAATGGAAATTAAACACAGAACATGTATCAAGACTGTACACGCACAGAACATGACCTGTGCACAGTCAATTGCGTGTCCGATACGACACAAGAGTGTTTCAAACTTTGAGGACCTCGTGTCAGTGTCTGCCCCTAGGGCTGTGTCTGTTGGCCCATTGGTCATATGGTCAACCTGATTTTAATAATTGATCAAACTCTATCTCGATATATGAAGCTAGTCAGGATGTATCGGACTCTTGGACATGAACAAAAACAGCTATCTACACAGATCAAGACCGAAGCTATGTTTGCTTGTTCGAGTCTGTATTTTCTTTAAGCAATATATTTTTTATTTTATTGAGTCCAGGAATACGTTGTACACCGAGTCGTACTGGCAAATAGGCTATTCCAAAATGTTTTCAAAATACTTTTAAAATATCCTTTGTTTTGAAAAACATTCATTTAAACAAAAGCTTCAAAAAGGTGTTCAAAAAGGTTTTCAAAAATCCCCATAAATTGTTTTTAAATACCTAACCTAACCCTGACAGAACTCGGCCAGAGTTCGGTTGGTGGCCGTTTGATTTTGGAATCTCCTGAACTTGGTCCTCCTGCAGTTACGAATTGACCGAGATTTTCTCAAAGAGTTCTGCCCGAATTCTGTCTGAATTCTGCCAGAATACTGTCTTTGGAATTCCTATAAATAGAGAAGGATTTCGATTATTTCAACTCACTCATTCACTTTCAATCTTCTCTCTATCTAAAGCATTCAGTCTTCCAAAGAGTTTTCTTGAGCTTTAAATTTCAGATCCCAAGCCAATTACAATCCTCTAGTCGATTTGCCAGTGCGGTACGGTCTAGAAGTTTCTGAGAGATTGTAATCAGAAGGCTTGATTGAAGAATACCTCTTCACATTTGAAGTTGGACGAGTTCTTCGTATCAAAGCTCGTGTTGTAGAAGTTGCAAGGACTTCGTAAGAAAACTTACGGTATTTCCAATAGTGGATTCAACTGGTAGCAAGAGTTCTACCGACTGGATTAGTCCTCAACAGAGGGAAACCAGTATACATCGCTGTCTTTGCGTTTGCATTCTTATCTCTGCCTTTACTTTACTTAGTTGTGATTATTATTATTCTGTGATCTTGCTGCTAACATTTTTAATTAGCAATATTCTGCTGCCTACTCTATTCACTCCCCTCTAGAGTATTGTGCTTTACGATTTCGTTCCTACAATTGGTATCAGAGCGGGTGTTACGGGTAAAGCAAAGGTAATAGTAAAATTATTTATTCATTTTAAATAACTGTTATATAGATCACAGCACAATACATGGCAACTATGAAATTCACAAGTGAAGGCCAGGCCACAAACAGACCTCCACTGTTTGATGGTACGAACTATACCTATTGGAAAACACGGATGAGTTTCTTCTTGAAATCACTTGACTTTGATTTATGGTCCATTGTTCTTGATGGTTATCAAAAGCCACCTCGTATAAATGTTGATGGAGTTTTAGTTAAAAAACCCTATAGCAGATATACAGAGGAAGAAAAGAAAAGGGCCAGTCTTGACGCACGTGCTATTAACGCTCTATTTTGTGCTTTAGACAGAACTGAATTTAACAGGGTGTCTATCTGCACAACGGCTAATAAAGTACGGAAGCTCCTTGAAGTCACACATGAAGGCACGACTCAAGTCAAAGAATCAAAGGTCAGCAGACTTACTCAAGAGTATGAGGTGTTCAAGATGAAGCCCAACGAAATAGTTACTCAGATGTTCGAGAGGTTCTTGGATATTGTAAATCCTTTGTCCTCCCTTGGCAAAGAGTACAGTAACCATGAAAAGATTCACAAACTTCTGCGAGCACTTACCAAGAACTGGATTCCAAAGGCTACTGCAATCATTGAAGGGAACGACCTCACAATTATGTCCCTCGAAGTACTCATGGGTAAGCTACTCACTCATGAACTGGAGCTACAAGATTTTGAAAAGCCTGCACCAAAGGAGAAGACGATCGCTTTCAAGGCTCAGCACAGAAAAGCTGCTGAAGGTGACTTAGACAGCAGTGAATCTGATGCTGAAGATCAAGCACTCCTGGCAAGGAAATTCAAGAGATTCATGAGACATGAGAAGAGAGCCAAAGAAAACAACAGCAACAACTGGTGTCAAGATGATGCTGTCTGCTATGGCTGCAAGAAGAAGGAACACATGAAGAAAGATTGTCCTACAAACTCATCATCAAGCAAGAAGAGCAACAGGTATGAAAAGGGGAACCTGAAAAGATAAACATCACGAAAGTATGCCAACACCAGCATATGGCATGAAAGTGAAGCCAGCGACTCAGAAGACGAACAATCAGAAGACGCTGCAAACGTATGCTTTATGGCATCCGATCAGGTACCTACTGAACCTGTAGTTGATACTTATGATGACTTCATCTTTGAGCAATTAGGAGATGCCTTCAGTGAACTGATGACTGATTACAGGAAACTGCGTAGCAAGTATCAGACCTCTAAGAAGGTACTCAAAGAGTACAAAGGTGAAATAGGTAGACTTACCGACCTACTAGCTGAGGTTAGAAATAATGTTAGTGAGTCTGGTGAGCTTTCTTCTATAAAGCTCTTATTACACGAGACTACCAAGTCATCTGAAGAGAAAGACAAAATTATTGACCAACTCAAGGAAGAACTTTCTATAGAGAAGAAAAGTCTTCGATGTGCACAAATCAGAATGGAAACACTTACTTCTGATTATACTAAGTTGTATGACACTTCCAAAAGATTGGAAATTAGGTTAGGAAAACAGCCTGAGCCTGCTGCTTTCTATCCTAACACGTGTCACTTACCGAAAAAATCGGAATATTCCCAAGCCAAACACTGTCAGACCGAACCCTATCAAACCTTTACCCCAAAAGGTTAAGCCCAAACAGGATTATAGGCATGCTTTCTTCTATACTAGAAAACCTAAACCTACCAACCATGCACACCACTCAGCTTTCAATACTCGACATGTACAATGTTATTATTGTGGCCTCGTTGGTCATATTTCATCTACATGTAGAATCAAAAAGCTTATTGATTTAGATGTGTATACTTGGATACCAAAAGCTAACATTTCAGGACCCTACAAGAAATGGGTACCAAAAGTTTCATCTGTAAACTGTTTTGTAGGTGGAACACCCTTCACATGCTAAAAGCAAATGGATCCTCGACAGCATTTGTTCACGGCATATGACCGGTGACGCTACATTATTTGCAACACTGTCGAAGAAGAAAAAGGAAGGTTATGTTTCCTTCGGTAATAACTTGAAAGGGTATATTATTGGTATCGGTGATGTTGGTAAGTCTTCCTATCCTGTTATTAAAGATGTCTGTCTGGTAACCGAGTTGAAACATAATCTACTCAGCATAAGTCATTTGGCTGATCATGGTTATGGCATCAACTTTGGCAAAGACAAATGTACTATAGTTGATAGCTCAACTAGTAGTACTATCTTTGAAGGTATCAGAGAAGACAATATATATGTTTTCTATTTGTTGGAAGAAACTAACATTTCAGGTAGATGCTTAATGGCTAAAAGCAATGAGAGTCATCTGTGGCATATGAGACTCGGTCACGCAAATATGGACACAATATCAAGATTATCCACAAAGAAGCTAGTACGCGGTTTACCGGACATTACATTCAAGAAGGATTCGGTATGCAGTCAATGTGAAAAGAACAAAGCTACCAGATCCACATTCAAATCAGTAAACGCAGTATGTACTACTAGACCTCTACAACTGCTTCATATGGACTTATTTGGTCCTAGCAGAGTTGCTAGCCTCGGAGGTAAACTTTATGCTTTTGTAATTGTAGATGATTTTTCTAGATACACGTGGGTATACTTCTTGACACACAAGAATGATGCATTATCCGAATTTGTCGCCTTTTGCAAGAAAGTTCAGAATAAAAAAGGTTACATGATCACTCGTATAAGAAGCGATCATGGAGGCGAATTCGAGAATGCAGAGTTTGAGCATTTTTGTGACACACACGATTTTGTACACGAGTTCTCCTGCCCTAGGACTCCACAATAAAATGGAGTTGTGGAACGTAAGAACAGAACTCTATCCGAAATGGCCAGAGTGATGTTAAACCAGTTTAGTCTACCCAAATATTTCTGGGCTGAAGCTGTCAATACAGCTTGCTTTGTTCTCAATAGAGTTCTAATTCGACCCAAATCGAAGAAGACTCCATTTGAGTTATGGTTTGATAGAATTCCATCAGTTTCTTATTTTAGAATATTTGGCTGTAAATGTTTTATTTTAAACACAAAAGACAATTTGGGAAAGTTTGACGAAAAGGCCGATGAAGGTATATTTTTAGGTTATGCGGCCAAGAGCAAAGGATACAGAGTCTTCAACAAACGAACCATGATCATCGAAGAATCAATCAATGTCACCTTTGATGAATTAAATCAAATGACTATCGATGACAATGACGAAGATCCATCTGTACCAAGCTCAACTCCAGCTGATTCTCAACCCAGCTCAGCACTAGATGATCCTCCTAGAGAAGATCCAGGAACCAGCTACCTTCAGAGTCTGCCGAAAAGATTAAAATTTACGGCTGATCATCCAAAAGATTTGGTAATTGGTGACATTACCAAAGGTGTAAGTACTCGTACATCCAGTAGAGATATTGTTTCTAGTGTTGTATTTATTTCACAGCTTGAACCAAAAACTATTGATGAAGCATGTAGTGATAATTTTTGGATAGATGCTATGCAAGAGGAATTAAACCAATTTGAACGGAATCAAGTTTGGGAACTTGTTCCCAAGCCTATTGATCATCCGGTCATTGGCACCCGTTGGGTATTCCGAAATAAACTTAATGAGAATGGTTTAGTGACTCGTAATAAGGCTAGAGTCGTAGCTCAAGGATACAATCAAGAAGAAGGTATCGACTATGATGAGACTTATGCCCCAGTTGTGAGATTAGAATCCATTCGCATGTTATGTGCATTTGCATGTTTTTATAATTTCAAACTATTTCAAATGGATGTCAAGAGTGCATTTTTAAATGGTTTTATTAAAGAAGAAGTTTTTGTAGCACAACCTCCAGGTTTTACTGATTTTAAAAATCCTGATCATGTTTTCAAGTTGAAGAAAGCTTTGTACGGTTTAAAATAAGCCCCTCGTGCTTGGTATGATCGTCTAAGCTCTTTCCTACTTGACAACGGTTTTTCAGAAGGCAAGGTTGACACTACACTTTTTATTAAGTCCTTTAATGGTAAGCTTCTTTTAATACAAGTCTATGTAGGTGATATCATATTTGGATCTACTGATGAATCTCTATGTCAAGAATTTTCTAAGTGTATGCAGAATGAGTTTGAGAAGAGCATGATAGGAGAGCTGAAATTCTTTCTCGGACTGCAAATCAAACAAACTGACAATGGGACGTTCATAAATCAAGCCAAGTACACAAAAAATTTGCTAAAAAAGTTTGATCTGGACAATGTCAAACCTATTGGCACTCCAATGGCAACTTCAACAAAGCTTGATATTGATGAACAAGGCAAGCCGGTCGACACACGTAAGTATCGAGGTATGATCGGTAGTTTACTTTATTTAACTGCTAGTCGTCCAGATATTATGTTTAGTGTTTGCATGTGTGCACGTTTTCAAGCTAATCCAAAGGAATCACATTTGTGCGCAGTTAAGCGTATCTTTCGATACCTTAAGGGCACTTCTTCTGTTGGCTTGTGGTATCCCAAAACTAAGTCCTTTGACCTTAGGTTATTCGGATGCAGATTTTGCCGGATGCAAAGTTGATAGAAAAAGTACCAGTGGCACATGTCATTTCTTAGGCAAGGCTTTAGTCTCATGGTTTAGTAAAAAGCAAAATTCTGTAGCCCTATCAACAACAGAGGCTGAGTATATCGCCGCAGGACGTTGTTGTGCTCAGATTTTGTGGATAAAACAAACCTTGGACGACTATGATTTATTTTATACACATATTCCTATTTTCTGTGATAACACGAGCACTATTAATTTGACTAAGAATCCTGTATGTCATTCTCGTACTAAACATATCGAGATTAGACATCATTTTCTTAGAGATCATCATCAAAATGGAGATATTGACCTTGTATACATAGATACTGAGAATCAATTAGCTGACATTTTTATAAAACCTCTAGCGGAAGATCGTTTCAATTATTTACGTCGAGAATTAGGAATTTTAGACGTCAATAATATTAATCAATTTTGTTTTATGATTATATTTCAATACGCAAAAACTGTGTTAGAGACAAGCCAATAAAGAGTCTGTCTGTCACCACAACTACGGTTGAAGCGAAGCGGTACTTAAGAGTTCCCCGGTGAACCTCCGCCAGCTGGGACAGTACTCCTACAGCTAATCTGAAACAGTCACTGTGTAATGATATTTAATCTATAAAATAATATTAATTATGTTAATTGAAGACTGAAATTACTAATCTTTGAATTAAATATTTGAAATTAGCCAATAAAAAAGAAAGTGTTCCAAATCAACCCCAGGCGAATTCGGCCAGACTTCGGCCCGAATTCGGTCTGAGTTCGGTTGAGGGTGTCAAGTTATATATACCAGAACCCGAGAGCCTTTCTTCCTCATTGCTTCCAAACTACATCATAACCAGCAACAGCAGCCGCGAAGGAGCCCCGAACCCTAGTTCTTTACCACCCCCTTTCTTCCAATCCAAGTGGTGAAATCAATCCAAACTTTGGATTCGTGCGGAGTTCTTCGTTCTCTACAACATACTCCGATCTCGGGAGGTATAACTCCTTATTTCCTCTCCGTTTAATTTCATGCTATTTTCTTTTATTTTCACAAATGGCACCTAAGGGATTCAACCCCTTTAAGAGGAAGAAGACAACCAACCCAAGTGAGGAAGGTTCATCTTCTGATCCACCCACTAATTCCCTATTTTTGCCAGTCCAATCTAGCGACGGCGCGTTCGACGGGTTTTACTTTCAAACCCTAGACCAAGCCTTACTGTGGTATGGAGACTTCTCCATGAGATCCATATGCACAGGCGCACCCATCAAGTGGACTGCATTTCCTGATCATCGTCATTTCTTTGAGGTATTAGGGTTACAGTATTTTGTTAAACTCTGTTTTTCCATAGCAACGAATGCCATTAGACTATTTTATTGCAATATCATATTAAACACTTTTGATGTAAGCACACGTGTTGGAGGATTAGATATCAATTTCAATGATGTCCTCTTAGCGGAGATTTTTGGTATTCCCAACGAAAGAGAACTGCTTGTTGACATCACTGAGTTTGATTCCCAGAAGGCACGACACTTACTAGTTTCAAAGCTGAACTTTGTGCACCTGATAGAGTTCGCTCTGGAAAGTTCAAGGCAAACAACCTGAACTTGTTTAATTATGAATTGCACCGTATCATTTATTCCACTCTCCTTCCGAAATCTACTTCGAAGGATGATGTCACGTCTCTTGAATTATCTGCTATGTATCACATTCTTAAGGGGATTCCATTTTCTGCCCCTAAGACCATTATTCAGATGATGGGACGTTGTCGTGTAAGAGATAGAAATCTCTCTTATGCGATGATTCTCCCACGCATCTTTCAGCATTTTGACATTGATTTATCTACTTGTGCTCAAGACCCTGAGCCCAAGGTTCTCAAGTTATCTCGTTGCAGTATAACTGCATCTGCTCCTCCTACTGCTCCTGCTACTGCTCTACCTCCTTCACCTCCTCAGCAGTATGCTATGACTTTTGAGGGCATACACCAGCACATTTCTGATTTGCACGTCTCGATGACGGACATGGCTCGCGAACGTGAGTTCCGCGACGTCACCCGTTATCAGGCGCTTGCAAATTTCTTAGCTGATCTTCGTTTCGCCCAGACTGGACATTCAGCCGGTTCTACCCCTAGAGAACCAGCTTTCTCTGGTTACCACTGTGAGGATGAGGCTGTTTATGCCTACTTCCAGCCCGATAACGCATATGATTGGTACCGTTCTGACCGTGCTCCTCCTCGTGACTATGTCGGTGAGTTTTACACTGGCGCTCCTCCTCACCCTTCTGGCACGGGTACCTCTGGAGCTGGTCCTTCTGGACATGCAGGTCGTCATGCTGATGATGACGATGATGATGATGATGAGGAGTTGTGATATGTTTCTATTTGAGACTTAGACATTATCTACTGTATTCTTGGAAATGCTCCAACATTCCAAGTTTTTATATCTTTAGACTTTATTATCAGTATTTTTTTTGAGGACTTGTACTGGATTTGATTTATTGATGTCATCTGAACATCTTTATCTGCATCTTTACGAGATTCGTAGTTTATGATTCACATCAGTTTATTTTCTTAGCATTTCTTTATCTGCTTCTCACTATAAACTGCCTGTGATATAATTCTTTGTTTATTATAAACTGCCTGAGTACAAATACATGCCTATGATGTTATTCAAATTCTTTATGATTTCTATCATTTATGATTATTTTCTTGTATTTCTTCACTGTTTGTTATTTATGCATTGATTGCGGGGGAGTTTTTTTCCTCTTTTGCAATTATTTTGCTAAGTGACAACGGGAAAGAAAAATATAGATCTAACATTCTTTTGAGAAAATGCAGGACATGAACAATTTTTGATCTTATTTTCAAGCTTTAATGTTATATCATTCATAGTTTGTCAATTATCAAAATGGGGGAGATTGTTGGCCCATTGGTGTTATGGTCAACCTGATTTTAATAATTGATCAAACTCTGTCTCGATATATGAAGCTAGTCAGGATGTATCGGACTCTTGGACATGAACAAGAATAGCTATCTACACAGTTCAAGACCGAAGCTATGTTTGCATGTTCGAGTCTGTATTTCCTTTAAGCAATGTATTTTTTATTTTATTGAGTCTAGGAATACGTTGTACACCGAGTCGTACTAGCAAATAGGCTATTCTAAAATGTTTTCAAAATACTTTTAAAATATCCTTTGTTTTGAAAAACACTCATTTAAACAAAAGCTTCAAAAAGGTGTTCAAAAAGGTTTTCAAAAATCCCCATAAATTGTTTTTAAATACCTAACCTAATCCTGACAGAACTCGGCCAGAGTTCGGCCAGAGTTCGGTTGGTGGCCGTTTGATTTTTGAATCTCCTGAACTTGGTCCTCCTGCAGTTGCGGATTGACCGAGATTTTCTTAAAGAGTTCTGCCAGAATACTGTCTTTGGAATTCTTATAAATAGAGAAGGATTTCGATCATTTCAACTCACTCATTCACTTTCAATCTTCTCTCTATCTAAAGCATTCAGTCTTCCAAAGAGTTTTCTTGAGCTTTAAATTTCAGATCCCAAGCCAATTACAATCCTCTAGTCGATTTGCCAGTGCGGTACGGTCTAGAAGTTTCTGAGAGATTGTAATCAGAAGGCTTGATTGAAGAATACCTCTTCACATTTGAAGTTGGACGAGTTCTTCGTATCAAAGCTCGCATTGTAGAAGTTGCAAGGACTTCGTAAGAAAACTTGCGGTATTTTCAATAGTGGATTCAACTGGTAGCAAGAGTTCTACCGACTGGATTAGTCCTCAATAGAGGGAAACCAGTATACATCGTTGTCTTTGCGTTTGCATTCTTATCTCTGCCTTTACTTTACTTAGTTGTGATTATTATTATTCTGTGATCTTGCTGCTAACATTTTTAATTAACAATATTCCGCTGCCTACTCTATTCACCCCCCCCCCTCTAGAGTATTGTGCTTTACGATTTCGTTCCTACAGTGTCAAATATTAGGTGTCCAAGTGTCGTATCCATGGCACAGTTGACCCCGAGTAGCAGGGGAGTGTCACTGCGCGCGCGTGGTGCACCCCGCGTGTACACGTGTCCAAAGCGACACGACACGACACAAATAACACCTCAGTAGAGCAAAAACACATAAGCCACATCCAAACACAACTTTCTATTCATTTACATTTCAAAATCTCGATCGAAATGCCCACTATGGCATTTCGTCGAACACCTGCGTTCGTTCACTGATACGTGTCCGATACGGACACGTACAGGACACGAAATGGTGCAAACCCTATTCCTACAATACAAGGATACCTAGGGCTTGGTGTTTATGCAAAGAAACCCTAATTTCAATGGAGGAATAGAATTTTACCTAGGTGTGCTCTTCACAACAAAAAAGCCCCTTCAAGAGAGATCTCCAAAAGCTACTCAAAGTCTCCAAATTGTGTCAAACCTGAGATTTGACTCCACCAACTATAGGAGAACAGTATTTAGAATACTATGGAAGAAATCTCAATAAAAATGGAGCATTAATGATTAATCTATGAAGAAATAAAAATAAAGGCTAACCTTGTTCTTAGGAAAAATGATGGAATAGTGAAAAGAGGCACAACTCCCAATAGAGATACTTTATAGGCAAGGGGGGTCCTTGGCCGGCCACTTAGCTAGGGTTAGGGTTTTTAGGGATGCATCTAAGGCTAGCAATGCATCATGACTATTTGGATGGCCTAGAATCTAGGGCTCCTTCCTAGTCAAGTTGCAACCACTCAAACTAGCTAATCATGACTTAAACCTATTTAACCAATGCTAACTAAACTTAATGTGGCTAACTAGACTAGCTATAACTAATCTAGGTTAGGTCCAATCTAGGTTAGGCTAATTTAAACCACATGGAAATCAATTAACTAGTATTTAAACCACACCATTCTAATTAATCATATTAAATTCCAAATAATATATATTAAATTCAAATAATTCAAAAATGGCAAAAATACCCTCAAACTAGAAATGATAAATGAAATACCCTAATCACATGGCTAGGCTCTAGGTCACTTATCTCTAGGGTTACACTAACAAACCACCAAATCAAAAGTCATGATTTTAAATAATTTAAAAATAATTAAAAATCACCAAAAATTATAATATAAAATAAATATCAATAAATAATAATTATAATTACAAAATTTCAAAATTACCCTCATCTGAAAAACTGGGTGTTACAATCCTACCCACCTTATAAAAATTTCGTCCTCGAAATTAAGATGATCGCACCCCCTTCTAGGTCAAACATAGTCAAGGGTCAATCACTAGTCAATTTTCTCAACATCCTAGTACTTGGTCATCAGCTGGTCAACTTCTTAGGATTTTACCTATGATAGCTACCTAAGTGTTGGCAACTAGAATTTAGCAAAAAGAGAAACTCTATAATAGGCTAGCTCTTAACTTCCTAATCCTATCAAGTCACCCATAACTAAGTACCTACAAGTTGAGCACACCAATCCCAAATACCACATATATATGCTCAAGAACAACAACCCATCACATATATCCTAAGTATATCATCTGCAATCTATATGTATATAGGCCTCTCAGTCTTAGGTGAACTACAACTATACTCAAGGACAGGCTCTGGTCATGGGTGCCTCACTGGAAAAAGGTAAGGAAAATAATAACAATCATCAAGGCTGTAAGGCCTACTAACATCCTATATATAAACTGGTTGGTATTATAATAACAGGTAAATCATCTATATTGGGTTACTATTCTAATACCCATGCTAACTACCATCTCTAGGGTACAGACACCCTACAAGTCGTCATATCATTACACTATGAAGATCTACCCATGAATAAGTTCTACAAATTAAAATATCCCTACTCCTAAGTTATTGATAATAGAATACAATCTTATAACAACAGAAGGGTATGATAGAGATGATAGGTTAAAACCTTCTTAGGATAAAATCTGATAATCATATGTGTCTGTCCAAAATCATGTTACTCAGAGTCTTTGTCATGCTAGTGAGCAAGGCTACGATAATTACAGAGTCCTTGACTAAGGTACATATCTCTAGAATCATGGTATTTAAAATTATCGTATTGCCGCATGCTTGGCAGCGAAAACCTTAAATTCCCACACCCGAGAAATACGTCCTAAATCTGACTATATGTCCTCACTATGCCAGCTAACACGACTATCGAAGATTATAGATTCCATAACTGGGTGACCTAGCCCATATGATTCATCTCAGAAGAAATCAAACATAACACAAGAACAACAGGACAAAATTGATCAATCAACAAGGAACAGAGGGAATCGAAATTCAAGACAGCTATAAGAGGCAATTGCGAAAATGGAATCAAAAGAACGGAACCTGCAACTAGATCTCCAATGGCCTGAGCATCCTCGACTGTCCTGGCGAAAGCTCGCACCTGCTGGCCTCCCCTGGCCTGCTGCTGATGCTGAATGTACCTCTGATGCTGAGTCGGTAAGGATAATCCTTCCTACTGGCCTACCGGAGCCATAGCTCCTGCTTCCTGAACTGTCTGTCCCGATGACTTGGGACACTCTCTCAGCCGATGATCCGATCCTCCGCAAAGTAAACATCTGCCCAGCCTCTTCCGGCATTCGCCCCAATCGTGCCCTGGTTTCTTACAGTAAGGGCAACTGGTAACATGCTGCTGTCTAGGGGTCTTCTGCGTCTGTATCCGTGGTCCCCTCGGCTGCTCTGTCGCAGCCCTAGCTCCTGCTGCTCCCTGAGTCATTGCTGTCTGGCTCCTGGGACATTCCCTCAGCTGGTGGTCCGCTGCTCCACAAAGTAGGCACTTGTCCAGCCTCTTCCTGCACTCACCCCATTCATGCCCTGGCTTCTTGCAGTAGGGACAACTGACTGTCTGTTGTCTGGGTGCCTGATATTGTCTGGGCTGCTGCTATCCCTGCTGATGGCCCTGACCCTGGAACTGCTGCTGAACAGGCCTCTGCTGATACTGGTGCTGAATCTGAACGTGAGGCCTCTTAGCCTGACCTCCACTGCTACTAACTCCATGAATGTCGTGTCCCCTCTTGAACAATTGTTGGCGATGAGTTTCCACTATCTGCTGGAAGAAGGAGAACAACCGCGCCACGTCCTCTGATCCTGATGGCGACTGCTGCTGAAGAATGTTCAGAATGACTGGGAAAAGTCTCGGAGTAGAAAGAGGTGCACTCCCATAAGCTGCAGATATCCCAGCCTGAGCTGGCATAACAGGAGCTGCAGTCTCGGGGCCCTGCTGATCAGGACGATGAGTGGTAGACCCCTCAGTGGTGTCTTCCCTATCGAGATGAGATCGCACCTCCATAACCATCCTGAAGACAGATCAAACGAGAGGACAATCACTGAGAATGAAGCGATAACATCAAGGAAGGACGGTTTATTTTCAAGCAAAGACAATAATGCAGCAATTTTTTTAGGTAACAAGAATCTGATTAAGAGTTTTTCCTAATGTGATTGAGTACCTTCAAAATATCCTAATCCTACTGCAGGCTGTAGTGATACTCTAGTTCGAATACCACTACACAAACTCGAACTGCATGGGCCACCACTAAAAACGTGTCACGACCCGCACCCTAGAGTAAGGGCACGAGAAGTGGGTACGTCCAGCCTACGCTGCAGTGTCGGCGGTAGAACGCTGTCCTAGGTCACAACATCTAACAATATAATGCTAAGCAGTTTATACTCTCCAAATGGGGGTGACATATCAGAATGTAAACCCAATCACAACTAAGGAAGAAGAAGCACGATATGATATAGAACTCAAATGAAATACAGATGTAGAAGCATGAAAAAGAACAAGAAGAGGCCCATGCGGCTCGGAACAGAAGAAGTCCATGCGGCTCACAAAACAGAAGGAGTCTCATGTGGCTCAGGAATCTATCAGAGTCTCATGCGGCTCAGAAAACTCTTCAATAGCCTCATGCGGCTCAGGCAAGGATCACGTGACCTTAGGCAGGTTGCCTTTACAGCTGGCCATGAAGTGACTGCTCCCATTAAATGCTCTGACGTAAAGTGATAACTCTGACATTAAAGCCGAAATAATGAACTGTGACGGCGTATTCCTCGGGAAACGAAGAAAATCTCCTCTGCAGCTCGCACGATCCACCAACTACAAAGCTCCCTATGCGGCTGCCACCACCCCATACGGCTGATGCTCGCATGCGGCTCGGATCATGGAGACCCTCGCCATGCGGCTCAAATTATAAGAAGTCACCCCATACGGCCGCTGTTCTCATACGGCTCGGATCATAGGGATCATCTCCATGCGGCTCAAATACTGAGAGGCCATGCCCATGCAGCCTTTACACGTGGCTAGTCTTATGCGGCTCAATTGGAAACTACTTCCATGCGGCTCAGATTTCGGAGGCTACACCTATGCGATTGCCACCTTCATGCGGTTCAAAAAGCTACCCTCATGCGGCTATGACACGTGAGAGAAGATCAGTTTCCCCGTAAAGATGGTTGGACACGTGGCATTAAATCAATCAAGAGTTATCAACAAATCCCAACAACCAGATTTAGTGCAATCACCATTATTACTCAGATCAAATCAGATTTGCTGTGATTAAGCAAGTGGACACGTGGCGGGAGATCCGATCTTATCATGACAAATTACAAAGATTCATAATAATTAGCATTAATTGCCCATACGGATTTGGTGCAATCAAGAATTAACTACCCAGATGTGACACAATCAAGATCAATGGCTCAGGTTATTGGCCGCCGACTTTTCAAGAGGGAATCATTGTAAACCCTAATGATCACACCCCACTCCTATAAATAGCAAGGTGTCATTCCCTTGCAAAAGAGGAGATCCCCGATCCAAAACCCAAAAAAAATATAGCAAGGTGTCATTCCCTTGCAAAAGAGATCTTTTTCACCCGGCTGGACACATAGAGAGAAAAAGGCGTGCACAGGAGAGTCTTCCCTTCTCGAGAGCAGTTCTTCACCGGAGCCAAGGCTACGTCTGATCGTCCAAGGAGTAAGGCAGAGCGGCCGTCGCTTTCCCGAGCCTCTACCGTCACCCCCAGAATCAAAACTAAACAATCGTACTTAGATTGTTGTACCTAGATTTTCGTTCCTAGGCTTTCTTTGTACGAGCGAGTTTGTATTGTGAAGTAAAAGTTCAGTCCTCCTATATAATTGTTCTGTTCTTTTATAATCAATGGCAAACACGATGACGACTCTGCTGGGGACTAACTTCTCCATGGCTGAGGAGTTGGTGACGCAATTAGACGCAACCAAACTTGGCTCCACTCAACAAATGCTGGTCGCCCGGTTCGACCAACAGGCGTTTGAAGAAATGCCCTCTGACGGAAGCGCTGGCCCGGTCCAGCGGCGAGCCCACACAAAGAAGGCCCACAGGGAGTGGAGACCCAAAAATTTTGCTCCTCCCCAAGCTCTCGAAGAAGTACTCTCTGTTGCCCGAGACAACGGAGAAGTCTCGTTTGCGGCCCTACTTCAGACCATAGAGGGCTCTGCTGTCCCCAAGTCCGACAGAAGAAAACACTATGATGCTGGACTTGTAGGGGCAAAGAAGAACTCTATACAGTCTAAGCAGCATAATGGCGCCAACCGCATGGAGGCTCATGCGGCCGCAACTGCCAACCGTATGGAGAAAACTCTTGCGGCCACAAACGTCAACCGCATGCAGAAAGCCCATGCGGCCAGAACTTCCAGCCGCATGCAGGCAGCCTGCACGGCCATGACTTCTAACCGTATACAGAAGGTTCATGCGGCCACAGAGGATAGCCGCATAAAGACAGCCTGTACGACCACGACTCCTAGCCGCATACAGAAAGCTCATGCGGCCACACATACCAGCCGCATGCAGACAGCCTGCACGACCACCAATCCCAGCCACATACCATCTATCCCATACGGCTCACGGTCAGTCTTTGACCGCCTCTCATACGGTCCTGACCACGAAGGCCCTCTGGAGCATATGCCACACTCTGTTATGACCAACTTGGACTCTTCCTACTATGCACTCTCAGATGCTAGAAAGAAGAAGTCTCGGGTAGCGCGGGCTCGGCGAGCTCAGTCAGCTGTCCCAACTTCTGACTATCAGGGCGTCCCGCTGACCATTACGCGGGCCCCTGATGGAAAGTTGTATAAAATTATCCGTGTCCAGCCCCCGGCGGCCGACGAACGGGATAGTCATCAGGAATCTCCCAACAACGGTCAGGGGCAAGTACTCGTACCACCCCCACATCAGGGAGCAGGCGGGATGCCAGCACACTCACGTGCCCAGAACCTCTGGGCCCACAAAATGGGTGACTTGCGCAACGTGATTCTTCACAAACGCAAGAAAAGAGACAAAGATTTGGTGTACAAATGGTCCTGTCAGGGACATCAATGTACCCAAGTCATTGTCAACTGCTGCTGCAATAAAACGGTAGTACAAGAAGACCGGCAGTCCGTCTTCCAACTGTTACAACGCCCAAGCTCAGAAGACGAGGCGCTTCTCGTCACCTCCTGTAATTCTACTCTGAAGATTCCTGGCAGCAGGAGAGGAAAGAAAACAAGTGTCTCCAGCCCAAAAATTTCAACCGGCGTAACCAAGAAACTTTCTACTAAACGGTTGTCTACCACCGTTACGGGAGGAGTTTACCAAGGTACCCGCTCAAAGACGAAATCTGCCATACTTGGAGATTTGTCGTCCGCACTTGGAGACACTAGAGCCGGGGGTAGCACTCCTCCAAATATCTACGACAATCCGGTGTTCCAAAAGGATAATCCAGATGCAGCAAATCTCGACGTCCTCGAAGACGCCCACAACTCTCAAGACGAGGCAAGCTCTGAAGCTGGGGGTACCACTCATTTTGAGTCCGAACCAGAGGAGAATATTTCCACATACCCTGACGACTTTTCTATACAAGGGTATGACTCAGAGGGCACGTCCTCTACTATTCCTTCCATCTCTCCTCACGTGAGGACGGTATTCATGGCGGACAACAACCAACAGGGTCCCAGTGATCGCCAACGCATCGACACTCTGGAGTCCATACTGCATACCTTGGTTAAATCCATGGACGAGATCAAAGCGGCATTTCCAACTTTGCAAGGAAGGACGTCCGGCCAAACAAGTTTGGGTCCCGCGGTTAATGCGGACTCGAACACAGTTGCACCAAACCTGGGCGATAATCCTTCTGAAATATCGGCCCCCACCACTGCAGACGAAGCCAGGGAGGCAAGAAGAGAGGTCTCGGAGCTCTGGGCCATGTTCCAAGCCCGAGAAACCTGCCAGGACCTCAGGATACGACAACCGTATCCTGCTACGTGGAGAGATGTTCCCTTTCCACCAAAATATAAACCATTCTACATCAATCCATATGACGGGAAGACATTTGCAAGCAGGTACATCACCTACTTCAAAGTCACAATCGACCATCTGCCTCATGATGACGCCATCCTTACGCGGCTGTTCATTGGAGCATTGGAAGGGGTCGCCTTCGACTGGTACCGTAACTTGCCGGACAATTGCATCCACTCCTTCACCGGCTTCAAACGTATGTTCCTGGAGAGGTTCTACGAAGTAGGACAAGACGTGACAATGTCCACTCTTATGGACGTTGTTCAGGGAAAAAATGAGCTAACAAGAAATTATATCGAGCGGTTTCGCCAAACCGCAATGAAGCTGCCTTCCGGCAACCCTGATTCCTCCTTGATTAAAATTTGCCAAAAGAGACTGCTTCCCACAATCAGCCTCTGGATGGGCGAAAGTCAATTCAAGGATTCGAAGACGTTTATCATCAGTGCCACCAACGCAGAAGACAAGGTGAAGAAAGCCCGCCAACTGGGATTTCACATCTCGGAAAGGGAAGACAAGGGCAAACGCCCTAACATCAACAATAACAACAACGGTGGTAATTCCTCCATCAACTGAAACAACAAGGGCAAGCAGGCTATGGTGGCCGACACAGCCCCAAAACCCGAATCAACGTCGGCAGAAAAGTAGTGTCCTCAGATGACCTACTCCTTCGAGGATGGCTATGTTAAACCCATCTTAGACATGCTCATCCAAGAAGGACGAATTCAGCTCCCTCCTCCCAGGCGTAAGCCTCATCCTACAGATATGGAGAGTCCCAAGTACTGCCATTACCATCGTTATGTTCACCATGCTACACAAGACTGCTACCAGCTGAAGCGATACATTCAACATCTCATCGATTCTAAGGCCCTGGCCATTGATTTCGAAGAGCTGACCGTGGCGACCAACATGGTATCAGTACAATTTGGCAGCTTCCCTCCGACAAAGACTCAAGATGGAGTGGTACCCGTCCCCAGAGCAAAGATGGAGGTCTCTAACCTTCCACCTCCCCGAGACCAAGCTGCTGGTCTAGTGCCCCTTACTACATCACGGGGGAGATCATGTGGGTCTATCCGAAGTTGGTACCTGAGGTGACTCAGTCCGCACCTCCCTCCACCAGCAAGAAGAAGAATGGGAAAGTCAAATCATGTCGTACGATCTCGACAGAGGTCGAAGAAGCTACAGCCGTTGTTACCCACTCTAGCGCACAAACCCAACCTCCACCGGGTAACTCGGCTAAAGACCCTCAAATGACAGCTGCTGATGCTCCAGGACCTTCGCAACCTTCGACGACCAACAAGCCTAGGCCGAAAGAGACCCGCTTCGACAAACCGCTCCGAAAAGAGACACCTCATGGGCTGGAGAGGCCCTACAACTTCGATATCTTGGCACAACTGGCCAACATACTGGCCAAATTATTGCTATACGAGCTCCTGAGACTCTCCAAAGATGTTTATGTCGCACTGAGTGAAGCACTCCAGAATGCCGACACATATCTGGCGCAGTCCAACCTCACTGGGGAGAGCTCGCCGGCAGATATCCAGGACAGCGCTTGCACAGGGTCAATACCCAACATTGTCTTCACTCCGCAGGATATGCTTATCAAAACAAACCTGCACGATCGCCCTCTGTATTATACTGGGTATATTGGCGATGTCAAGGTCGATCGGATGCACATTGACCCCGGGTCCTCCATAAGCATCATCCCGAAGAGCCTACTACACCATCTGCACATCCCAATGCATCGCCTGATGCCGACAAGCACCGCCATCAGCGGTTTCAATTCGGGCAGGAGCTACCCGATCGGGAAGATTCGCCTGAAGTGCCAAATAGGCGACCTACGGTCAGAAGTGACTTGTTATGTCATAGATGTGGACACTTCCTACAACATTCTCCTGGGGCATCCCTGGATACACGATTACATGATCGTACCTTTCATACTGCACCAGTGCTTCAAGTACGTCGACAAGTACAGGTTCGTGAGGACAGAATTTGTCGACATCGATCCTTTCAAAGGGGTCGAGTCTTACTACTCAGACTCCTGCTTGTACGAGAAGTGAAAGAGGCACCTTGTCGAAGGAGATATTCAAGCTCAAACTGAGGCAGCCTCGGGATCAGAAGAACCTCAGATGATCCACCTTCAGGCACGCAAACCTGGCATAGCTGCGCCCCTTACAGCCACTCTGCGTAAGGACGCAATCAGCCTCTTTACAGAGGAGGAACAAATGATAATCCGACTGCCAAGGTCTGGCCAAGCGCCAAGACCCACGACAGAGCCACTGACAATCAGGCTGCCCAAAGCTAACCAGCGACAAACAGGGGAGATCAATCCCTCCGTCAAGCCAATGACAATTCGTCTTCCCAGAATGAATCGGCAACCGAACACTAATCCAGGGACTGCTAGCCAGCCAACAACTCCCCGTCCAGCACCGAGCACCAAACTGGGGGTGGCTAGTATGCCAACGACTCCACGTCCTGCTCCACCCATGGAGCCCCTGATAATCAAGTTGCCCAAGTCATCCTCTCAGTCTGCATTTACACAGGGGGTGGCTGAAGAAGAGTCAGAGCTGGCCAAGTATGTGGCTGCTTACACTGATGTTCCATCCGCAGATGATGTAATCCCACTGGAAAAGATACCTTATTTCATCAATAAAGGGCTATCTTTGAATTACCTCAAGCTTAATAAGCTTTGTACAATGTATGCTATGGAACACGGTATAGGCACTCACCTGCACACACAAGTGACAAAGGTCTACACCGCAAACCAACTTACTCCAGTGGAAGACGCTTATCGCATAATCAAAGGAGAGGATCACCCAATCATCTTCGGTCGGAAGGATGATCCACAGCCCTTCAAGATGGAAGAAGTTGAGCTCGAACCCGACACCGGAAGATTGCCCCTTTATCTATATAGTTCCCAATCTAAGTACCTTATGCAAAAACAAGGATATGATCTGGAAACTACACCAGGCTTAAACTACGGCATCGGATGGTGGTTACCCTTACAATCGCCGGCCCCGGCTGGAAAACCACGAGATTACCACAACAAAGCCAGACGTAGGCTAGGTTATGTCACACCTGCGACGACACCTGAGAGCTCCGACAAAGAATACGACTGGCACTCACACTCAACCGGATCACCCACTTCCAATTTAGACACCAGCATCGGGGACATGCTCAGGCAAGTATTTTTCGTCAATATGGCATTTGTCGACGCCTACGAAGAAGATGAAGACATTCCTGAACTTCTTGAGTTAGATCCGTGGGCACAACAACTAGATGCGCAGTGGGAGAAGCGGTTCGAACAAAAAGAGCCTCCTACCGAGGACGAGGTTGTACAAATCGATCTCGGTGATGAGTCCTCTCCAAAGCCCATCTCCGTCAGCAAGAATCTGACAGACGAAGAGCGAGAATCACTACTACAACTCGTCAGCGAATACATCGACGTGTTCGCCTGGAGCTACGAGGATATGCCAGGACTGAACCCCGAGATTGCACTTCACAAGCTCAACATCCGTTCGGACGCAAAACCAGTCAAACAACAGCAACATCGGTTTCGTCCTGACGTCATGAACGCCATTGAAGCCGAGGTAAACAAACTGATAGCCAGCGGCTTCATCCGTGAGGAACAGCATCCTGACTGGGTCGCCAACATAGTGCCAGTACTCAAGAAGAGTAGAAAGATTCGAATCTGCATCGACTTTCGCAATCTGAATGAGGCGTGTCCCAAGGATGAGTTCCCTCTCCCTATCACAGACATCATGATCGATAACACCTACGGCTTTGAGCGTATGTCATTCATGGATGGTTTCTCAGGGTACAACCAAATTAAGATGTTCCCTGACGACGAAAAGCATACTTCATTCCGAAGACCAATTGGCACATACTGCTACACAGTTATGCCTTTCGATTTAAAGAATGCTGGTGCCATCTATCAAAGAGCTATGAGCGTCATATTTAGAGACCACTTGCGCAAGATAGTAGAATGCTACGTCGACGACATCGTCGTCAAAAGCCGCTCTAAGGAAGATCATCTGCATGATCTGAAGACAGTGTTCAACCTCGCACAATTTGAAAATGAACCCCACAAAATCCTTCTTGGGCATATCCAGCAGAAAGTTCTTGGGTTTCATCATTACCTCCCAGGGTATCCACGTAGACCCTGAGAAGACAAAGGCAATCATGGAGATGGGTCCCCCGAGAAATCTTCGTGAACTCCGAGGCCTTCAAGGGAGGCTAGCCTACATCAGGAGGTTTATCTCTAACCTCTCCGGACGATGCCAACCATTCACCCACCTCATGAAGAAGGGCGTTTCATTCGTATGGGATAAAGAATGCCAGTACGCCTTTGATAGCATCAAAGAATATCTGACGAACCCTCTAGTCCTGGTAGCCCCGGTTGCTGGAAAACTATTCCTGCTCTATGTACGAGCGATGGAACATTCTCTCGGCGCTCTGCTAGCACAAAACAACGATGCAGGCCAAGAGCAAGCCATATATTACCTCAGTCGAATGATGATGGGGCTGGAGCATCGATACACTGCCATAGAGAAAGAGTGCCTTGCTCTGGTTTTCGCCATTCAGAAGACGTGACACTATGTTACGGGACAGACCATCTATGTCATATCAAGAGTCAACCCCCTCAGGGTTCTCATGACTATACCGAGTGCACTCAGCTCTCGCCTAGCTACCTAGGCGATATTACTGTCCCCCTACCACATGAGCTTCGTCCCGCAAAAGGCGGTTAAAGGTCAAGCTCTGGCAGACTTTCTAGCAGCTCATCCAGGTTCGGAGTCAACCAAAATAGACAAAAAGATTCCAGACGAAGTCGCTAATTCAAATATGGCCTCCCACGATACCATATGGTGAATGTTCTTCGACGACGCTTCTAGAACTGGGCCCAAGGGCAACATCGTCGCTGGAGTCGGAGTAGTGCTAATTTCTTCCACCGGGTTGGTAATCAGTCGAGCTTATTCCCTCACAGAGCCCTGTTCGAACAATGTGGCCGAGTACAATGCTTTGGTCATTGGCCTCCGACTTACAAAAGAGCTGGGGGTAGAACACCTTGAAGCATACGGTAATTCACAGTTGTCACGACCCGCACCCACTGTGAGGGTACGAGAGCGTAACAACGTCCATTCTACGCCGCAGTGTCGGCGGTAGAACGCTGTTCTAGGTCATGAACTATAACTAACATAATATGAATACTCTCCATAAGGAGGCCAACACAGAGGTACAACTCAATCACAATCTAAGGCAGAATGTAGCACGATAAAATAGATAAGAGAAATCCTCAAACTGAGGTACAACAGAGATGGACAACAATCTCAACATCTCTACAATATACAACTCTGAAACAATGACAACAGCTAAACATGAAAAGAAGAACAGACTAAGCTAACTACACTATACAAGGGTGCCATCCTCAGCAGCTGCCTGAACCTCCCCAGGGGTCCAGGTCGCGAGTGTCATCTAGGCAAGCTCCAAGTAAGGGGTGCAGGGTTCCTCATCATCCTCTGTAAAATTTTCAACAGGTCCAGTCAGGACGGAAGCGAGCACAGTACATCTCAACAGTTCATAGCAGGTTAGAAAATATAATCATGCAGTAAAGTAAGATATAGATACTGAAGAAATACAGTATGTAAACAAAGAGAGAAACTGTAATAGAAATATCTACTATACATAGAGAGCTATAGTGACTAGTGAGTCAGAGTAAAATATAAACATGTGAATGGCATAGGAGATTCATGACTACAGCTAAGAGAGTGATTCATGACTACAGCTACTTGGATAATATTCACATGTCTATTTCTACTCCCCCATCCCCAATCGATACACAAAGATCTGTTCAAGTTATGTTAAGGTTCGTGAAACTTCACATGGCTCATAAAATGAGTGATACGTGAAGGTGATTCATGATGGCTCTGTGAACATGAGAGTACATGTGTCACAAGCGATTCGTAAATCAGAGGAAGCATAGAGATAAGTGATGATTCGTGAAATACATAAAACATGCAGTATCCGATGCTCCCGAGGGGGATAACATCTCATGAAAAGATCCATATAGTACCAATCTGGGTGACCAACATGACAGTATCAAGTAAAGTAATTTAAAGCAAGAAAATAATTCTAAGCAGGATATGAAATGATCAGTGAATGTACTCGCCTCGTATCTGAATGTCTGAAGTAAATGTACCGTCCGAGATGAGGTACCTGACTCCTAGTTAGAGCAACACAAGTCAAGATGTATACAGAGGGTGATATATGAAATGTATAATGCATCTGCATGCTGTCTAGGTCAAACTAGACCAAAGTCAACTCTCGGTCAACCCTAGTCAACTAGACTAGTCAAACTAGGTCAAGTCCTAGCCCAACAAGTCTAATAAGTCTCACTAGGCCTAACCAAGCCTAGTCTAGTAATCACACACCAATCATAAGTCATACTAGACTATCAACACACAACATTGGTGTATTCATACCATACACATATATATATAGGCTATATTATATTACATTGTATTTCACACTAATTTATATATATTATATATATATATACATATATATATAAACATAGAGAGGGATGGGGGAAACATTACACAACATGTATACATGGAGAGTTAGGAAGGGATGTGGTGGTGGCTATGTGTATGTGTGTGGGCATGATATAGTGCAATGTGTGTGTGTACATGGGGGTAGGCAATTGATTGTGGAAAAAACTAACATGTGTGCCTACATTACCTAGTAAATCCTAAGAACAGGATTATGAAGTCTAATCAAACATTTGAAAATTACATTCATACATCTAAACCCAAAACCTAAATGGACTAACAAACCTCAAATAACTAAGCTACCCATATACACATATATATCTCAATACATTATATATACATATGTAAAGAGAGGGGGCACATGAATTCAAATGTGTGTATAAACAGGAAATTCTCATATTTTACACAAAAAAAGAAGAAGGACAGTTTAGTGTTCAGTTCAGTAGCAATGAACCAAACTCTCTGTCCTTACAACCTAATCTCAGCTATTCTACAAAAGAGGAAACAGGTTAACTACCATTTGAATCTCAGAATTTCAGTAAGAGGAATCTCAGGTTTTTAGTAAAAGCCATTCATCAATTCAACAACTCAGTTAACAGTTTTCCCCACATAATCAATTCAGATTTCAGTTTTAAATCTTAATCAAACAATTCAAATAAATATCATCTAATCCCAAACTTCATTTCCAGTTTTTATAGTGTAGTGTAAATAGGTTCATGTGACAGGAAATGTAGAATAGAGTGTGTGGAAAGAGTGAGAGTGTAGTGACAGTGAACTAGATGAGGGGAAAAAACCTGTGTGATAGCCCCCATATGCGTGTGTTGCATCTGAGCTACATGTGCTCTCAGGTATCAAGGCATAGGATGTATGGGTTAACATAACAATTTAAAAACATTGAACTCAGTTTTTGGGAGAAGGGACTGTTTCTCCAGAACTGAGTATTCAGTTCAGTCCCAACCACTCGAAGTCAATCTTTCAAACATAAAACCATAATTCAACTCAGGTATCATTCAAAACTAAACTCAGATTTGTATAATGCAATGTGTCTCAGACTTCTACATAATAACAGGAATGTATGTGTATATATAGTGAACTCAGGATTGAACTCAAGTGACAGGGGAAGGGTGTACCTGTGTGTGTCAACAACAACATATTCATAAATAACTATCTAACCATTATATCAATATATAATTATATGCATATATCACAGGAACTATAGAGATGAGTGTGTATTCATGTGTGTTCTCAGGTTTTGAATTCCTGTGACAGTGTCAACATGACTTATAATGCCTCTGTCTTAGTGTATGAGAAAATCAGTCCAAAGAAAGGAAAAGTGTGTCAGTTTCTAATTAACAAATTGACATAGGAATACTAATATTGAAACCAACATTCAGTCACCATGAAATCAAATCAGTGAACTTAACAATGCATAAGAATTAGCATTCAAATTCAGTTCTAGAAGAGGAAATCAATTCTTAGATTTTTCCAGTTCAGTCCAGGTTATCTATCCCAAGCAAATTTGAAAACCTAATACAACTTAACATAAATTAGCAAACAACATTAGTGATGAATGCAGTGTAGTGTCAATATGAGATTGATTGGTGTAACAAGAATAGGAATTCAGTGATTTAGTTTCTTAGGAAGTCTGGGAACAAAATGACAGTCCAACCCAAATTTCGAAAATCTCCTAACAATGAGCCCTGTGCTGTATTAGGGAATAGGAAAATAAAAACCAATTTAGTACGTAGATTTCAAAATCAATTTAAGGGAATAAACTTGCATCAATTAGGGAAAACATACCAGACATGTAGGCATGCACAACATTAAAGTTAGCATCTAAATCTCAGTTTTATATTCTCAGTTTTTTTGGTAAAACAGTGAGCAATTCACAGTTTAACACATGTATCAATTAACATTCAAAAATCAATTTTGAAAACCAAGACATAACACCAATTAATAACCAAGGTTTCAGTAATGATATGCACATCTAGATGGGTTAGCATGGCAGTTTAAATTGTAGGAAATGGTTTGAAAACATATTTAAATTCAGAGAACTAACACAGTACAAATATCAGGAATTTGACAGTTCATATCAGAAATAGGATTTTCCCTATTTCGAAAGCCAAATCCTATGGAAAACCCACAACCAGGCATATGGACGTGTCCCCCATGTGTACACATGACTAGGGGGTCCATTCGTGTCCAAGAAACAAGATACGAAGTGTCCAAACAATAAAATAAGGAATTAGTGAATCAGTGACTCAATGTGACATCGTACAGCCGTGCCGAATCGATTTGGGCTCGACACAGAGATCGAGAGGCCATGTGCTCATGTCTAGGGTTAGGGGGGACACAGGGCTAGACATTAGACCCCCTGAATCGAGTCCAATCTGTGTCAGGATGCGACACAAAACGCGTATCCGACGCGTCTGTACCACGCGCACTGTCAATGTAAAACCAGT
This sequence comes from Iris pallida, assembly GCA_029216955.1. Lineage (NCBI taxonomy): Eukaryota > Viridiplantae > Streptophyta > Magnoliopsida > Asparagales > Iridaceae > Iris > Iris pallida. Next base: position 179,439 of record JANAVB010045020.1, read on the forward strand.
GCGGGCCAAAATTCTCCCTAACCACTCGATAAGGTCCTATAAAACTTTAGGGGTTTGGTGTCAGTCACCTAGGGAAGGTCCACACAAAAATTGGTGTCCAAAGGTGGCGTGTCCAGTGCAAACCAGGACACGGGCAGCAGGGCACTCAAACGAGCCCCGTACTGCGTGTCCAATCACGAATCCGACACAAAAACCGACACAAACATAAATCAGTCTTCAAAAATATTGTTACACATACCTAGACCAAGAGATCCATGAAATTAGAATTCAAAAATACAAAAATAAAATTCTCACAGACATTTCATCAAACACATGCATAGACACCTTGATACGTGTCCGATACGGACACGAAATGGGTCCACCAAGACACGAAACTAATTCCTACAGTTAGGGGACTCCTAGGGCTGTCCAAATATGCAAGAAAACTGGAATTTTATGGAGACAATAAGAAGTTACCTATTGGTGTTCTTCTCCTAAAGAAGCTTCAAAATGGGGGATTCTTCATGCTAATCCCAAAGCTCCAAATTATCCCAAATTTGAGAATGACCTCCATGAACAACAAGTAGAGGTGGATTAGGAACTAATGCAAAAGATTAGAGGGAAAAAGGAATTAAAACAAAGAAACTAGGGCTTGAGGAAGATTCATATACCTTTCCTTCTTCAAAATGTTGAAACTCAATAAAGAGGCAAGAACCCTAAATGAAGAGATTATTTATAGGGAGAAATAGCCCTAGGTGGCTGCCATGGGCTGATTAGGGTTAGGGTTGGTTCATGGTGTGGGCCTATGGGCTATTAAGCCTTAAGTCACAAGTCATGACTTGTGAAATTACAAGCCATTCCTTAAACAATTTAAATCCTATTTCCACCAAATTAATTCTATGGTTTAATTATCACTAACTTAAGTCAACCTAGGGTTCCATATCCTAATCACATAGTCATGACCTAGGTTAGCCACTAGGTTAGTCTCAAAAGTCAACATAAGTCAAAGTCAACTAAAACACCAAAATCAATTATACTAAAAATCTCTAAAAATCATATAAATTCTAATGAATCTAAATAATACATAATAATCCAAATAATTCCCAAAATTACAAAAATGACTAAAATACCCCTCAATCCAAAAATGATAAACAAAACACTAGCAAGACACCAATTCATAAGTCATGTTTTAAAATAGATTTTAAAATGATTAAAATCAATAAAAAAATCATATAGAATTGTAAATACCATAATTAAATAAATTTAAAAAATACAAAATTTCAAAATTACCCTCATCTGGAAAAACTGGGTGTTACAACAGTTAATCGTCAAGCAGATTCGAGGTTCATACGAGGTTCGCCATGAGGACATGATCCCCTACCACCAAATAGCGATCGACATCATCTCATCCCTGGAGGGATTCTTCATAGAGCACGTTTTCAGGCTCCAAAACATTGAAGCCGATGTCCTAGCAGGTCTTGCCGCTTCCTTAGCAGTTCCGAATCATGCTCATCATCTGGTTGACATCATAGGCCGTGAGTTGGTCTGTCCCAGGACAAATTCTCTGACAGTCGACGCAGCATCAGATTGTAGACAACCATTCATTGACTTCGTAGTCTACGACATCCTGCCAGAGAATCCAAAGAAAATCACTTCTATCCGAAGACGTTCCCTCAGATTCTTCTACGATACAGAGACGAAAATGCTATATCGGCGATCATACGATGGATTACTGCTTCGATGCCTGTCAAATACAGAAGCCAAAGAAGCCGTACGTGAAGCCCATGATGGCATCTATGGGGCCCATTAGCCTGGCCCGAAACTACAAGATCGCCTTCGCCGAATGGGCTACTACTGGCCCACGATGGTTGCAGACGCAATAGACTATGCACGAAAATGCAAAGCCTGTCAAGTCCACGCAAATTTTATCCACCAGCCATCCAAGTTTCTACACCCGACGGTGGCATCCTGGCCCTTCGAAGCATGGAGAATGGACATCATCGGTCCGATCACTCCGCCTTCGTCCCGAGGACATCGCTTCATACTCGCAATCACAGATTAATTCTCCAAATGGGCAGAGACTGTCCCGCTGGCAGAAGTAAAAACTTTAAACGTGATCAGCTTCTTCAAGCATCACGTCATCTATCACTTTGGACTGCCCCGAAGGATCATCCATGATAATGGTCCGCAGTTCGCAAGCCACGCCTTCTATCGGTTTTGCGATAAACACCGCATCCAGAATATTGCTTCAATACCATACAACCCAGCGGCTAATGGTCTGGCTGAAGCATTCAACAAAACAATCATCAAGCTTCTCAAGAAGTTCGTGTCATCAAACAAACGTGACTGGAATAAAAAGCTCGGTGAATGCTTATGGGCGTACCGTACCACAGTACGGACTGCCACCGGGAATACACCATTCTCTCTAGTATACGAAAGCGAGGCAATTCTCCCACTGGAGACTCAAATTCCCTCACTCCGTGTCGCTCTCACATATAGATTGACGACAGATAATAATCACCATCGCCGACTACAAGAGTTGGAGGCCCTAGATGAGAAACGCCTATTAGCTCAACAACGAATCGAGCTATACCAGGCACGTATCTCCGGAGCCTTCAACAAGAAGGTTAAAATCAAAACATTCCAAGTGGGCGACCTCGTTCTGGCAGTTCGGAGGCCGATGGTTATGACTCACAAAACCGCCGGCAAGTTCCAGCCAAAGTGGGAAGGCCCATTCATCATTGATGCTGTATTCTCCAACGGAGCTTATCGCCTCACAAAATAAAACGGGGACTTGCTCATGTTGCCCATCAACGGCAAGTTCCTAAAGAAGTATTACGTCTGAAACAACAATCCTCCAGAATGACGAGTCATGTACCCGCTGGTACCGCTGAACTCACATCCCGACTACAATCCTCCAGAATGACGAGTCATGTACCTGCTGGTACCGTTGAACTCACATCCCGACTACAAATTTCCCAGATTGGCGAGTTATGTACCCGTAGGTACCGCTGAATCTACACTCTGGTCACTACAGATGAATCTATACTGCGTCTTTTAGGTAGTAAGTCACGTATAATTATACCTCTGAACTTTCTTCCCAAAAGGAGCTCCCTCCTTACGATCCAATACCCGCACTTTCAGTGCACAAAAAGGGTAACAGATCCACAAATTCTCCGAAACAACCACGTCGATGTTACCTCTGAGTTGTTCCCCTTCCATCAAAAACAAATCGCCCCTCACATAGAACCTCCACGTCCTCATTACCTCTGAGTTATTCTATATTCCCTTCATGGAGCCCACTCCTGCCGTATCCTTATTACCTCTGAGTAGGAAGGCTCCATCGAAGAAACCCTCATATTTACCATGTCCTCATTACCTCTGAGTAAGTATGATGGTTCTTCCCTCCTTCGTCTTATTATCCGTATCCAGAACCAGGGTACGCCAAGGATAATAGGTCCACAAAAAGTCTCTCATTGGGGCAACTACTACAAGCAAAGAATAGAGCGAATGTATTTCGGTCATTCAAAATCGGTTACATTCATGAGCAAGCTAGGAAAGTTCTCTATCATTTCATTCAGACAAAAACGAAGAAGATTACATTGATGTCCAAAAGAAGCAAAACACAAACTGCAGCTAAAGACAGACAGAAATATCAAGACAAAAGATAGACATTTATGAGAGCCCACGAATCCTAATTGCGGGGGCACATATACCAATCCCTCAACCATTTTACATATAAAGGATCTACTTGAGCAAAATCCTCGTCCGGAGTAGGAAGGTCAGAACTCCCAGTACTACCGCCGTCAGACTGGGGCTCCTCCTTTACAGCAATGGGCGCCAGCTCCCCTTCCTGTTCCTCCGTTGTTGGTATTACCTCCTCCTTAACAAACGATGACTCTCGTTTGAGAGGAGGCAGCAGCTCTTCCTGCACAATGATCTCAGCCTTCGGCAAGGATGCTGCAAGAATCAAAAATAAAAAGAAACAAAGTTAGATGGTCAGAGCCTTATGTGGCCCAATCCAGACGAACTTATGCGGTCCTATTTGAGAGGGCTTCATGCGGTTCAATTCAGAGGGACTCATGCGACTCTGATTCGAAGGGTCATCATGCGGCATCTAGACGGCCACTAGACAACTCCCATGCAGCTCGGACATGGGATATACCCCCATGCGGCTCGGATATGGGATGCACATGTGGTCAATACAAATTGAACAGTTCGACGAGAACGAGGAACGCATTAAAGGCTTGTGCATAAAGCATACAGCAGAGCCATCTTTGGTTTCAAAAAGATACGATCTGCCCGAACCCTTACCAGCAATGGGGGGCTGAACGTCGGGGTGGACTTCAGGCGCTGGGACTGACGAAGAAGCCACACCCTTTCCCTTTACCGCGGCTGTGGAAGCTTTGGGGGCCATTGTCGATGACGATCGGAGAAGAAAAAATAATGGCTTAGGGCAAGAGAAGAGGAAGACAAAGAAGACAAAGAAGTTTCTCAGTCCTAACAGCGCAACTATTTATAGGCGGACATAGGGGGCACATGGACCGATAAAATAGCTTCGGGTCGTATGCTGCAGGCAAAACCGACTTCTCGAATTTTACCCCCTCTCTCATAAAGAAGATTCATCCAAGGCATAAAATCCAAATATTTAATGAACCAACTCTTGGGATTTCCCCAAAAGACGGCTCTAAAAAAACGAATTAAAGGCAAGTGATGAGACGCACGTGAGACAGGGAGCCCATGCGGCTGGGGAGTCTATACGGCCAGACAGGCCATGAGGCCAAGAACATCCTATACGGCCAGTAGAGCTCATGTAGCCATGCTTCTTATTCAAAGTATTCTAATTTTTCAAATTGAAAACTTTGAAGGGGGTCTTGTAGAAGCATGGAAAAGAACAAGAAGAGGCCCATGCGGCTCGGAACAGAAGAAGTCCATGCGGCTCATAAAACAGAAGGAGTCTCATGCGGCTCAGGAATCTATCAGAGTCTCATGCGGCTCACAAAACCCTTCAATAGCCTCATGCGGCTCAGGCAAGAATCACGTGACCCTAGGCAGCTTGCCTTTACAGCTGACCATAAAGTGACTGCTCCTATTAAATACTCTGATGTAAAGTGATAACTCTGACATTAAAGCCGAAATAATGAACTGTGACGACGTATTCCTCGGGAAACGAAGAAAATCTCCTCTGCAGCTCGCACGATCCACCAACTATAAAGCTCCCTAAGTGGCTGCCACCACCCCATGTGGCTGATGCTCGCATACGGCTCGGATCGTGGAGACCCTCGCCATGCGACTCAAATTATAAGAAGTCACCCCATACGGCCGATGTTCTCATGCAGCTCGGATCATAGGGATCATCTCCATGCGGCTCAAATACTGAGAGGCCATGCCCATGCAGCCTTTATACGTGGCTAGTCTTATGCGGCTCAATTAGAAACTACTTCTATGCGGCTCAGATTTTGGAGGCTACACCTATGCGATTGCCACCTTCATGCGGTTCAAAAAGCTACCCTCATGCGGCTATGACATGTGGCAGAAGATCAGTTTTCCCGTAAAGATAGTTGGACATGTGGCATTAAATCAATCAAGAGTTATCAATAAATCCCAACAACCAGATTTAGTACAATCACCGTTATTACTCTGATCAAATCAGATTTGCTATGATTAAGCAAGTGGACACGTGACGGGAGATCCGAGCTTATCATGACAAATTACAAAGATTCATAATAATTAGCATTAATTGCCCATACGGATTTGGCGCAATCAAGAATTAACTACCCAGATGTAACACAATCAAGATCAATGGCTCAGGTTATTGGCCGTCGACTTTTCAAGAGGGAATCATTGCAAACTCGAATGATCACACCCCACTCCTATAAATAGCAAGGTGCCATTCCCTTGTAAAAGAGAAGATCCCCAATCCAAAACCAGAAAAAAAAATATAGCAAGGTGCCATTCCCTTGTAAAAGAGATCTTTTCCATCCGGTTGGACACACAGAGACAAAAAGGCGCGCACAGGAGAGTCTTCCCTTCTTGAGAGCAGTTCTTCACTGGAGCCAAGGCTACGTCTGATCGTCTAAGGAGTAAGGCAGAGCGGCCGTCGCTTTTTCGAGCCTCTACCGTCACCTCCCAGAATCAAAACTAAACAATCGTACTTAGATTGCTGTACCTAGGTTTTCGTCCCTAGGCTTTCTTTGTACGAGCGAGTTTGTATTGTGAAGTAAAAGTTCAGTCCTCCTATATAATTATTCTGTTCTTTTATAATCAATGGCAAACAACAGATGATCAAAAGAGTCTAAGTGTCTAAGATAACATCTCAACAAACATCCAGAATACAAGGTCTCAATTACAGAGTATGAAAAAATATATACAATCCAGATCTCAAATGACAGAAATAGTAAAACCTAGACTAGGGGACCTCAGTCTCTACAGCTAGTGGATTCGGCTGGGAATCCAGATCACAGGTATCATCTAGAGCTGTCCCATAGAAAGTGTCAACACCAGCCTCATCCTCGTCCTCTGTAAACATTCAACGGTGCCCAATCAGGATGGAGCGAGCACAATACATCTCAACAGTTCATAGCAGGTTAGAAAATATAATCATGCAGTAAACTAAGATACAGGAAACTGAAAGAAAGTACAGAATGTAAACAGAGAGATAACTGTAATAGAAATATCTACTGTAAGTAGAGAACTAACAATGGCTAGTGAGTCAGAGTATAAGATAGACATGTGAATGGCATAGGAGATTCTGATGAGACATTACGGAGGTGATCAGATGAGATACTACTTGGGTATTATTCACATGCCTACTTCTACTCCCCCGTACCCCCAATCAATACACAAGGATCCAGCCAGGTTATGTTATGATTCATGTAACGGCCCCCGAAGGGTGGTACATGATAGGATCAATTCCTAGATTTAGAGGGAATGAACATTTGACAGTTTATAGATAATCACATCTTAGGTTCAATACAACCCAATACAACTCGAAAACGAATATGAACCAAAACCCATGCCAATCTAATCTCTAAGATGTTATTCACATATAACAGTAACCACACCACATTAAATGACATGTTACCAATATCTAACTACAAATTAAATGGGAACAATCAGTGGGTTAAATGTGAAAGAAAATAGAGGAAACAGTGTATACTTGTTCACTGATACTTGACAGTATCAGTAAATAGTAATTTTCTATTTCTACAGCACACAACCCAAACTCGAATGTAAAATCAAATTAACATAGGTTAACAACATGTACAAGATCGGAATTAGCAATTAAATCATAATTAAAACCATTAAAATGGAAATTAAACACAGAATATGTATCAAGACTGTACACGCACAGAACAAGACCCGTGCACAGTCAATTGCGTGTCCGATACGACACGAGAGTGTCTTAAACTTTGAGGACCTCATGTCAGTGTCTGCCCCTAGGGCTGTGTCAAATATTAGGTATCCATGTATCCGTGGAACAGTTGACCCCGAGTAGCAGGGGAGTGTCACTGCGCGCGCGTGGTGCACCCCGCGAGTACACGTGTCCAAAACGACACGACACGACACAAATAACACCTCAGTCGAGCAAAAACACATAAGCCACATCCAAACACAACTTCCTATTCATTTACATTTCAAAATCTCGATCGAAATGCCCACTGTGGCATTTCGTCGAACACCTGCGTTCGTTCACTGATACGTGTCCGATACGGACACGTACAGGACACGAAATGGTGCAAATCCTATTTCTAAAGTACAAGGACACCTAGGGCTTGGTGTTTATGCAAAGAAACCCTAATTTCAATGGAGGAATAAAATTTTACCTAGGTGTGCCCTTCACAACAAAAAGTCCCTTCAAGAGAGATCTCCAAAAGCCACTCAAAGTCTCCAAATTGTGTCAAACCTGAGATTTAATCCACCATAGTAGGAGAACAGTATTTAGAATACTATGGAAGAAATCTCAATAAAAATGGAGCACTAATGATTAATCTATGAAGAAATAAAAATGAAGGCTAACCTTGTTCTTAGGAAAAATGATGGAATAGTGAAAAGAGGCACAACTCCCAATAGAGATACTTTATAGGCAAAGGGGGGTCCTTGGTCGGCCACTTAGCTAGGGTTAGGGTTTTTAAGGGTGCATCTAAGGCTAGCAATGCATCATGACTATTTGGATGGCCTAGAATCTAGGGCTCCTTCCTAGTCAAGTTGCAACCACTCAAACTAGCTAATCATGACTTAAACCTATTTATCCAATGCTAACTAAACTCAATGTGGCTAACTAGACTAGCTATGACTAATCTAGGTTAGGTTCAATCTAGGATAGGCTAATTTAAACCACATGGAAATCAATTAACTAGTATTTAAACCACACCATTCTAATTAATCATATTAAATTCCAAATAATATATATTAAATTCAAATAATTCAAAAATGATAAAAATACCCTTAAACTAGAAATGATAAATAAAATACCCTAATCACATGGCTAGGCTCTAGGTCACTTATCTCTAGGGTTACACTAGCAAAACACCAAATCACAAGTCATGATTTTAAATAAATTAGAAATGATTAAAAATTACCAAAAATCATAATATGAAATAAATATCAATAAATAATAATTATAATTACAAAATTTCAAAATTACCCTCATCTGAAAAATTGGATGATACAAGCATACTTAGAACCATATTGTCTATCTCTGAGAACAGCTTACTACGCTATAACACAAGCGTAGGGTGGGCATGGCTCGGCCCAGCCCAATATTTTGGGTTGTGGGTCGTGACATTAGCATGATAGGAGATTTTACTTGTGTCAGACATGGTTCAAATTCTACTACAATCATTTATTTGGTCATTTGTGAAATTTCTTTAAAATATGTCTAACTCGGACCCAGACATGAGTAAATGACGCAAAGTGGCACTTCGAAGCTGAGGACATTGGTGCAATTGGGTTGTAGTGGCACGGTACCGTGCAGCTATAGAGCAATGAAGCTGCAGTGGTGTTGGATTGTATCTCGTTTCTGATTGAGCGCTAAAAAGGGGGATGACAATCGTGTTTGTAATTTAGTCGTGGGATCATTAGGTGTAGATAATTGTTTAATATTGCACCTCTTTGACCAACTCCAATCCGGGTCAAACCGCATTCCTAACAAATGGTATCAGAGCTCATGGTTATAGGACTGGTTTGGATGTCTCTAATTAGTTCAAGACAAACGAGCTCTCTTCTCAAGGTAAAATTAGGAGCATATACAACTACACGAATTGGCTTGATATGTGGGTTTGACGTGCCTAAGGTGGAGCAAGACATTGTGGTTGGGATACGATGGTGTTATGGATAAACGTATTGGTTTGGTTTTATGGTCGAACAGATCGAGATGACAATATGTTGGATCTCCTGGGTGCTCGGCTGGCAGAAATGAATAAAGGTAGTAGAAGTAGTAAGGTTGTTCGACTGACGAAAATGAACAAAAGATAGCAGGGACGCTAAGGTTGTTCGCCTAGCAAAAATAGAAAAATGTAGCATGGGGGGCTAAAGTTATTCGACTAACAGAAACGAGAGCTAAGATGGAAATTATTGGAATAATATATCTCATTTTCTGTTGAGCGCTCAAAATGGGGGTAATAATGTTGTTGGTAATTAAGTCCCACATCGGATAGGGGGTGGGATCATGAGGTGTAGATAATTGAAAATTAGTTCAGGTCTTACATGAGAATTCTCTTTTAAGGCATATGAGTCCAATTCAGTGTTGCACCTCAAAGGCCAAATTCGATTCGGGTCACACCGCGTTCCCAACGAGTGACGCATGGTAGCAAGGTTGTAGTGGAGCAGTGTTGCGCTAATGCTTTGTGTTAGTAGGGGTGAGTATTCGGTTCCAACCGAACCGAATAACCGAAAACCGAATTGGACCGAAACCGAATAAGCAAAACCGAAACCGAACCGAATTGGTCAATAACCGAACCGAATTAAATCAGTTCGGTTTTCGGTTTATTCGTTTTTTTTGGTTTATTTGTGTTTTATTGTTAATATATATATAATAACTAAATATACCTAGTATATTTATTATATACCTATAGTATATACCGATATATATATATATATATATATATATATATATATATATATTTTATATATATATATATATATATATATATATATATATATATATATATATATATATATATATATATATATATATATATATATATATATATATATATTTATATATATATATATTATATATATATATATCTATATATATATATATATATATAAACTAAAAAAATATATATATATATATATAAACTAAATTTTCTTATTCGGTTTTCGGTTTTGGACCGAAACCGAAACCCAAAACCGAAACCAAAACCGAATAAGAAAATTTAGTATTTTCAAAACCGAAATCGAACCGATTTTTTTTTAAAATCGAATCGAATCTCTTATTCGGTTCTGTTCGATTTTCGGTTCAAAACTGAATAATGCTCACCCCTATGTGTTAGCACCGCAGGTTTGCTAGTCTCGTTGTTGCAGGTACTGTAGGATGTTAAGTTCATAACTACCCTATTAATTACAGACTGACTTACTGCTTCTAAACTTTCCAAATGATTATGGAGTCATTCTGATAAGCCGTTAACGTCTTTAGTAGGCAGTTAACACTGATAAGGGGATTGCTCCCCTATATAAGATCCTACAACAGTTTCTACTCCTTTTTTCCATAATCATATTCTTTCGACGTCAGAACCTTTTACTGTTAGGGATTTTAATGTCTCTCCCAATATTTTTTGTCCTCCTCGAGCAAAAAAATAGGGTTTTGGTTCCCCAAAAATGTAAGATTCCCTCTTATTAGGGATTTTTTTTCTCTTCTTCACAGATCCCTATCTATTTTATTTCCTTTCCTTTTATTATTTTTTTTATTTCCTTTTATTTATTTTCGTTTCCTTCGGGTTTTTTTCATTCGACTCATCAATGGGCGTGAGCTAGTGATTATGTGCTTGTCGAGTTATGTTGATCCTATAAGTAAAAATTCCACCTCTGTATTTTAGAAAATGAGAATAAAATGTAAATAAATGATCTAAAACGAGACCAATGCGTGAACTTGGTTCAATATTCTTAAGGCAATATTCGTCCTACATATCTGCTTACGGTTTAATGACGACTTAGTCTTCCAGGAGTGGTTTCTTTCTCTTGGACTGAATGCTTGAATGAGTTATTTTAATGAATCAATCACACACTGATAGGACTATGCTTTTATAACTGATGAAAAGACATAAATGTGAGTATGACACAATATTTGGAAGTCACACATCTTTTTCAATAGATACAACCAATGAAAATTGGACACACACTACCAGAATAAGTCATTTTAGCGACGCAATTAGCGACGCTTAGCAAAAAGGTCGCTATGTTTTAACAATTTAGCGACGTTATTATATAACGTCGCAAGACGTCACTATTGGCGACGTTAGGCGACGTATTGCGACTACATTTTGTATTAAAAATGTTCGTCGCGGATATGTCGGTGAATGTCGCTAATATCACTAATATTAGCGACGTTTACCGACGTTTTTAGTAAGGCGTCGTTAATATCAATAATATTTGTGACGTTTACCGACGTTTAATAAAGACGTCGCTCAATTGAAAATATAGGTTTGAGTTTTCATTCCCCCCATTATTTTGATCCCTTCCCCCATTTTTCCTGATCCCTCGGCGACCCCCTCGGCCCTCGACCCTCGGCGACCTCCTCCTCTCTCGGCTCTCCCTCCGCGACCCTCGGCGACCCCCTCCGGCCCTCCGCTCCCCCTCGACGACCCGCTCCAGCTCCCCTCCGTCTCCAGCTCCCCCTCGACGACCCTCGGCCTCCGTCTCCAGCTCCCCTCCGTCTCCAGCTCCCCCGTCGACGACCCTCTCCTCCCCGACTAGGTAAACTCTAACCCTATGACTGTGCCCTGCTACCCCGTGTCCATATCTGACACAACACGATATGAGACAGACACTTGTACACGAAGCCCTATGTCTGACCTACCTCTGGACACAACACGACACGAGACAGACACTTGTACATGTATGCTGTGTAGTTTGGACACTCGTGTCCAGTTTTATGGACACGTTGACACCCCCTTGACACGTACACATGTATGTTAATCTTCGTACATACTTTTCCCTTATTTTAAATAAGTATATATAGGTATTTTCGTGCGTATCATTGTATGTACATATATGTATAGGTATACTCATTGTTTCTTACAGTTCATATAAAGAAAACTGAGATTTCATAATGGACCTTGGGTTTTGATACATGAAAACTGTCATTTGGGATTGAATGAAATATGTATAGGTTTGGGTAATGTATATATGAACTGAGTTGCATGATATGTTAACTGAGAGTAGGTTTCGAAAATGAAAAGTGGGTTTGAAATGTAACCTTTTTATCTCGAAAATGTACTCAAACGAGATGATAGTTCCTTTAGTTAGCTTGCTTATGTTACAATTATATTCTCAGTGAATATCGTTCTTACTAGATGGCACCCATGACCCGAGCAGCGGCACGTCATTTCAGGAAAACACAGATTGCTGAGGTGGCTCCTCCTACTGTTAAGGAGGAAGTGGCATCGGTAGCTAGTGAGACTGGAAGTTCCATTCATCCAGCACCTGCAGTTGAATGGCACTTTTCCGCCGTCGATCCCACTTTTTCGAAGATGTTGTGTGATGGTATCATTGAGCGTATGCGTGAGCTGCGTAGTCGTCATTAGTGTAGTTTCATGGATATATTTTGTGTTGGACTATTAGTACTTATTACCAACTGTACTTGTTTTATGGAGATGAGTTTATGGACTTAATTATGGACTTATTACCAGTTGTACTTGTTTTATGGAGATTAATTATGGACTTATTACCACTTATTTTATGGAGATTAATTAGGCTAAGTCTTCTGTGTGGTCAATTCTGATACACTATGGTTATATGGTTATGTCATGTGATACACTATTACCACTTGTTGTATCATGATTACTTGGGATTCTATTTCAATGTTTAGGATATGTCATGATTAATGCGTCTATTACTTTTACAAGTGTTTCAACGATGTGCATGTATCTATCTTACAGAATTATCCTCAAATGGATATGGATCTGAATTACTATCTACGGAATCGTTCTTGGATGTACAACCATCATCCTGATGACCTGTGCGGTGTACGGAATGAATTCATAGAGGGTGTACAGCAGTTTCTGTAGTTTGCCAAGGCGTTCCCTCAGTACATGGACGGTACCAAAATTAACTGTCCGCGTGTGAGATGTCACAACTTGAAATATCATCCAGAAGTGGAAGTCACGTATCATTTATACTCGAAGGATTTCACGCCGAATTACTATCAGTAGAGCGCGCACGGAGAACTTGTGTCTTTAGCATCGGAGTACGAGCCTTATGTGGATGTCCACAACCATGCTGCTTACGACGATGGATTGGTGAACATGGTTTTTGACGCGGTGGGGCCTAGTTTTGATCCGGACAATCATGATGCACCTGAAGAGGCACCGAACGCCGATGCTACAAAGTTCATGGAGTTGTTAGAGAATGTAAGGACTCCATTATATCCTGGTTGTGAGGATCATTCACCGTTGGAGGTGGTTACAAGATTGTTGAGCATTAAGTCCGATTTTAATATGTCGCAAGATTGCTACAATCGAGTTATGGAGTTGATTATAGAAATATTGTTTGAGGGTGCTAAGTTGCCTAAAAACTTTTACCGGTCTAAGAGGATGGTGAGATCGCTCTGGATGGGATATAAGAAAATCGATGCATATCGCAACGGGTGCATATTGTACTACAAAGATGACAAGGATGAAGACGCCTGCAGATTTTGTGGTACTGATCGCTATAAGGGCAGTGGTAGAGGAAGGTCTGTCGGTGAAAGGAAGCCTACTGATTCGATGCACTACTTGTCGTTGATGTCGCAGTTGCAGCGGTTATTTATGGTGAAGGAAATTGTAGAAAATATGAGTTGACATAAGCGAGAACAGACCGAAGGAGTATTGGATCATCCATCTGATGGAGAAGCATGGAAGCACTTTGATCAAGAGTATCCAAATTTTTCTTCTGATCCGCATAATGTCAGATTGAGTCTCTGCTCCGATGGTTTTACCACATTCGGACTTTTGGGATCCAAGTATTCGTGTTGGCCTGTGATCGTCACTCCGTACAATCTACCGTATTGGATGTGTATGAAGACTCCATATATGTTCCTCACCGTTATTATCCCAGGTCCGAACAATCCGAAAAGGAACATCGATGTGTATTTACAGCCATTGATTGATGAGTTAAATCAGCTGTGGGAAGTAGGTTCCAACACGTATGATGTATCTAGAAAACAAAATTTTCAGATGCGGGCAGCACTTATGTGGACCATCAACGACTTTCTGGCCTATGGTATGTATTACAATTCTATTTATTAATTTTAATACTTCGTGTTAGTTTTGATATAACTTAGTAAATATGCATGCAAATAGATATTCATGTAGTTAGTAGTAATAAGTACATTAGACATTAGAAGTTATAGAGTATCCATGCTTTCTAGGCCGAGTTTCAACGGCTTAAGGAGCGGCGGCTGCTAGTACACCTGCTGCGGGAGAGGCCGTTACTTCCTCCCAGCCCGATCTAGCTCCGTCGGAGGACGAGCTGCTGGTGGTCTCCACAGGGGTACGTACTACTGCACGGGATCCTATGGTGCCTTAATTGCGACACAGTCCTCTAGGACCTCCCCTGCTTGTGTGCATGGCCCACAGTCCTCCCAGGAGTCTGCCCGAGTCCAGCAGATGGTGGAGTCTGTCCGTGATGAGCTGCTACGACGGATCCAGAGCAGCACCAGACGGACGATGCTGCGCTCATAGCACGATTTGATACGCTCGAACGCAGTATTATGGAGCTCAGGGATATGACTGAGAGGACAGAGGTGGCGTCATTGATCTTAGAGCGTCGACAGAGCACAGCGTGATGGATCTGCAGGCATCACAGCTGTCTATGGACGAGAGGCTCACGTTGATGCAGGATTCGATAGTTGATAGTAGTACGAGGCTGTTATCTACCATGGATTCCTACCACCAACGACTAGCAGCGTTAGAGCGTTATTGTCCTCTGGGTGTGCCTTCATCGTCGTCGACTCCGTCGGTGCCACTGCCTTCTTCATCGACACCGACTCCACCGACGTCACTACCTTCTTCATCGGTGACGATTTCACGGGAGGAGTACGAGATGTTTCTATCCATGAGGCACGGCGGTGCCCCTCCTCTTCCAGATCCCCAGTAGTCCTAGTTAGGACTGTTTGTTTGTGTTTGTTTGTTCCTATCCATATGGATTTATTTGTGTTTGTTTGTGTTGATTCTTAGTTTGTGTGTAGACTTTTAGTATTGGTGGTCAGGATGTTTGGATATTTGTTCGTTGGTTTATAGACTTGGATATTTGTTGGTTGGTTTATAGACTTGGATATTTGTTGGATGGTTATTTATTGTAGACTTGGGACGGCATATTATTATGTATTGATTTACAAACTTGGATATTTGTTTAGTTGGTTAGTTGGTTTATAGACTTGGATATTTGTTTGTTTGTGTTGATTTACATTGTGTTATATTTTTGTGATTTACCGGTGTTGAGTGTTCCACCGAAGGGGTCGGCGAACCCAGGGAGGGCACGTTATTATGTATTTATTGTTATTTATTAAACTGTAGGAGAAAAATATGATTCTGAAATGTCTTTTTGTAATTTATTTTTTTATTTTTTCTGGAATATTTAGCGACGTTTACCGACGTTTACCGATGCTGAGTTACGTCGGTAAACGTTGGCAATTGCCGACTCAGCGTCGGTAAACGTCGGTAACTTTTACAGGAAATACTGTCGTTTAGAGAATCGGTAAACGTCGATAAATATTCTAAATGCGTCGCGCAGTTGACCGACATTTGTCGACGTCGCTAAACGTCGCTCTATTATCGATGTCACGTCAGTAAACGTCGGTGAATTACCGACGTATACATGCGTCGGTAAACGTCGGAACGAGCGACGATTAGCGACGTTTTAGCAGTCAGCGACAAGGGTTTCCGCGACCATAAGAAAATGTCGCTAAATACGTCATAAAACATACTTAGCGACGTTTTCTATTGTTTTTGCGACGTTTTTTGGCGTCGCTAAAATGTGATATTCTGGTACTAACATTTTCCAATAGACAACCATTGAAAATATTCATTCATCAGATTATTTTCAACAGATCCTGTAACACCCAGTTTTCCAAATAAGGGTATTTTGGTCATTTTTAAAATTTTGGAATTATTTTGGAATTATTATTATTAATTATAATTATTATGATTTTTGGTGATTTTTTAATATATTGATTTAGTGCTATAGTTGACTTTGACTCAGGGTGACTTAGGAGACTGTCCTGATAGCTAACCTAGGTCATGACTACTTTGTTAGGTTAAGTAACCCTAGCTTGACCCAAGTTAGTGACATCAAACCCATTAGAATTATTTTGGGGAAATTAGGATTTGATTTGATTAGGGAATGGCTTGTGATTTCACAAGTCATGACTTGTGACTTAGCCTTAAAGGCCCAACCCAACACTAGTGCAACCTAACCCTAGCCCATTTCAGCCCATGGCTGGCCACATAGGGATTCCCCCTCTATTTAATCCCTCCTAGAAATTAGGGCTAGCCTCCTTTAGAAATTATTAGTTTGGAAAGAGGTGAGTCTCCATCTTCATTAAACCCTAGAAAATCCATTTCAATTCCTTTTCCACCCAAATCAATTTCATTAGGTTCTAAAATTAGCCTACTTGCTGTTAGTATTGAGTATTTTCAGGAAGGAATCAATTTGAAGGAATTTGGTGGCTTGAGAAACCACTTCCATTTGGGGATTTTGAGCCTTTGCACATCCCTAGGTATATTCAATTCTACTCCATGAAATTACTGTTCTATTGTATTTCTAGGATGCCCTAGACCTACCCTAGCTGTAGGACTAGCTAACCCTAGAATTCGAGTCTATTACGTGTCCGTATCAGACACGTATCAACCCATGTTTATAGGTGTTTGACGAAATGCCCCAAAGGGCATTTCGACCGAATTTTAGGACTGTATTTGAATAGAAAATTAGGTTTTACTCTCGCTTACGTGTTTCTAGTGTTCTGAGTCGTGGTTGGGTGTCGCGTCGTGTCGCCACAGATGCGTGGACACGCGGTCGTACACGCGCGCACGCAGGCAGTTCCTTGCCCTGTTGCTCGGGGCTGTTTGCTCTGTGCAGACGCCACTTCGAGACACGAAACTTGACACACGTGTCGAACTCATGACTGACACGAGGTTCCTCGAGTTGCACGAGCCCTCGTGTCGTGTCGAACACGGATTCGTGCGTGCATTGTGCGTGCACTGTGCGCGTATCAGTGCACAGTTGGGTTCTCTATTTTGATTCAGTTTTAAGTAGTTTAAATTGTGTTTTTAATTGTTCATTAGATCCTATTTATGATGTATAACCTGTATTAGATTATATTTACACATTAGTTTAGGTTTTGATTGGAATTTGGATTCGAAATAGGGGTAAATGGCATGTTAACTGTTATTCTCTGATACATTGTTCTTTTCAGTATTTTCCTAACTTTAATTCCTTGATTTGAATAATGGTTTTTCCACTAATTGTATGTCCCCACATAATTGGTTGTTTATGTTTAGCTTAACATTTCGATACAATGGACTTTTGGGTTTGTAAATGGGATTTCTGAATGTGAATTGATTTCCCTTCCTTTTTGAAACTTAACTGATATTGTGTTTCCTAATGAACTGTAGATTGAACAGATTACCTATAAGCTGAAATTGGGTTTCAAACTTTCATTTCTCAGGTTGTGTTTTCATTCAACTATGAACTTGGTTTCAAAACTGCTTGGTTCGTAATTGGGTCCCAGTTTTACACTGATTGAAGTTGGTCTCAGATTTATTGATATTGATTCTCAGTCTCCTTAAAACTGTGAACCTTGGATTAAGTTTTGTTACATGAAATTTGTTCTTAGGTTTCTTTAGAATTCTCAGATTTTGGCCTTCCATCTATTCTCAGTTTTTCTTTTGCCATTTCCAGTTTTATCAACTGTGAACCCAGTTGGTTATTAAATTTGCATTCTAATGTTTTGTTTTTAAACATTGAACTAAAGGTAGTGATTTGAACTCAGGTTGAACTGAGATTTATGTTCTCAGCTTCATTTTTAACTGTAAGGATTTGTTTGAGTTGTATAACTCTTTAGTTCTCAGGTTCTTAATTCTCAGATTTGCTCTTCTTGGTATCCTCAGATTTTTATTTGTTTTCATTCCAGTTTTCTTAACAGTAGACTAATTTAGGTTCATTTTCCATTCCATTTCATGTGTCATTTGTGCTTCTAAATGTATAGTAGATGATGGATAATGTTTATATAGATATATACCTATATAGTGGTTGTATAGATATATGTTATATATAAATGTAGGTGGTTCTCTAGTTCACTGTTTTTGCAATATGTTCCTATGACACTGTTTTCTTCACTTACACACACAATTCTCATCCCACACCCTTGTATTAACACATCCTCACACACAAGTGTCTCACATGGCACACTCTCATGTACCCTCTCACTCATCACACACACACACTCTCATGTATTACTCACCTCTCACACTCTTCACTGTCTCACTGTTTTCAGTGTCCTTCTCATGACACACACACACCCACACTTGGCACATTATGAGTCCCTCTCTCTATACATATGTATATATATATATATATATATATATATATATATATATATATATATATATATATATATATATATATATATATATATATGTGTGTGTGTGAAATGTATATATAGATAATTTGTATGTATATGGTAGGTATTCCTATATGCTAATATGTGTACCATATTATAGTAATATGGATATAGAATATGTTGTGTGATATATACATATAATAGCCTATATGTTATGTATATTCTAAGTTATATTATATAACACATCAATGTGTGTGTGTATATATATATATATATATATATATATATATATATATATATATATATATATATATATATATATATATATATATTATATTTGTCATATAATGTATGTATCTAATATGTGTATAGTAGCCTATATGTTATGTGTATAGGTGACTTATGGGTTGGTTCATAGGCATGATATAGCCTATGGCCTATATGTGTGTCTGCTCAACTAGTGAGCCTAGATTAGACTTGTGTAGTCTAGTTAGACTTAGAATAGCCTTGTTAGCCTAGTATAGACTAGTTTGACTTAGGTTTGACTTGGTTGACCTAGTTTGACTTTTAGGGTTGACCAGAGTTGACCAAGAGTTGACTTTGGTCTAGATTGACCTAGATTCATGTAGAACGTATTGTAGTGCATCTTATTACCATTTTGGACTTGTTGTGACTTGTGCTGTTCTAATAGGAGCCAGACACCACTCCTCGAACAGTATTTTTATCTTGGACTTTCAGATAGCAGGCAAGTACATTCTCTGATCATTTCATATCCTGCTTAAAATTATTTTCCTGCATTAAATTACTTTACTTGATACTGTCACGTTGGTCACACGGATTAGTAGTATATGGATCCCTTCTTGAGATGTTATCCCTTCAGGGAGCATCGGGTACTCTATGTTCTGTGCGTTTCACTTACATGGTGTATCATTATGCTTCTTTGGTTCTTTGATCACTTGTGACATATACTCTTATGATCACAGAGTTTTCCTTGAGTCCTTATCCCATTTATTGGGTTTCCTAGAATCCCCATTTATGGGACTACTATGTACCACCCTTCGGGGGCCGTTACATAGAATCATAACATAACCTAGTTGGATCCTTGTGTATTGATTGGGGGTATGGGGGAGTAGAAATAGATATGTGAATAATACCCAAGTAGTATCTCATCAGAATCATTCCGTAGTGTCTTATCAGAATCATCAAATGCCATTTACATGTCTATATTATACTCTGACTCACTAGCCACTGTTAGTTCTTTACTTATAGTAGATATTTCTATTACAGCTCTCTCTCTGTTTACATACTGCATTTCTTCAGTATCTATATCTTACTTTACTGCACGATTATATTTTCTAACCTGCTATGAACTGTTGAGATATATTATGCTCGCTCCTGTCCTGACTGGACCTGTTGAAAATATTACAGAGAACGAGGAGGAGGCCTGTGTGGATACCTTCTACGGGACAGCTCTAGCTGACGACTTTACCCTACTGCCTAGACTAGCTTAGTTAGGCTTACCTTACTTATGTTGTCTTGAGACTAGTAGTTAGACTTTATTTCTGTCTTTGAGATTGGGTTGTATATATTCTTTCATATTCAGTAGCTGAGACCTTGTACTCTGGATATCTGCTGAGATGTTATCTTAGATTATTTGATCATCTGTATTTTTCTTGAGTTCTTTATCATATCGTGCTTCTTCTTCCTTAGTTGTGATTGAGTTTACTTTCTGCTATGTCACCCCCACTCGGGGAGTATAAACTGTTTAGCCTTATACTGTTAGATGCATTGAGACCTAGGACAGCGTTCTACCGCCGACACTGCGCGTAGGCTGGGCGCTGTTACGTACTTGTACCCTCACGGTGGGTGCGGGTCGTGACATGTTTTTAGTGGTGGCCCATGCAGGTCGAGTTTGTGTAGTGGTATTCGAACTAGAATATCACTACAGCCTGCAGTAGGATTAGAATATATTTTTGAAGATACTCAATCACAGTTAGGATTCCTTGAGAGATTCCTGGGATGACCCTTGAGAATCTTATTTTAACTTCAATTTGAATCATTTTCCTTATTTTGTTGCTCTCACTCCTTGGTTACTGAATTTAATTTTTTTTGGATCGTTGTTGATTTTGATTTTCCTATCGAGATGAATTTTAAGGCCTGAGTTACGATATTTTTCTGATAACGGGAATACAGGGATGATAAAACGTTTACTTGATTATGGAACTTGTAGTTTATCGCAGCCATATTAGCTGGCGTGGCGGAAACATAGAGACCTGACTTCGGATGTACGTATCTTGGTTATGAGATTTGGAATTTCTCGCAGCTATACTAGTCAGCATAGCGAGATTTCCAGACGACATGATTATAGAGGTGCATACCCTAGTTATCGTTGCCTTGCTTACTGGCATGGCGAGGACTCTGAGTAACATGATTTTGGACAGACGTATATGATTATCAGATTGTATCTTAAGAAGGTTTTTAAACATATCATCTCTATCGTACCATTCTGTTGTATAAATTGTACCCCGTTATCAAATAACTTAGGAGTAGGAGTATGAGTAGGAGTAGCTTAGCTGTTATTATAACCTTGTGAAACTTCTTGCTATAAATTCTTCCTAATACAATGAATCGGTGATTTTTGCTAGACCTTGACTTAGATTTGATATTATAACTCTGGTTTCAAAATGGTTCCTTCTTTTAAATAGATAAGCAGAACAGTTTTTATCATTGTTTTTTTCTTGCCATTATTTCTTGTACTACCTTAAAATATATATATATATATATATATATATAGTGGACACAGATACTTGCCTGACACGTATGCATGCTACACTTGATTACCAACCTATCTAAATATATTAATATGTTGATGTTAATTTCTCAAAATCCCAATAATTCTAATATAGGACAGTATCAGTGACTAGTTCTCTGTTTTTCCAGATTAAATTCGTAAATTTAAATATAAATTTCACGTTATTAGTTTTGTTCACATCACTGCACATGTATGTTATATACAGGGTTTCAATTCTGAAAGGAATTGGTTAAGTTTTGTGTTTGAACTTGTCAAATCTGAGACTGTGTGCATATTAAACCTTTAACCCTGGATCCTAAGTGTTTAGTTCAATTTGCAGTTTTAAATGGTAATGTTTGAGCCGTATACATTGTTGTGTGTAGGTATATAAGTTAGGTTTCATACTCTTACATGTAGGGTTGTGGTTGTGGTAAACATTGAGTTGGTTTGATGTTCGAATTTCTCCAAAATTTTGAAAACTGAATACATGTTAACATTTTTACATTGCTTTCAAATGTATAGTTCAATTTCAAGTCTAATGTCACGCCCCAGTTCCCAGAATGACACGAGGCACGTGATACTTCTCCCCAGGCTACGCAACTGTACAATGAGTACCGAAATGTACCCTGTGATTGTCGCCTGTAAGGTCCGGGATAGGCATAGATAAAAGAAATATTCACAGAATTCCACAATTACATAACTTTCATTTATCCAGAAATATTACATACTTGGTCTAGAATTCATCAAAACACATATTTTACATATTTGATTCACTGTCTTCAAACACATGATTGATTCATAGTCTTCAACACATAATTTACATAATTAAAAATGTTTTCAAAATGAAA
This sequence comes from Iris pallida, assembly GCA_029216955.1. NCBI lineage: Eukaryota > Viridiplantae > Streptophyta > Magnoliopsida > Asparagales > Iridaceae > Iris > Iris pallida. Next base: position 201,820 of record JANAVB010045020.1, read on the forward strand.
CTACATTCCATCCGTTCCACATCATTCATAGAGATCATTCTCAGTGTACGCCTGATCCACATCTTGATCTTCTTCAGTCCCTAGTGAACAAAACTAGGTCGTCAATACGACGAGCAAGCCCTCAGTCAAAGGAGAAGTATGAATACGTAATAATAAGATAAATGAACAAGATTTAGTATCTAGAGCAATTAAAACTCGTACCTTGATATTAGTCAAAAGTAAGAGATTCTCAATTTAATGTCACAAGGACACGACAAGATCTTCCTAGACCTAAATGCAATTTAGAGAAACTCCTGGATCACACACACTCGTCTAGCATCTCAACAATAACCCCATTTGCCCGGAATCAGGCTCGTACAAAACGGGTTGGTGCTTAGATTCTCCAGCCATCTGTACTATCACATATTGATGTGATTGCAAGCAAGATAATGTCATGTGTGGTTTTCGAATCATCTGGGTCGAATCATCGCATCATGTGTTATAACAAGAAGTTCGTATGACTTGGACCTTTCCAAGAATATCGAACTCATTCATTAGATAGCTGAGCTGAACTCAGGGCCTGGATATCTAATGAATTAACAAATATTCTGGACTGAAACTCTGGGTAATGTGCAAATGGATAGCTGAGCTGAAACTTAGGGCCTGGATGTCCAATTGCGATCAAGAAAGTGAGCTATGCCTCACCCTGGATATTCGCACGGCCGCACGAACACCGTATCAGGGACTGATCAGTACGAAAATGAAAAATGATATTGCTAAGAAGTCAGCCGGGTATGATCCAACGGTTTCTCTCCCAAAAACCCATGCAACCTATTCTAAACATTTAGACTTCAGAGAAACTATCTCCCAAACGGGAGTCCTAGAAGTCAAGTCGCATTCAATTATTAGTTTCGTCTTTTCCGAAGCTAAAGTAGTCCAAGAAATGTTGGAACTAAGGTAAAATTTCAAGGTATCCAATTGGACATGATTCCAAGAATATCTCCGGTATTATAGGTCGGAGATGGATGGTTCAAGTGGTCTAGAACTAGAGTCAAAATTTCCAAGAAATCCAAGTTTGTCGGAAAATAGACTAACTCTGGAAATTCTCAAAAATTTCGGCAGAGTCTCCTTTGTATTTACTGACCCAGAAATATTCCAGAACATATAAATACAAGGAAATAATAAATGGGCACGCCGACCCCTTCGGTGGAGCAACCCTCAATACCGGCAACACGCAAATATAATACCGGGTACGCCGACCCCTTCGGTGGAGCAACTCTCAACACCGGCAACACGCAATATATAAAGCTATGCAAAAATAAAGCTTTCTTACCTAGAAGGCAAGGGAGCGTACAATTATTCTTGGTTTGCAAGGCTTTATCAAAATGCTAAGCAAGTCAAGAACAATAACGAGTTTTGTTTAGTAGTGAAAATGATTATAGGGAACTACTATGGACTAGATATTGTATTTAACTCATCAAGAATATAGAAAAGTAATCTAAGATATGTAAAATTAGCACGTAGCTACCATAGTAGACCGGTATACAAAATTATCAAGTTAAACCATGTTTTCAAGGTCAAAAAGGTGATTTTAAGCCTAATTAAAATTCTGGACAGAATTGAATATTATGCTAAAAAAAATAAGTAATAATCATCATATCTCAAAGTTAATTTAAGGCATCCCTAAGTATACTTGAAATCATGCTAATAGTGGATTAGTCCATAACACATGCAATCTATCTATAATGTGACTTGTAGGGTGGTTAATTAGTTTTAACTTCACTTTCAATGAAAATAGAATTATTGGTATGTCAAAATGAATATCTAAGTAGTAGTGCAACGTACTCTCGTTTCTAAGGTCGATTTACAGTCCATGAGTGCAACATACTAGTCCAAGAATTATGTCACCAAAATCACGTATGTATCCGGGTGCCAAAATAATTATTTTTCTAGGTTAATAAAGTGAAAATTACTCTAATTAAGCATTAATTAATTTCTGGACAGAATTGAATTAATATAAATAAATGTCAAATAATTCCATAAAACTTAGTTTGAAGATATTTAGATGCACTATTGTGCAAAACCACCATGTTGGGCCAACTTCTTATTGAAATTAGTATGCATGTGTATATTAGTATGCATGTATATATATAAATCAATGTTTATAATAAAACAACTACATACTTAAAAAAAATTATCAGAAGTGTCCTTCTTTTTCGTGATGTGTCCAACATCGTGTCCAATTCACACATTTATGTATATACACATTCATAAGTGAATTCTGGCAAACTATTCCTAACACTCACATTTGTAATTTCACAAAATTGGATTTTGTTCATGAATTAATGAAATTCTAGAAATGTATATTTATATATATACTATAACACTCAAGAAAGGAGTAGGAGAGCTTGCCTTGCTTGAGTATGTCCTCCCTAGAAGAATTCCTTCAAAACCCAAATTAGAAACCTAGGGCACAAATTGAAATTGGGTTAAAGTTACAAAACCTAGAAATAAAAGAAAATGGGAAAGGAATTGGAAGAAAGAAAGAGGAAGAAGAATGAGAAGATGAAGAAGGGGGGAGGGGGTCGGCCGGTGGCCGACCGGCCGGCGGCGGCACCCGCCCGCAAGCAACCGTGCGGCAGCATCAGTAGCAGTTAGCGGCAGTAGCAGTAGCAGTAACAGCTGCAAGAGCAGCATAAGGTGAAGGGGGTGAGGAGAAGAAGATGAGAAGAAGAAGAAGAATTAGTGAGAGGGAGGCGAGGGCTTACCAGGAAGAGGAGGGAGAAGAGAATGGTTTTCTCTCCCTTATTCTTCATGTTTTAAGAGAGATTAAAAAAATTAGGAAATACCTAAAATGCCCTCTAAGACTTGTCATGAGGCATGAGTGCCAAATGGCACTCATCCATGCATGTTTAACACTCAAGCATTTTGTGAAAAATGCAAAAATAGATTTTGCATGAGGGAAAATGTGGAAAAATTCTGATTTATTCAATTACACTATAATAATTTTTGAGAAATAATTTATAGGAAAATAATTTTTGAATGGTTAAAAATTAATTAAAATACCAATAATAAAAATAGAAATTTAAGGTTATTACACCCTACCCACCTTAATTTAAATTCCGTCCCCAGAATTTAAAGATAAGAGAGGTAGAGAAGGATAGGTTGCTAAGTACCTTAATCATCAAAGAGGTAGGGGTACAGTCGCTGCCTCTCATCTTTCCTTTCCTAAGTAGATTCTCCCGGTGAGTCCTTGTTCCAAGATACTCGAACTAAGGAGATGGTCTTGTTCTTAAGAATCTTCTACCTTCGATCCAGGATCCCTACTGGCTTCTGTTCAATGCAGAGAGTTGGGCCAACTGTGATTTCCGAATGATCCAGTATGTGACTGGATCTGGCACATACTTCCGCAGTTGAGATACATGGAAGACGTCGTAAACTCCTTCGAGAGATGGTGGCAAGGCCAATCGATAAGACACGTCGCCAACTCGGTCCAGGACGTCGAATGGACCTATAAACCTTGGGCTTAACTTCCCTCTGGTTCCAAACCTGATAGTTCCTTTAGTTGGTGAGATCTTCAGAAATACATGATCACCAGGTTTGAAATTCAAGATTCTCCGATGCATGTCTGCCCACATCTTGTGCCTGTCCTGCGCAGCTTGAAGATGACTTCTGATTGCCTTGACTATGTCTACTATCTGAGTGACCAATTCTGGCCCTAGAAGTTGTCGTTCTCCGACGTCACCCCAACATATAGGTGATCTGCACTTCCTTCCATACAGTGCTTCAAATGGTGCCATCTTGATACTGGCCTGATAACTGTTATTATAAGAGAATTCTACCAGATGCAGATGGTCATCCCATGATCCCTGGAAATCTAGAGAGCACGCTCTCAACATGTCTTCCAAAATTTGTATCAACCTTTCTGACTGTCCATCAGTCTGTGGGTGATATGCTGAACTGAACTTCAGGCGACTGCCAAGACTGTCTTGCAAGCTTCTCCAAAACTTGGAGGTGAACCGAGTATCCCTGTCTGAGACGATACTTACCGGCACCCCATAGTGGCTAACAACTTCTTTCATGTACATATCCGCTAGATGCTCCGTAGATTGTCCAACTCGGAATGGTAGAAATCTTGCGGACTTTGTAAGTCTATCCACTATCACCCAGATGGCATTGTTACCTTTCTGTGTTCTTGGGAGTCCTGATACAAAATCCATTGTGATATGCTCCCACTTCCATTCAGGTACTGGTAGTGGTTGCAGTAGTCCAGCAGTCCGTTGGTGCTCAGCTTTCACTTATTGGCACACTAAACATTTTGAGATAAATTTAGCTATCTCCCGCTTCATTTCATGCCACCAAAAGTTTTATCTCAGATCCTGGTACATCTTCGTACTCCCAGGATGAATGGAGTACTGAGAACTATGTGCTTCAGTCATTAGCTCAGTCCGGAGTTCTCCAAATGGTACACACAAACGACTTCCGAACCTTAAGGATCCATCAGAATGCTTCATCAATCCAGTTTGTACCCCAGCTTCAGTTTGACTCTACAGTTTTTGCAGCTTCACATCCTTCTTCTGTGCTTCCTTAATTCTCTCTACTAAGGATGATTGAACTTGTAAACTTTCCTAAATTCTATCTGCAACTGGGCATATCACTTCAATCCCCATTTTTCTGAGATCATCCAATATCTCCTTGGGCGTGTTCAAAAAGAAAGCCTCAGGCCTCCTACTAAGAGCATCTACCACTATGTTCGCCTTGCCTGGATGATACTCCAACTCCATATCAAAATCCTTAAGCAGCTCGAGCCATCTACGTTGCCTCATATTTAACTCCTTTTGGGTGAACACATATTTCAAACTTTTATGATCTATGTAAATCTTAATCTGTTCACCATACAAGTAATGCCTCCACAGTTTCAGTGCAAACACAACAGCTGCTAACTCCAGATCATGTGTTGGATAGTTCCTCTCATGAACCTTCAACTGCCGCGAAGCATAAGCGATAACCCTTCCGTGCTGCATCAGTACACAACCCAAACCCTTGCCAGAAGCATCACTGTAAATCTCGTAACCTCCTGATCCTGAGGGTAGAGCTAGGACTGGTGCTGTGACAAGTCTTTCCTTTAATTCCTCAAATGCCGCTTGACATTTATCAGTCCAAACAAATTTTTTATTCTTCCGAGTCAATCTAGTGAGCGGCTCAACTATTCTGGAAAAGTTCTCCACAAATCTTCTATAGTATCCAGCTAAACCAACGAAACTTCGAACTTCAGCTATATTCTTGGGAGTAGGCCATGATTTAACTGCTTCTATCTTCTTAGGATCTACTGTAATGCCTTCTCCACTAACTATGTGTCCCAAGAAAGGAATTTCTTTTAACCAAAATTCGCATTTACTCAGCTTCCCATACAGCTTCTCCTGTCGTAGAGTCTCAAGTACTATCCTCAGATATTCTTCGTGCTCTTCCTCATTCTTCGAGTAGATCAATATGCCATCAATGAATACGATCACAAACTTGTCCAGATATTGATAGAATATCCTATTCATCAAATCCATGAATATGGCCGGAGCATTTGTCAATCCAAAAGGCATGACTTGAAACTCATAATGTCCATATCTAGTTCTAAAAGCAGTCTTTGGTATGTCTTCTTTCTTAATCTTCACTTGGTGATAGCCTGATCTGAGATCTATTTTGGAAAATACAGTTGCACCTCCAAGTTGGTCGAATAATTCGTCGATCCTAGGGAGTGGATATTTGTTCTTGATTGTTAGTTCATTCAGTGCTCTATAATCTATCACCAGTCTCAGGCTTCCATCCTTTTTCTTTACAAATAGAACAGGCGCTCCCCACGGATAAATACTAGGCCTGATAAACTCCTTAGCTAGCAATTTCTTGATTTGTTTATTTAATTCTGCTAGTTCCTCCTTGTTCATTGGATATATCTTCTTAGCAATTGGGGCTGCTCCAGAAATTAGATCAATGCTAAATTCAACTGCCCTATCCGGTGGCAATCCAGGTAATTCATCAGGAAATACATCCTTAAACTCATCTACAACCCTTGGCCATTCCTCTATTACTTGGTTCATGAGACTCCTAAGTTCAAATCTCTCTAACTCTTCTTTGTCAAACTCCTTCTGGGCTCTAACAAATTCATGCAACTTCCTACTAGGTAAGGAAAACTGAACTTTTCCTTGACCACAATCAATGATTACTGAGGTTGCTATTAACAAATCCATTCCAAATACTATATCATAGTTGTCCATGGGAAAGACCAATAGTCTAGTTTGGAAGCTTGCTACTCCCATTTTGATTGGACAGTTTCTACAAATTCGACTCACTTATACTACACCATTGTCCGTAAGGATTTTCAATTTTCTAGCTAGAGGTTGAGTCTCAATATTATATTCAGTTATGAATGATGTAGATATGAAGGAATGAGTAGCTCCAGAATCAAACAATACTGATGCAGGACTAGAAGAAGCGAGTATAGTACCTGTCAGCACGTCTCCTGTAATTCCAGCTTCATTGCTATCCATCATAAAGGCTTGACCGTGATTCTTCTTCTTTCTGTTGTTGTGATTCTGATTAGCCTTTTGAGCTTGATGGAACTGATGCGCTTGTGGTGCCAATGCCGGTCTCTGCTGATATCCTGTAGGGGTATGACCTTGTGCTTGTGGTATTGCAGCAGCATTAAACCTGGGATCATTGCTTTGAAAGAAAGGCCTTTGTTGAAATCCCTGGTTAGCAGCTCTTGGTCCCTGTGTATTATTCTGTGCTACAGATCTTCTATTGTTCTGGGGACATTGGTTCAACCGGTGGTTGGAGGATCCACACTTCAGGCACTTCCCTTGAAGTCTTCTGCAGTTATTCTTTGTATGCCCGGACTTCCCGCAGTAAGAACAGCTTAGCGTGACTCTATTCTGCTCATGCTGAGCACGCTTCTGTTGTCCTTGTCCCGAGGTCCTTCCTTAAGGTGAGCTGGTCTCCAGACTCCGCTTTTGTCCTGCCACCTTCGAGTTGTTCTTATCATTTTGCATCCTTTCTTGGTCTCTTGCAGCTTCGACCACTTCTGCGTAAGTCTGACATTTGTAGGGGGCAACCTTCATCTTCAGCTTATCGTCCAGCCCTTGCATGAATCGGACCACCTTTGACTTCTCCGTAGTCACCATGCTTGAAGCATACCGGCTTAGTCTTGTGAATTCTGCCGAGTATACATCGACAGATGTCTTATTCTGCTTCAAGTGTATGAATCTCCTTTCCAGCTCCAACTTGGCACTTGGGGGAAAGAATCTCTCTTCAAATTCTTCCTTAAATTTTTCCCATGATACAATCTCATCTGACTCCTCCGGGTGTAAGGAGCTCCACCAGATGTCTGCAACGTCCTTCAGTTGAATCCTTACAAGAGACACTATGTCATTTGGCGGGATCTTTGAGCCCTTCAGCAACCCTTCTGTGGTCCTAATTCACTGTGCTACTTCTATAGGAGTTTCAGTCCCCTTGAACTCTGGGGGCTTAATCGTCCTGAAATCTGAAAGGGTCCCAGCTTTAGGAGCAGCTGCAACATCCAGTCTTTCCAGTAGCTTTGCAGACACAGTTTGGGAAAGTTGGATTTGTTGGGTATTGGCTGCTAAGATTTTCTGAAAATTCTCCATAGCGTCTGTCGGACGCATCTCGGTGGTTTCCGTTTGCAATGTGTCGGGATTTGGTGAAGAAGACATTTCCTAAATATTAAGGATGGAAAAACTCTTAATGCAAAATTTAAAGGAGAATCTTAAAAAAAATTAATTGCTAAAGGAGAAAAAGAAAATCACAATTAAGATAGTTAAAGCCAAAAGAAGCATATTTCATTCATTGCACAAAACAGGATTACAATATGCTTCACAAAGAAGTCCTTACGACTTCTATACTCTAACCCTATACAAAACTATATACATCTGTTGTAATTTCCAAAATATAATACAACAGACAAAAATTCCCTTTCTACACCTCCACAACATATCTTTCTACACATACATATACATATATTTGCTGATCCGTCAAAATGTTGTACAGCAGACAAAAAGCTATCCCATATCCCAGTCATCCTGGCTAACCCCTAGTCAGCTTCAGGTAAGTGATCTCCAAAATCTTGTCGTGGGGGTTGATCTATTCCCACTCGCTGATAGTCCCATCATACCCATAAGTAAAGGGAGAGGGACCGTCCTTCGCAAGGAAGAATATTAAACGTAGTTCTTTGTCAAAATAAACTTCTGCTCCATCTTCAATGTCCCGGATCTTGGGACGCAGGCGATGGAAGTAAACCCCGAATACTGGGAGTTCTGCATCGTCTACCACTAGCCAAGCCTTCCGGGCGAACTGCTCGTAACCGTAGAAAGTTCTGTCACTCCCATCCCAAAAGATGCTCGGCATAAATCGGGCCATGACCTATACCCAAAAATCCTCGAATTAGAAATCTATGACAAGAAACAATGCATCATCAATGTTTAAATAAAGTTCAATCAAGATTCATATCCCAAATCCTTGCATAATTCCTCGATTCTTTAATTTAGGAATTCAGTCTTCAATTTAAACATTTCTGTCCTGGAATATTTCAAGTGGGTCCTTAGAATATCTATTATCTACCTATACATTCTCCTTAACCTATACACTATCCTTAAAGACTAGACCTGCATGGGCCACCAACCAAAAGAGACGTGTCACGCCCCGGTTCCCAGAATGACACGAGGCACGTGATACTTCTTCCCAGGCTACGCAACTATACAATGAGTACCGAAATGTACCCTGCGATTGTCGCCTGTAAGGTCCGGGATAGGCATAGATAAAAGAAATATTCACAGAATTCTACAATTACATAACTTTCATTTATCCAGAAATATTACATACTTGGTCTAGAATTCATCAAAACACATATTTTACATATTTGATTCACTGTCTTCAAACACATGATTGATTCATAGTCTTCAACATATAATTTACATAATTGAAAATGTTTTCAAAATGAAACTACATTCCATCCGTTCCACATCATTCATAGAGATCATTATCAGTTTACGCCTGATCCACATCTTGATCTTCTTCAGTCCCTAGTGAACAAAACTAGGTCGTCAATACGACGAGCAAGCCCTCTGTCAAAGGAGAAGTATGAATACGTAATAATAAGATAAGTGAACAAGATTTAGTATCTACAGCAATTAAAACTCGTACCTTGATATTAGTCAAAAGTAAGATATTCTCAATTTAATGTCACAAGGACACGACAAGATCTTCCTAGACCTAAATGCAATTTAGAGAAACTCCTGGATCACACACACTCGCCTAGCATCTCAACAATAACCCCATTTGCCCGAGATCAGGCTCGTACAAAACGGGTTGGTGCTTAGATTCTCCAGCCGTCTTTACTATCACATATTGATGTGATTGCAAGCAAGATAACGTCATGAGTGGTTTTCGAATCATCTGGGTCGAATCATCGCATCATGTGTTATAACAAGAAGTTCGTATGACTTGGACCTTTCCAAGAATATCGAACCCATTCATTAGAGAGCTGAGCTGAACTCAGGGCCTGGATATCTAATGAATTAACAAATATTCTGAACTGAAACTCAGGGTAATGCGCAAATAGATAGCTGAGCTGAAACTCAGGGCCTGGATGTCCAATTGCGATCAAGAAAGTGAGCTAAGCATCACCCTGGATATTCGCACGGCCGCACGAACACCGTATCAGGGACTGATCAGTACGAAAATAAAAAATGATATTGCTAAGAAGTCAGCCGGGTGTGATCCAACGGTTTCTCTCCCAAAAACCCATGCAACCTATTCTAAACATTTAGACTTCAGAGAAACTATCTCCCAAACGGGAGTCCTAGAAGTCAAGTCGCATTCAATTATTAGTTTCGTCTTTTCCGAAGCTAAAGTAGTCCAAGAAATGTTGGAACCAAGGTAAAATTTCAAGGTATCCAATTGGACATGATTCCAAGAATCCCTCCAGTATTATAGGTCAGAGATGGATGGTTCAAGTGGTCTAGAACTAGAGTCAAAATTTCCAAGAAATTCGAGTTTGTCGAAAAATAGACTAACTCTGGAAATTCTCAAAAATTTCGGCAGAGTCTCCTTTGTATTTACTGACCCGGAAATATTCCAGAACATATAAATACAAGAAAATAATAAATGGGCACGCCGACCCCTTCGGTGGAGCAACCCTCAACACCGGCAACACGCAAATATAATACCGGGTATGCCGACCCCTTCGGTGGAGCAACTCTCAACACCGGCAACACGCAATATATAAAGCTATGCAAAAATAAAGCTTTCTTACCTAGAAGGCAAGGGAGCATACAATTATTCTTGGTTTGCAAGGCTTTATCAAAATGCTAAGCAAGTCAAGAACAATAACGAGTTTTGTTTAGTAATGAAAATGATTATAGGGAACTACTATGGACTAGATATTGTATTTAACTCATCAAGAATATAGAAAAGTAATCTAAGATATGTAAAATTAGCACGTAGCTACCATAGTAGACCGGTATACAAAATTATCAAGTTAAACCATGTTTTCAAGGTCAAAAAGGTGATTTTAAGCCTAATTAAAATTCTGGACAGAATTGAATATTATGCAAAAAAAAAGTAATAATCATCCTATCTCAAAGTTAATTTAAGGCATCCCTAAGTATACTTGAAATCATGCTAATAGTGGATTAGTCCATAACACATGCAATCTATCTATAATGTGACTTGTAGGGTGGTTAATTAGTTTTAACTTCACTTTCAATGAAAATAGAATTATTGGTATGTCAAAATGAATATCTAAGTAGTAGTGCAACGTACTCTCGTTTCTAAGGTCGATTTACAGTCCATGAGTGCAACATACTAGTCCAAGAATTATGTCACCAAAATCACGTATGTATCCGGGTGCCAAAATAATTATTTTTCTAGGTTAATAAAGTGAAAATTACTCTAATTAAGCATTAATTAATTTCTAGACAGAATTAAATTAATATAAATAAATGTCAAATAATTCCATAAAACTTAGTTTGAAGATATTTAGATGCACTATTGTGCAAAACCACCATGTTGGGCCAACTTCTTATTGAAATTAGTATGCATGTGTATATTAGTATGCATGTATATATATAAATCAATGTTTATAATAAAACAACTACATACTTAAAAAAAATTATCGGAAGTGTCCTTCTTTTTCATGATGTGTCCAACATCGTGTCCAATTCACACATTTATGTATATACACATTCATAAGTGAATTCTGGCAAACTATTCCTAACACTCACATTTGTAATTTCACAAAATTGGATTTTGTTCATGAATTAATGAAATTCCAGAAATGTATATTTATATATATACTATAACACTCAAGAAGTAAATTTAGAAAACCAATTATCAAGAGAAAGGAGTAGGAGAGCTTGCCTTGCTTGAGTATGTCCTCCCTAGAAGAATTCCTTCAAAACCCAAATTAGAAACCTAGGGCACAAATTGAAATTGGGTTAAAGTTACAAAACCTAGAAATAAAAGAAAATGGGAAAGGAATTGGAAGAAAGGAAGAGGAAGAAGAATGAGAAGATGAAGAAGGGGGAGGGCGTCGGCCGGTGGCCGACCGGCCGGCGGCGGCGCCCGCCGGGGCTGGCCGGCGGCGGCGGCACCCGCCCGCAAGCAACCGCACGGCAGCAGCAGTAGCAGTTAGCGGCAGTAGCAGTAGCAGTAACAGCTGCAAGAGCAGCATAAGGTGAAGGGGGTGAGGAGAAGAAGATGAGAAGAAGAATTAGTGAGAGGGAGGAGAGGGCTTACCAGGAAGAGGAGGGAGAAGAGAATGGTTTTCTCTCCCTTATTCTTCATGTTTTAAGAGAGATTAAAAAAATTAGGAAATACCTAAAATGCCCTCTAAGACTTGTCATGAGGCATGAGTGCCAAATGGCACTCATCCATGCATGTTTGATACTCAAGCATTTTGTGAAAAATACAAAAATAGATTTTGCATGAGGGAAAATTTGGAAAAATTCTGATTTATTCAATTGCACTATAATAATTTTTGAGAAATAATTTATAGGAAAATAATTTTTGAATGGTTAAAAATTAATTAAAATACCAATAATAAAAATAGAAATTTAAGGTTATTACATCTAATATGTAATGTTGAGCTAAACTGAAAGATCGAACCCTTTATTTCAAGTTTTAACCCATGAACACTTGACACTTTACACTAATGTTCACAACTGCCATGAAACCTAATCCTTCATCTCTATGTTATGTTCATATAGCTAGTTCTGTAAACATGTTATAATGTATGTAGATGCATAATTAAAATCTCTACCTCTCTATACATATAGATATACATATATATGGTTAGCCAGGTATGTTATGAGTAAGTGGCTTGTGCCTTGTATACTACTTAACCAATATGCCATGAATAGTATAACTTGATAGCTATAGTTGAGACCCAAAATCCCCCTATACACTTTCATGTATATTTCACACACAGGCCTACTATCTAATCATAGGAACATGTCCATATACACCCATACACACACAAACCACGTAACCCTTACATAATGCTAGCTTTTCCCTCTCTAACACTCTCTATATATATATCGTGACTGGATTTCAATGCTATTGACTTTCATTCCTTAAACTTTTGATCTTGATTTTTAAATAGTACCCCCTTTATATTTATTTTATTTTTGATAATTATCAGTTTTCAGATAGGATAGTAGACTGCCTTACAGCCTTAATGATTGTTGTGTTTTTATCCTTTCCAGTATGGCACCCATGACCCGAGCCCGTCGCCTGAGAGCGGCTACAGCTACTAAGAGTGTGCCTCCACCTCCTATTGTTCAGGAGGTAGTGATCCCTCTATCTGATCAGGGGGTGGTGGCACCTCCTGCCATTGAGGAGATGGTGGTAGCCTCGCCAGAGAGTCTTTCTTCATCTCCTGTCGTTCAGGAGGGAGCTGCAGATTTGCCTGAGACTGAGAGCCTTTCCCTACCCCCTGTACTCCATACTGTACCACAAGGAGGTTTGATACTCGACGTAGCCCAGGTGTTTGGATATTTCTAAGAAAGGCTGTTGGAGTCACAGAGAGTTCATGATGAGGCCATGAGGGAGCAAATCCAGAGGTTGCTACGTCTGCGGGACTCTGTGCTTCCAGAAGGAGAGCCTAGCTCCAAGAGGGCGAGGAGCAGTACCCAGTC
>JANAVB010045020.1:220000-259828 GCA_029216955.1 Iris pallida
AGCCTTATACTGTTAGATGCATTGAGAACTAGGACAACGTTCTACCGCCGATACTGCGGCGTTGGCTGGACGCTGTTACGTACTCGTACCCTCACGGTGGGTGCGGGTCGTGACAGATCTTTCCATTAGAAGAAATTAATTTTTGCACGCTAGGGGGAATTTGTTGGGCGAATGAAATGATTTCACAAAGAGCAATTGATAAATAAATGAAACCCTAATGGAATCTGTTTGTTTAACAATTAGAGGGAGAAAAAGAAGAAGATTTTTTCCTTCTTTTTTACAGTTCCGGAGCAATCAGGTTGTTTATCTGCTTGCTTCAGTTGTGTGTATTTACTATGTTTGTTGGTTGTGTTCAAGTGCTAATGATTCACAAAATGCTATTTTTTCATTCATTTGTTAGCCACTGGTTATTACCTCTGTCCTCATATATCGGACACAGATTCGACACAACGGCGTCATGTATTCGGCACCTAGTTTGGTCTGTCCTAGTGTATTTTGGATTGTCCGATACGTGCGTCCGACACGGACACGACATGAATGTGAGAGCATGGGCGGCCCTGGCAGCCTGGGCGATGGCCCAGGACCCCAACATTATAGGGGGCACAAAATAAATTATATTAGTTTATAGTTAGTTGTGAAAGTTGGTTGTCTAGATCTAGACACTACACTTCACAATGTCTGTGTCTCCACATCATCAATTATATATTTTAAAAAAAAAGAAGAAGTGGAGGAGTTGTCTTGGAAGTTGTAAAAAATACTTTTTATTGCCTTCTTAATACTTTTGCATTGGAGAACATTTTTTTATTTCATTGTCTTGTGTGAATATTATCTTGCCACATAGAAAAGACATTGTCTTATGTCTCATGCCACAAAGGAATCACAACACAAAACAAGATAATAGGGTTGGAGATGCTCTAATGGAAGTCCTGTGCACCACTTCTCATTCGTTAGTTTATGTGACTGTCCACTTTGTGAGTTCTCTAACTTAGTAATTTGGTTTGTAGTTCTCTTCTCAAGTAGTAAAACCTTCAGTTTTTAAACATAAATTAGTTGTATAGACATGTTTTCCAAAAGGCCAGTAGTGGAGATCTGTTGAAATTTGCCAGTAGTGGGGGTCTTTCTTATTGTATTTCTCTTGCTTAATTTATTCAAATTATTTGTTTATAACAATGTATCAATCAGTTGTACAAACTACGAGTCTAGGATGATTGTGTTATTAATGTTTGTCACATGTTTGTTGTATTGTTACTGTCAATTATTTCTAGCACTTACAATTTTGATTATAGTAGATACACTTTTACCATCTACACATCTGTTCTCAATCTTTCGTAAGCCTGCAAACTATTACATTACATGTGGCAATTAGAGGAAGAAAAATTAATCAAAGCTTCGTACCATCACATTATTTAGCTTCTTCGTTACTAAATTTTTTGACTTTCCGGGTAAAGTTTTTAGGAAGGGCATTTTTTTGTAGTTTTGCCCCGGGCACAAAAATGATCAGGGCCGCCCCTGTGAGAGTGTCCATGCTTCTTAAGCATCCAGTGAGGTTGCATTTCATTCATTTATTAATTTACATAAAAGTTGATTGTCGAGTAAAAGCATTTCTAGGCCGCCTCCATGAAGTTTAATCAGGTATCTTCCTATGATTATCAGTATCGACATTATTGCTAACATCGAATCTTTTGGTAAAGTAAAAAATTATTAAAAATTAGAATATATTTAATATATTTTATACAATTAGGCATAATTTTAAATATTTTGCGTTGTTTCTTAATAGTTTAGAAATTAAATGAAACAATAGTCATCCTTACTAATTGGTTTTACCTGTGATAAATATTTTTTTTTATTTACATGTTTTTACAACCTTACTATGCTTTTACAGCCTTGTTGATTGATCTTTTTCATTCAATTTTATCTGCCGAATTGACTGGAAAAGAGACCCCCAACGTCGGTATCAGTAAGTATATGTAATGGCTGGTATCAAATTAGGACATGCCAAACTACATTGGTATCGGCCGTGTCGAATCGACCGACACTGCAAAGTATGGTCAAAACTTATGAGCCCTTATCAGTAAAATTTGACAAATGTTGAGGTGTTGTACCTCTTGGATGTTATACAAAAATGTACTTGTTAATGATGTCATGTTCACCAATTTTTAAGGTATGGTTTGCCCAATATATTGAATGGATCTATAAGTTATTACCTCTTCTTGTAACAGAACCATTGATCAAATGCCATGGCCTACTCAAGATTGGAAAGAGTACTTGTAATGATGGTAGGCTCATCTTGCTCGGTTCTGGTTCTCAAATGACCAAATCGGCCCCGAGGTAATTTGCAGGCAGTTTGCCCAGTTTACATCTTGCAACCAGATAATCGGCTAAGGATGTAGAGGGTTATCATACAAATAGAAGTGACAAAAGTATTTGCGCGAAACAATCTGTTACAATGTTGAATTTAGTAGTTTGGCAAACTCCTGTGGTACCCTCTCCCCATGTTTTATGTTCCTTTTCCATTTCAGAACGTACCTATGTGCTGAGAAGCACTAGAATGCAGGCTTGTGTGCTTTAAAATTTTAGCCTGTTTCAAGTAATTTTAATAGGCCCTCGGAATTCCTAGTAGTCTTTACTGTGTTTTTTTTTTTTTTTTTTTTTTTTTTTTTTTTTTTGACGAAAATTTTATTTCGGCCCCCATTCATGTTACTTTTATGAGCCTTAAATTACCTAATCTTCCCTGACACAGACCACTATACGTGGTCCCTCATGAAGGCTAGGCTTGGGTCTCACCACAGATTGGGGACCTCTTGTTGTTATTGTTCTGTCCATATGAATGTTATTACTGCTGCATTTCTGCTTTGCTGTGAGTGCACTTCACTGCTGAATACACAGTTGAAACGTTAGATCGATGTCGATAAGTACGATACATGTGGCAACTTACAACTTCTTGTGCAGCTTCTGTCTGTAGTTATCGGCCTCCCTTTCTCTTCCGAAGATTACTCTTTCCGTTTCACCAATAACTGGAAATGCAGGTGAATCAATTAATCCTTAATTTGTCCCCTTCCTACGCAAAAATTCATTCTGGCCCTATATGTTCCTCTCTGTCATTTGATGACAATACTTGTTTCATCTCCTTTAGATCTCCTGTAGATAACAATGATATTAATTATATTTAACATGTTGTAAAGTAACTTGCTATGATCCTCAAGTTGGGTTGTCTTTGTTATGGGGAGGATGTGATCAAGTAAGAAGTCAACTTGAGGAATAGATGTATCCATGAGGGTCAGAGACCCACCAGGCAGAGCAGTATTGTTTATGAAGAGAATGTTTCTATATAGAAGGCTTTGTGTGCCAATGGATGGGATGCATCATTATTCATTAGGCATGCAATTTGGATTGTGAAGAGATGATTGCAATGACATGAGAGAGGGGTTATTGATGATGATGGCTTGAGATGGAGAGCAGAACCATAAGTGAGGATGCAATGATGTTTGGTATTGGTGGTGGGTGGGTGTTGATGTTGTGTTTTCTGCTCAGAACCAACCTCTTGAACCTTTAAATATTATTGATGAAAACAATGCATGCACCATCCAAAAGCTGGGAGCAGCATGTTCACTGCTAGTGCTACAGTAGTGGCAATGTGGTTGTGCGCATGTGGTGGCTTTCATCAGAAGAGGTACTTCAGAGGTTTGATTCTTCAGAAGGAGAGGGGGAGGAGGGGGTCACCTATTTCCCACCAATTTGTGTCTCTTCCTCCATCATGCACTAGGTCTAGTGAATTAGTACAAAGAGTTTCATTCATTTATCAAGGAAGCTGTTGTAACTGTGGCTGCAACTTTACTCGCAGAATATGTTTGCAAAGTTTCAGAGACAACTGAGGTATTGTATATGTTTGAAATACAATATATGTGACCCTTCTCTTAATTTTTTTGTCGAAATGTAGCACATGGATCATGCTAAATCAGCAAATATGGATCCAATTATACGCTATCATGGCAGCATGACTTGAACAATGAACATGCTTGTGATCTGCAACAATCCACAGTTGTTTGTTTTACTTGGGTATGCGTGCATTATGGTTAGCATCAAATTCTTGTACTTGCAATCGTTAAAAAAAAAAAACTGTGTGAAGAGTAAATATATGTTCCATTTGTATGATTTTCTGCAGAACGACATGGATTCATGCGTTGCACCTGACAGTAGCATGTTTTTGGAGATGTTGGTGTTAGGAGTTTGCTTCTACTCCTTTGGTGGAGGATCCAATGCTCTCTTTTCTCCAGGGGGGGGTTAAGTACAGGTTAGAGTAGAATCATTACAATGTGGTCCTTAAGTGTCAAATTATTGTTTTCTTGTGGTCCCTTGTACATACTTGTCAGAATGTAGTGATATACATAAATGGAAGTGAAGGTCTGGAAAGAAAGTACTTGAAATTAACATCTTTCTCACTGATCTGTTGTAAAAATGAACCCGAGTGATTTGCATTTTTCCAAAAAAAAAAAAATTATTATGGAGTTTTTTTTGCAAGTTAGGAGAGGTTTTTCATGTCATGTGTGAAATCTTACAGTACAAAGAAACTGTCGTGTTTAACGCCGAACACAATATTGTAAACTTGTGGAAGAGTAACCAACCTTTTTTTTCTCTTCTCATTCTTTATTTGTCTTGTTTCGTGACACGGACACGTAGCGGGCCCATTGGTCCCGTCGATTTCTTCAATCCCGTCTCTGTCATTTGAGGAAAAGGATGCTTAGTAGTGGTAGAATTCTACTATATATAGAGAATGCTTTAATAAGACTTCTACCATTCAATATATAAAATGGTTTATTTACTTTAATAAGAATGTCTCTTGTTTCATGACACGGACACGGAACAAGGGGTCATGGACTTTCATGGTCGAATTTTACCTTCGGTATCAGCGGCTACTTACGGCGGTTAATTATTTTAGAAAAATTTTAACTTTTATCCAATTTATTAATATAAATTTGTACTTACATCCCACTTCCTAATTTTATTAGACTTGTATCCTACTTTTTATCACGAAAAATATTTTCGTGACAAAATAAATATTTTTCGTTACAAAATGAATTGCTTTTCGTGACAAAATGTGGGATGTAAGTCTAATAAAATTGAAAAGTGTGATGTAAGTACAAATTCATAACAATAAGTGGGATGAAAGTCAAAAATTTCCTTATTTTACTTTCTGGCCTTCATGGACTTTCGTGGTCGAATTTACTGCTGTGGTGTTCTCCGCTTTCATGAGTGTAATTTGGCCCACTCTTTACTATTCTTTGCAGGTGTACCAAAAATTGTCCCTGAAGAAGCTAATAACATGTTCTAGTTCACTTAAAGTATCATCATAACTTCACAACTAAGAAGGATATGATTCATTGGTATGAAAGTCTGAACTTGAAAATGTTGACTTCCGCCTTTGGCAGCAAAGATAGGATCAATGTACTTCACGAAGAAAACCAGTGCTCTTGTTTCCTGATCACACAAATTTTGCAGTTTGTAATAATCTAATATATTTCCTAACTACACAACCTTGTATGTGTTGTAAATATGGATAAACCACCATAATTATTTGGTGTGTCTATAACCTATGGCTTTTGGTTATCCATAATCTATAGCTTTTGGCATTCTTCTTTTAATTGTCATCATGATATTAACCTCCATTGTAAGCCTATATAAGGGGCTCTTATCAAGTTGATTTGTACAAGTGAATGAAGAAATATTTTTCTCTATTGTTCATCTCTTTGCTTTACAATATGTTATCAACACGAATCTCTAAGGTAAATTTAGTCTTGCATACATAGATACATATTTTAATAAACTTAAGGTGAGTTTAGTCTTGCATACATAGATACATATTTTAGTAAACTTAAGTACCGACTGTTCTTTTAATATTTTGTGTGAGACAAACAAAGTTCCAATTCATTATGTATGTACCACATATCTACCTATTCTCTCTGCATGTATGTATGAATTAGACAAATTTTTGATTTATTTAGCTGAAAGGCACAATCTGTAAAAGAAAAACATCCAGAGTATAGGATATTATAGATTTTATTAGTCTAGCATTTATTCATCCCTTTAATAACAATGTCAAATACAAGTGTCAGATGCTCTTGGATTCTCTATTGCATACATGAATACTGTCTCTGAAGTCAATTTCATTCAAAATAGATAATTCATGATAATTTATTTAAAATTATGTATGAATCTCATTTCTATATTTTTTTTATGAACTTTACCCAAGTATAATATTAATCTAGAATATATTGAATACTCTTCTCTTATTATGAATGAGTTCATTACATTAAATTAGATTATATGAAATTGCTATTTCCATTATTCTATTTTATTTATTCTACAAGGTACAAATTCACATTGTTGTATATGTGAACCATATTATGAAAAAGTACCAAAATACAAACCATGATGATCTAAAGATTATTATATAATGATCACATTGTTGTGTATGTGATAAACATAAGACATGATTTTTTTTATAGTGTTTCATCACATTGTGGCATATGTGAAATTTTGTAGTATTGAAAGCACTTGTTAATTTTACTATTTAAATTAATTTATCTCTAATATAATTATTTCTGCTATATAGATATCGAGTCTTGCAAAGATTGAATTCAAAGCTCTTGATGTGAGCGGAGACAATTACTTATCATGGCAATTGGATGCGAAGTTGCACTTGCAATCCAACAAGCTTGATGCTACTATTAAGAAAGAAAATAAAGAATCTTCTGAAGCCAAGGCTAAGGCTTTGATTTTTCCTACGACATCATATCCATAATGATCTAAAGGCGGAATATCTATATGAGGATGATCCATTGAATTTGTGGACATCTCTAAAGGATAGATTTGACCATCAAAGGATGGTAATCCTTCCGTTTGCTCAAAGTGAATGGTTGAACCTGAGATACCAAGACTATAAAACTGTTAAAGCATATAATTCTGCTCTGTTTAATATTGTTTCTCGCCTTAGGTTGTGCGGAGACAAAGTAACAGAGGCTCAAATGCTTGAGAAAACCCTCCCCACTTTTCATGCAAGTAATGTGCTTTTGCAGGAACAATATCGTGAAAGACATTTCACAAAATATTCTGAACTGGTGACTTGTCTCCTTGTAGCAGAGGCAAATAGCAACGTTCTCATGAAAAACCACAAGTCTAGACTAACTGGGTCAATGGCAATTCCTGAAGCAAATGCAAATTTTGGGGTTACCAGAGGTCGTGGTAGAGGACGTGGAAGAGGAAAAAGTTATGGGAGGTATGATCATGGTTATCAGCCTTATAACAAAGGTGAAAATAGTGGTTCACAAAAGAATAAATGAAACAAGTGGACAGAACCCTCTAACAAAGGGAATTCAAATCCTCAATATAAACCAAATAAGGGTAGTACTGTTTGTCATAAATGTGACAAAAATGGACATTGGTTTAAGCAATGTCGAACTAATCAACAAGAGGTTGACAAATTCAAAGAATCAAAGAAAATGGAAGCAAATATGATAGCATATTGGGACAATGACCAGCCACTTGATATCACTCAGTTGAATTATTTCGATTTTTTTAGGATCAAAATGGGAATCAGATTACCAATGAACAGTTTGAGAAAATGCTGGCGAATCCACCTTCCATTGAATGAGCACTCGGTCGACATATGTTTTATTTCAAGTATTATGATTTTTTTACATTTGAAGTCATATTTTTGTTTTTAGTTACCAACATGCAATATCTAGGCCATGAGAGTTTGTTGAAGAATATGTCATTACTTTGTTATGTATTTGAAAGTTGCATCTCTATAATATGATGTTATCGTTTGGTATGCTTAATTACTTTTATTATATTTGTGTTTGTTGAGTATATGTTCATAAATTTTCTTTTGTTTTATATTGAAGGTATGGATATAAGAAGGGAAAAAAATAACTTGGATATGTGTTTGGTAGATAGTGCTACAACACATACGATTTTGAAGAATCAAAAGTTTTTCTCAAATTTAGTATTTGACATGCATAAAGTATCAACAGTAGCTGGACCAGCCCATATAATTGAGGGTTTTGGAAAAGCACACATTATGTTACCTATTGGCACTCAAATCCATTTGCAAAATGCGTTATATTCAAGCAATTCCAAAAGAAATTTGCTAAGTTCCAAGGATATACGCAAAAATGGATACCATATTGAAACTCGAAATGATAACATGAAGAGACACTATGTATCACATCTAATGTTGGGAGAAAAAAGCTCACATTAGAAGAATTCTCTTGTCTCTCGGGAGGTTTGTATTACACCACCATTGGTATAATTGAATCACATATGAATGTGGCAAAATATAAAGTCAATGATCCTATCTTATGTACCATTTGGCATGACCGTTTAGGTCATCCGGGGCAAACTATGTTCAAGAGGATCATTGATAATTCTTGCGGACACTTATTGAAAAATCACGATCTTGGTTTACCAAAGAATCACCTATGTGTTCCATGCTCACAAGGAAAGTTTATAACTAGACCATCTTTCCTAAAAGTTAAGAATGAGTCTCCTACTTTCTTGCAAAGAATACAAAAAGACATTTATGGTCCTATTCATCCTGCTAGTGGTCCTTTTAGATATTTTATGGTACTCATAGATGCATCTATTAGGTGGTCACATGTTTGTTTATTGTCTACTAGAAATCTTGCATTTTCTCGTCTTTTGGTCCAAATTATTAAACTTAGATCTCAGTTTCCTGATAATACTCGATTAAGTCAATTAGACTTGACAATACCGCAGAATTTACCTCACAAGTTTTTGATGATTATTGTACATTATTAGGGATTGAGGTAGAGCATCATTTTTCCCATGTGCACACACAAAATGGGTTAGCTGAGTCATTTATTAAACATCTCCAACTTATAGCTAGACCTCTACTAATGTAATCTAATCTGCCAATTGAGGCTTGGGGACATAATATTTTACATGTTGCATCTCTAGTTAGATTTAGACCGACTGTCTACCATATTTTTTTACCCATACAACTTGTTAGTGATAGACAACCCAACATTTCACATTTGAGAAAGTTTGGATGTGCAGTATATGTCTCAATTCCACCTCCCAAACGAACTAAAATTGGTTTTGAATCTTCCTCCATAATAAGGTATTTGGAACCAATGACCGGTGATGTCTTTACTGCAAGATTTGAAGATTGTCAATTTGATGAGAGAGTCTTCCCGCCATTAGGGGGAGGTAAGTAACAAATTGTTCATATAGAACAATCCATTGCTAATGAACGACGTGAATTAACATGGAATACGCCTACTCTATCTCATCAAGATCCAAGAACTCAACAATGTGATTATGAGACAAGAAGAATGATACATTTACAAGAAATTGCAAATCAATTACCTGATGCATTTGATGATGCCGCAAAGGTAACTAGATCCCATGTGCCAGCTACAAATGTGCCAGCCAAAATTAATGTTCATGTTGGACAAAATCTAAACAAGACGGCAAATGAATCTACTACTACACGTCAAAAGCGTGGTAGGCCTATAGGTTCCAAGGATAGTTCTCCTAGAAAGAGGAGAGTAAATGAAATATCTTGTCCTGATAAAATCCTGTTAGTGGTTGGAGATCCGAAAATAGATAATGAAGATGTGCATGTTTCCAAATTTACTGAAATGCATATGGATGCCTCTAGAGAGGCACGGGTACTTGAAAATGAAGAGATCCCGATATTCTATGCATGTTCAGGTGAATTGTGGAATAAAAAAGCACTTGTCATCGATGACATATTTAGCTACGCAGTATCTACTGAAATATCAAAGGACAATGATGATTGTGAAAATGAACCACGTAGTATAAATGAATGTTGACAAAAAAAAGATTGGCCAATGTAGAAAGATGCTATTCAAGCAGAATTGAAATCTTTAGAAAAACGTGGTGTATTTGGACCTATAGTGGAAACACCAAAGGGCATAAACCATGTTGGCTTTAAATGGGTGTTCGTGAGAAAACGAAATGAGAGAAACAAAGTTGAAAGATACAAAGCCCGACTTGTAGCACAAGGTTTCTCTCAAAGACCTGGAATTGACTATGTTAAGACATACTCTCCAGTTATGGATGTCATTACTTTTAGATATCTAATTAGTCTTGCAGTTTCTGAAAATCTTGATATGAGACTTATGGATGTTGTAACTGCATATTTGTATGGAGACTTAGATACTGACATCTATATGAAAATTCCAGAAGGATTTACAATGCCAGAGACTAAGTCAAAGGATATGTATTCAATTAAACTTAGACGAGCGTTATATGGATTGAAACAATCCGAAAGAATGTGGTATAATCGTCTTATAATATATTTGACTAAGGAAGGATATAAAATAGTCAAATTTGCCCATGTGTCTTCATTAAGAAATTCGAGAATAGATTTTCGATAGTAGCAGTATACGTGGATGATATAAATCTGATCGGATCTCCTGCAGAATTAGAGAAAACTGCAAACTATTTGAAAAAAGAATTTGAAATGAAAGACTTGGGAAAGACAAAGCTTTATCTCGGTTTGCAAATAGAACGAAGTTCTAGTAGAATATTAGTGCATCAATCCCGATATATCGAAAGGATTTTAAAACGATTCAGAATGGACAAAGCACATCCACTTAGTACACCTATGGTTGTACGGAGTCTGGATTTGGATAAAGATCCATTTCGACCAAAGGGAGAAGATGAAAAAGTTATTGGTCCTGAAGTGCCATATTTAAGTGCTATTGGAGCACTACTATATCTAGCACAATGCATAAGACCAGACATTGCTTTCTCTGTTAATTTATTATCTAGATATAGTTCTGCACCTACACTTAGACATTGGAATGGAGTTAAACACATAATGAGATATCTTCGTGGAACAACTGACATGGGATTATTTTATTCATGTAATTCCACTAATAACTCTCATCTAGTTGGTTATGCAGATTCTGGTTATCTTTCTGACCCTCATAAGGGTTGTTTCCAAATAGGTTATGTGTTTATTAATAATCATGCAGCTATATCTTAGCGATCAACAAAATAAGGTTCAGTGGCAACTTCCTCTAACCATGCAAAATTAATTGCATTACATGAAGCAACAAAAGAAAGTGTGTGGCTGCGATCGATTATTCATCATATAAGGGTAAATTGTCAACTACCCACAGTTACAGATAAGCCTACAACAATATTCGAAGACAATGCAGCTTGCATTGCACAAGTCCGAGAGGGATTCATCAAAGGAGATCGAACGAAGCACCTTCCACCAAAATTGCTTTGTGCACATAAGCTCCAAAGGACGAAAGTGATCGAAGTTAAGCAAGTAAGATCAAATGAAAACTTAGCCGATTTGTTCACTAAGGCACTCCCAAAGTACATATTTCAGAAGTTGGTACACGAAATAGGCATGCGGCGACTTAATCATCAGACAAACTAACTGTTTCAGATCCATTGTATCGAGGGAAGTATGACTTGTACATAATATTTTTGAGTTTTGCGTGTTGTACTCTTTTTCTTTAACTAAGATTTTTTCTACTGGTTTTTTTTTTCTTAGTAAGGTTTTAATGAGGCAACAAATGCGCATACACCACCAACAAATTAATGGTGTATATCCAAGGGGGTGTGTTGTAAATATGGATAAACTACCATAATTATTTGGTGTTTATAACCTATGGCTTTTGGTTATCCATAACCTATAGCTTTTGGCATTCTTCTTTTAATTGTCATCATGATATTAACCTCCATTGTAAGCGTATATAAGGGGCTCTTATCAAGTTAATTTGTACAAGTGAATGAAGAAATATTTTCTCTATTGTTCATCTCTTTTCTTTACAATAGTTTTTTTTCCTTCTTTTTCTTTTTAAATTAAGTATGTCACGACCCGCACCCTAGAGTAAGGGCACGAGACGTGGGTACGTCCAGCCTACGCCGCAGTATCGGCGGTAGAACGCTGTCCTAGGTCAACATACATCTAACAATATATATCTAAACAGTTTATACTCTCCGAATGGGGGTGACATAGCAGTAATAAACTCAATCACAACTAAGGAAGAGATAGCACGATATGAAATAGAACTCAAGGAAACAATAGGTGATAAAGTAGTCTAAGATAATCCCAGCAAATATCTGGAAGTACAAGGTCGCAGATACAGAATGAAAGAATATATACAACTCTAAACTCAGAATAAAGTCTAGCTAAAACATGTCTCAAGACTACATAAAAGAAGATAAGCCTAACTAATCTAGTCTAGGCAATCGGGGTGATGTCCTGAGCTAGAGATGGGTCCTCCTGAGGGTCCAGCTCGCAGGTGTCATCTAAGGCTGCCCCGTAGTAAGTATCCAGGCAGGCCTCCTCCTCGTCCTCTGTAATATTTTCAACAGGTCCAGTCAGGACAGGAACGAGTACAGTACATCTCAACAGTTCATAGCATGTTAGAAATATAATCATGCAGTAAAGTAAGATACAAGTACTGAAAGAAGTGCAGTATGTAAACAGAGAGAGAAAGTTGTAATAGAAATATCTACTATAAATAGAGAACTAACATATGGCTAGTGAGTCAGAGTACAATATAGACATGTAAATGGCATAGGAGATTCTGATG
The DNA here is from genome assembly GCA_029216955.1 of Iris pallida. Lineage (NCBI taxonomy): Eukaryota > Viridiplantae > Streptophyta > Magnoliopsida > Asparagales > Iridaceae > Iris > Iris pallida. Next base: position 232,609 of record JANAVB010045020.1, read on the forward strand.
CTATACTATGGAAGAGATTCTGATACTACACTACTTGGATAGTATTTACATGTCTACTTCTACTCCCCCGTACCCCCAATCAGTACACAAGGATTCAAACAGGTTATGTTATGATTCTATGTAATAGCCCCCGAAGGGTGGTACATAGTAGTCCCAAGAATGGGGATTCAAGGAGATTCTAGGATACCTAGTAAATGGGATAAGAGATTCTAGGAGACTCTGTGATCATAAAGGTATATGTCACAAGTGATCAAAGAACCTGTGAAGCATAGTGATACGTCATGTAAGTGAAACACACAGAACATGTAGTACCCGATGCTCTCTAAGGATAACATCTCAAGAAGGGATCCGTATAGTACCAATCCGTGTGACCAACGTGACAGTAACAAGTAAAGTAATTTAATACAGAAAATAATTCTAAGGAGGATATGAAATGATCAGAGAATGTACTCGCCTGGTATCTGAGCGTCCAATATGAAAGTACTGTCCGAGGAGTGGTGTCTGGCTCCTAATCAGAACAGCACAAGTCACAACAAGTCCAAAATGGAATAATGAAGTCCTACTATGCATTCTACATGATTCTAGGTCAATCTAGGCCAAAGTCAACTCTTGGTCAACTCTGGTTAACCCTAGAAGTCAAACTAGGTCAACTATAGTCAACCAAGTCTAGACTAGGTCAAACTAGTCTACCTAGACTACATTAGCCTAATACTAGGTCACTCAACCTACACTAGCTAGTACACACACTACTAGGCTATCTAGACTAACTACAAGTTATATGTCATCCAACACAACATGTAAATACACTAGCTAGGTACCCATATACCTATACATAGGTATAGTCACAAACACATATCATAGATATATATATATATATACATCACATACCTACCTTAGGTTATATGACATATACATTAGGAACTAACATATATCTATATACATATAGATATAGGCTCAAACATATATACATATATTATATATATTGCATACAACTTATACCTCAACCTATAAATTGGAATAATAGGAATATAGAGAGAGAGAGAGTGTGTAAATGTGTGTGTGTCAAGTGTGTGTGTGTGCTGCTGGGTGTGGGAGAGGCAAGTGGACTGGTGTCATGAGGGTGTTAGGTGTGTAGTTGAGTGTGTGTGTGTGTATGAGATAAACTTGTGTATGTTACAAAGGCTGTAGGTAGCTAGCAAACAGGAAGGAAAAGAAACCTATAACAGGTTATTGACAGCTTAGATTTCAGCTGAAAAGGAAAGGAAGAATTAACTCAAAGCTTCCTAATAAAATACCATATTACTTAATCAATTAATCACCAAACAACCCAAATTCATTCTCAGATTTTAAAACCTATTCTCAGATTTTGTGCAAAAGTGTGTTAACATATAGGTGTATAGATAGGGATCCATATGTACAAATTCTCAGATTTTGTGTGAGTGTTATATGTGTGTACATGAATGCAAATGTGTGTGTTCCCAGATTTTTCAGGAAAAAAATAGGAAATGAAACCAACCCATTATATATCACATATTTCAGATTAATTAAAGGAAAATCATGCTCAGTCTAACCCAAACCACATTACCTAAAACTGAAACCTATTCTCAGAATTTGATATCAAAAGCTAATCTAAAGTTCAGTTCACCTAACTGCAGAGGAATAGAAAACCAAAATAAGGTCATAAAACTGAGAAAGCTCAATTTACACTGTCATAGGCCAAATTGAAATAAAAAAAACCCCACCAATCAACACACAATTGGGAAAACATGTAGGAAAACACATTTAGAATCTAAAATCCAGTATTTAACATCATTACAAAGGTTAAAATCATCAGACAAATTCAAATTCGAAAACTGGAAAATATTGACAGAAAAATAGGTATCAGTTGATTTGGGTTAATGAGAATTCGAATAGGAAATTTAAACTAAAACCTGAACCTATTGGTTGGTAATTGAAACAACCCATGTGCACAAGCCCCACACTCTATTTCGTGTCACCCAAGGCCGGACACGGCGTGTCCAATGCAAAGAAACTCCAAAACAGACACACAGTGCACTGTCCAGTGCACTGTCTCGTGCACACGTGCACTCGTATCGTGCACACGACACAGGACACAACAGTGTCTCGTGGTCATCCACATAGATAGCCCACCTATAGGGCTATCTCATAGGCCAACTGGCCAGTGTCCACATCGTGTCAGTGTCGGATACGAGAGTCGTATCAGTGGGTATTAAATAACAGTGCACATGTAGTAAAATCCACATGCACGATTGATTCCTTCCTCGACACGACATCGGGACACATAGGACTTGACACGTGGCGTGTCAGTCATGGCCTCATGGCGTGTGTCGAGTCTCGTGTCATAAAAATGTGTGTCGTGTTCTCCAGAGCCCCCGAACAGCAGGGGATCCAATCCCGAGCGCGCGCGCACGTGTCCACGCGTCGAAATTGACACAAGCCGACACAATAACCACCACAGAAGAATAGAAATCAATAATCAATGATAAAACTTAATTTCCTATTCAAAAATATTGCACAAATGAAATCGAAATGCCTTTTGAGGTATTTCGACAAACACTTCTGAACAGGGTCTGATACGTGTCCAGAACAGACACGAAACCTATGAACCCCGACACGAAACTAATGCAGACACTTAGGGGACTCCTAGGGCTTCCTAAATATGAAAACAAATCAAAATTTCATAAAGAAATGAGAAAGTTACCTATGGATGAACTTTCAAGAAAAATCCCCTTTTCAATAGCTCTTCTCCTTGATGTCCCAATCCCACAAAACAATGCCAAACTGAAATGAAACTTCAATAGCAGTAAGAGTGGGTATATTAGAACCTAATGGAGAAGATTTGAATGAAAAAGGAAGAGGAATGGAATTCTAGGGATTAAAATACAATAGAAAACAAACCTTCTTGAACTTGAGCTTTCCTAAGAAAGAGGCAACCCTAAATTTTAGGAGGGATTATATAGGGTGATGATCCCAATAAGGATAGGGGTGGCCGGCCAACATTTCCTAGGAATTAGGGTTTGGTAATTGTTTTGGGCTTTGGGCCAACTTACAAGGCTATGGTTTGATTTGATTTATTAAAGGCTCATCATAAGCCATGACTTATGACTTTCTAAAACCTAATGCTAACTAGAGTCTAATGACCAAACCAATGATTAGGCTAGGTTAGACTAGAGTCATAAAACCTAACCAAGTCCATACTAACTAGGGTTAGCTCCTAGGTTGGTCTACAAGGGTCAAAACTACTCAAAGTCAACCTAGTCCAAACAATTCCAAAATAATTTCTAAAAATTTCCATAAATTCTAATAAATTTAAAATACCCCAAAAAATGTCAAAATTACCCTCTTCTGGAAAACTGGGTGTTACAATCCTACCCACCTTATAAAAATTTCGTCCTCGAAATTAAGGGTGATCGCACTCCTTCTAGGTTAAGCCCCCAGCAATCATAGTCTCAGAACCTATTCTATCATACAATAAGAAAGTTTAACCTATAGGGTCATGGCATGCAATATCAGTCTGGGGTTTCATCTAGTTACACCAACCTGCTACAGTACTAGGCAATCACATGGTATCAAAACATACAAACAAGGGATGCATCAAATATTCACAAAAAGGGATACTAAGGTTAGGTCAAAACTCACCTCCAGCTAGGTCTGAGAACTAGAACTCCCTCCTGGAAGCAGGGCCCTGGTTGGTAGGTGCATCCAGACAATGCTGCACCCAGTGCGCAGCTGACCCACAGAATAGGCACAATCCTAGTCTCTTTCTACAGTTGCTCTACTTGTGCCCAGACTTCCTACAGTAGGCACAGATAGTCTCTGGCTCAGCTGGCCTTCGCTGGACAGGAGACTGGGCTGGGTATGATGATAGAGGCTGGATATATGGGTACTCCTCAAACTCTGGATAGGACTGGGTGTAAGCCCCCCTAAATTTCTAATTTTTAATTTTTTTATTGAGTATTTAAATTTTTTTTACTTGGTATTTGTACGTCGTATAGTCATATTATACGCCACGTACGAGTTCGCATTTTGTACGTCTCGTCGAGTGCGAATATGTGCGAGGTACACATTGTTGTAAAATATTTTAATTTAGAAGTTTGAAATTTTTGATAATAAATAATAAATATTTCGATTACTAAAGGTTGTAAATATGTCATATTGGAAGTTTTCAATTCTTTATTTACGTCATGAAGGGTTATATAAATAGTATTTTAAAAATGAGGTTTTATGCAAATATTCATAAATACAAGGTGCATAAATTTAGATTTTTATATTTTCAAAATTTATTTAATATTAATATTTTATCGTTCGAAAAAGTATTTTAAAAATAGTGTTTGGTTTAAATTTAAATTGGTTGTGATAATTTAAATTTAAGAGAATTTATTTGACTTTATTTTAAATGGATTTTACCTATATAAATTAGATTTGATTTATCTAAAAATTGAAATTGATTTAGAATTGATTGGAATAATTTTTAAATTGAATTAAATAACAGAGGGAATTATCTAATTGGAATTTAAACAATTCCAATCCCTATCCAACTGGGAATTTTCACCTCCTATAAAAGGAGAGATACTCCTCCAGCAAATTTTCCATCACCGGTGCATCGTGTCTGTGCCTCATCTACTCCACCAAAATTCTCCATTACAAATACAATATTCCTCCGTGTCCGACAATCCCGGACACACCAGTCCCGTGCCTCGCAGGACACAACATCGGCTTTCTTCCCCGTTGTTCTACCATCACAAATTCCGCCAACACAATCACCGTACCCTGTTCTCAACCATCTCCGCCGTCACCCCCAAAAGTCCTACCGTTACCGCCTTACCACCAGCATTCCCGACAATCGGAACACACCAGCACCCTGACTTCTCCGACAACCCCCGCTCCCTGCCATCACCACCCCAGTCTCGGACCATCCTCGGCCACGGTCACCCCGTCGTCATCATCATCACGAAATTTTTCCAAGACAACCCACAAGAAGGAAAGGGGGAAGAACCCTCACCTTCGCAGCGACCTCGAGCCGCCAGTGAGCCGCTCCGCAGTAAACCCACTCGAATTCCAGTGCCGCCACCACCAACGTCCAGCGCGAGCTCAAACTTCGGCACCTCCACCTGCGAACGCCGCTCCCCGGCGTCCGCGAGCGGTAACTCCGCCGTATCGGGACGTCTCCGCAGAAGACACACGCGACCGTGTCTTCCCTCCAGCGAACTCGATCCGCCCGCCCGGCGAGACCAACCAGAGCCGTCCGCCGCCGAATCCATCATAGATCCGCGCGTGAGACGCCGCACCTCTTTCCGACGTCGCGCCCGCCGTGAACGGCCGCCTCCGCCGATCTCCACCTCCCAGTGCCCTCCGAATTCTCTGCCTCCCCGGCCGCGGACCGCCGCCGCCCACTGGAACCCTCTCCGTGATTTCCCGTACCGTCTCCACCGAGCTGACGCCGACCGCCCTCCGCCAGTCACTCTGATCCGCCGGCGCTCTCCGCCACTTCAGCCCCTCTCGCCGCCATGAGCGTCCGACCACGTCGGAGCCGCCCACCCCTTTCGTGAGTCCCGATTTCCTTCTCCTCCCCTTTCTTTTCTTCTCTCTCCTCGTGAACTGTGTTGGGGAAGTAATGAACTGTTATGATATTTATTATTATTATTTATTATTATTACTAAGATTATCATTCTATTATTATCATTAGTATACTTACTATTATTATTATCATTAGTCTAATTATTATTATTATCATTGATTATTATTATTAATTAATAAGATTATTAATATTCTTAATTATATTCAAAAAATTTATTGTTATTTAATCAATATATAAGTAAAAGAAATTTTTTACATTAGGGTACATGTTCTTTTTGACTCTGCTATTTTAAACAAATTCAAATAAGGTTGTAGATAAGTTTTATTAGATATAAATATTTCAAAATAATATTGTTAATAGTTTTCAAATATTATCTAATTTCCAACTTATAGTAATTATGCCTAAAAACGATTTGAGATTTTTTGTATTTTCCAAAAGACAAAACTAGTCTTAAATTATTTTCTAAAACTAAGTTATATTTATTTTGCAAATTTCCTTGTTGGTTATTGTCATCATTGATTATGACTGATCGCACTTTCCTATTTTCTCGTAAATTTTGGACCCTTGTACCTCAAACATGGCTTTTGGACAAAGTGGACTTGTCAGATCATCGTACTACCAGACGACACACCAGACAAGATACCTTGCCATTATACTGTTTATATTCAGTCTGTATTTTTATTACATATCACTGTTTATTTATTTCTAGTTCTTGATTACTGCCTGCTCAGTGATATTTACTGTACTTTGTTATTTATCCTTTGATTGCATATAGACCTAGAGTTAAGGGACCACCTCTAGTTTAGTGCATTACATAAACTTTGACACTGTTGTGCCACGAGGATGTGTGAGATGAGTAGCATGTAGGGGTTCTTGCGTGTGGGTTGATCCCCCATGCGCATGCGTTAGGGCTAACTGCTAATAGAGGCGTGTTAGGAGACTTAGCAGTTAGTAGAGGTACATGGTCGTGGATGCGACTTAACAGGTACATTGGGTGGGGAGAACATTACCTGACATATGGGCTTCTATGTACTTCCCTCATTACCTGTGCTCTCCGCCGGAGACGCAGGCTCCAAGTGCCCTCTGACGTTATCCAGAGCGTTATGGACGTAGCCTCTTGCACATGGTGCCCTCTGACGCTTCCCGAGCGTTATGGACGTAGGCCCCTGGTGCCCTATATGGGAACTATGCCGATCTTATTTACAGCCAGGGCTCATGCGTGGAAGGTTTGTTCTTACTGCATAAACACATTAGATGGTTAGGTAACCCTCGTCAATGTCATATCACCCCGTTCCATTAGTAGCTTGGGACAATATCGTATCGCGGTATAGTGTACTACCCCTTGTCCTTGTTTGGTTGTAGGGGTAGTCCACTGTTTCGATGATGAGGTATTGGAACTTGTTACGAGTGTGACTGTTTACTTTACTTGTGATTTATGACGTAGTATTTTATATTCAGTATTATGTGGCATGTTGATGTATCTTGTTACGTCCCTCTGAGGACCTGGTTATCTCGCCAGGTATGTGTTTCGTGATTTCTTGCAGGTGCTCTAGCTAAGGCCATTCCTTCCTTCGTGGTGATTGCTCTTGGACTCGCCATTGCTCTCGCTTTGCTAAATTCTTTCTTTGTATATTTTTCCATATTTAATTTGGTTGGTAGTGGACTTTGTCTCCGCCCAACTATTGTGTACATGACAAATTCAAAGTTACTTTTATATTATATTTATCTTTGTGGATGAGATTTAGTACCTTGGTTACTGTATTTTACAGCTTATGTATATATACGAGGTTCTATATACTTCGTATGTATACAGCTGGCATGATTACGTTCTAGTCCTACGTATTTTGGGACTGGGGCGTTACATGTTTTTGTGGTGGCCCATGCAAGTCTAAGTTTGCCGTTTCGGTTACATGACTGTACCGAACGGACCTGCAATATAGAATTAGAGTTTAGAATCTCATCCACCCATTTGACTTCCTTTCTTGACTTCAAATTCCGAACTCTCGTTCGACCCCCTTGATTTGCATCTTGCTTGACTCCTTCCACCGTAAATTCTTAGTTTCGTGTTTAGTAAGATGACTACACTAGTATATGCCCATAGGTTAAACACATGGCTAGAATGGTTATATTGGCAATTGGAATACATTCAAAACTCTAATTGAGTTTAAAAGTTTTTTTGTGATTTAATGATTAGTAATTGGTAAGGTAGGATATTACAACTGAAAGTTTTAACCTTGAGATTTCTAAATAGTAAACACCAGAGGATTTATAGGATGTCATACTTGGTTTAAGAAATTGATTTTTCAAAGATTTGATATTTATGATTTATTGGATTATACTTATACATCCTTGCACAAGTATGAAATTGAATTGCTTTTCGAGTTGTCATATTTATGAGTTTGGGTGATAGATATACATCTTTGAACACATATAAAATTATTTGATTTTCGAGTTTTAATGTTCATGATTTATTGTATTATAGTTATACACATTTGAATAGTTATAAATTTGGGTTGAAAATGATCTTAGCTTTTAAAAATGGTCGTAGAAATTTTTTACGGAGTTGTACAAACTTGCGATTTTTGTGTTTAGTAAATTTTGAATTTTAAGTGGAAGTAATGACAGTAAATTTTGGTTTAAAATATTTGAAAGTTATGAAAACGATTTTTGAAATTTTTTTAAATGGTGTCCTATGATTGAGGATTTACAAATCTATTTAGATTTTTGGTAAAAAAAAATGACTGATAAGATTATTTAAAATTTTAGTTTAATGAGGGATTGCTAATTTTTGGAAGAATTTCAAATTTATGTGATAAAAGGTTATTTTGATTGATTAAAGTAAGTTACCATTTAAAGGTTGCGATTTGCTGGAATAACTTAGCATGAATAGAAGTTAAAATTGATGAGAGCGTTGAGCTTAATTTTAAGATTGCTTTTAATATGCTAAGAGTTTGATTATGAGTTATTTGAAAATTTTAGAGTTATAAATTTTGATTGATTGTGAAGTTTTTGTGGATTTGTAAATTATGAACTCTTGAGTTAAATAGTGGGATTTAAAAATTTTGGAAAGGGTTAGTAGTAACATGATAAAATTTTGCTTTGAGATTTATGTAGTGATTTAAATTTGTTATGATGAATTTGAAATACAAATTTTAGTGGTTTATTTTTGAAAGTTTATTTTTGAAATTTCTTGAGGAAGCTTGAGTTAATTTTTTATGGTAGGCCATCAAGATAGCTCTAAAAAGATAGATGTACTCCATACAAATTGCCATGTCACTCATGACCATGATAGTAGTATATACACCAGTGTTGTTAGTCATCTACCTAGCTATGTGACTGTATTTTCACCTTGACTTACTCGACCTTCCTTCAATTCTAGATCTTTTTATTGCGACCTTCTAACCCATTGCATTTGTATAATGATTTAATTGTTCCCAAACTGTATTCATTAGGATACTATCTTCTCACTAGAACTGTGCCCCTAAATTATTATTCTTATGGATTCTTTAATTAATTTTATCTCATGCTTTAAACTTGATCTCCTTATTATTATGCATTAATTATCACCTCGTGAACCCCCACTTTCTATTTTATAACTTTTTGTCGCCCCCTTACATGACTTGGACATATAGAGCACAACACTAGACTTTTTATCTCAACAAATTTCATATGTAAGACCTAGACGAGCCTACCGTCATGTAGATATATCATGTCCCACTAAAACACATCTTCTTGTCCTCTATTTTCTTGATATGACTTTCTGGTCGAAATGGCTAAACTAAAACCTCTACCATGATACCAAGATACTTTCAGATCTGAATTAGAGATCGAACCTTGACTAAATTCTTTCTACCCGAGATGTGATTATGTTCTAGTTGAATCCTTAAATGATTAGCTTGGTTGCTTGACCCATGATCCCATCATGCTACTAGTTAACTCGTATAAGTTGGGTAGAATACCTCATGGCCCAACAAGGCCTTTGTCCTTGTGACCCATGTTGGTAAGTTCACTTAAACTATAAATTTAGAGGACCCTACCTTATCTAGTCAACCAAGCAGACAGCATAGACCCAAATTTCGGGCGGAACCGAGACTTTATAAGATCTTGGACTATTTGATTCTATCATCATTACCCTTTACTTCTAATTCTATCTACCTATGATGCTAAAATAGCTTAGTTTTGCAAGCTTATTCTTTATCAAGCTTGATCATGATATATGTTTAAAGTGGGCGCCCACCAATACATTGTCTAATCAGAACCGGCGCATTATGGTCTGATCAACCATAGTGCACTTGGTTCGCTTTTGTATATTGTTCAACGAGGATAGAGACATAGTTAAACTTGGCCTTAGAGTCTCATCCGCGACTGCCTTGGCAATTCTTTTGGAACTTATTCAGTCGTCTTTGAACCACTCATTTGAATTCGATAATGCCTTCTTCGAACTCTTTATGTTTGCCTTTCGCCTCTTTTAGAAAGACAAACACCCGTACTTGATATTCTCTTAGTTGTCCACTGTCTATTGCTAAGATGGTTAGTCAGTTACCAACCGATTTGACTGAAACCCCATCTTGGATTAATCATCCTCCTCGTGACACTAGATTCATTATCACGATTTTCTAATCATTCTTGAGACTTAAGAATGATTCAAATCATTTCCTTAATCAAACCTAAATCCAAGACCCTATTTTCTCAAGGATCCATACCTCCCAAGTTTCTAAGTTATTCTCCTTGATCCACCCAATGCCTTATTATTTCTCGAATTGTGTTATCATGATTGTCTTAGCTAGCGACCCTCGTCCATTACCATATTCGTGAATTATTTTCCTATTTTAACGACTTCATGACTTTCTAATAGCACATCTATGTTAAACACCGTTCCCTTGCCTCGCCAAATGAATTGTTCGTGCTTTCTTATCGTTAAACTCTTGAACCCTACCTATTCCTAAATTTCGAGGACGAAATTCTTATAAGTTGGGTAGGATGTAAGCTCCCCTAAATTTCTAATTTTTAATTTTTTTTATTGAGTATTTAAATTTTTTTACTTGGTATTTGTACGTCGTATAGTCATATTATACGCCACGTACGAGTTCGCATTTTGTACGTCTCGTCGAGTGCGAATATGTGCGAGGTACACATTGTTGTAAAATATTTTAATTTAGAAGTTTGAAATTTTTGATAATAAATAATAAATATTTCGATTACTAAAGGTTGTAAATATGTCATATTGGAAGTTTTCAATTCTTTATTTACGTCATGAAGGGTTATATAAATAGTATTTTAAAAATGAGGTTTTATGCAAATATTCATAAATACAAGGTGCATAAATTTAGATTTTTATATTTTTGAAATTTATTTAATATTAATATTTTATTGTTCGAAAAAGTATTTTAAAAATAGTGTTTGGTTTAAATTTAAATTGGTTGTGATAATTTAAATTTGAGAGAATTTATTTGACTTTATTTTAAATGGATTTTACCTATATAAATTAGATTTGATTTATCTAAAAATTGAAATTGATTTGGAATTGATTGGAATAATTTTTAAATTGAATTAAATAACAGAGGGAATTATCTAATTGGAATTTAAACAATTCCAATCCCTATCCAACTGGAAATTCCCACCTCCTATAAAAGGAGAGGTACTCCTCCAACAAATTTTCCATCACCGGTGCATCGTGTCTGTGCCTCATCTACTCCACCAAAATTCTCCATTACAAATACAATATTCCTCCGTGTCCGACAATCCCGGACACACCAGCCCCGTGCCTCGCAGGACACAACATCGACTTTCTTTCCCGTTGTTCTACCATCACAAATTTCGCCAACACAATCACCGTACCCTGTTCTCAACCATCTCCGCCGTCACCCCCAAAAGTCCTACCGTTACCGCCTTACCACCAGCATTCCCGACAATCGGAACACACCAGCACCCTGACTTCTCCGACAACCCCCGCTCCCTGCCATCACCACCCCAGTCTCCGACCATCCCCGGCCACGGTCACCCAGTCGTCATCATCATCACGAAATTTTTCCAAGACAACCCACAAGAAGGAAGGGGGAAGAACCCTCACCTTCGCAGCGACCTCGAGCCGCCAGTGAGCCGCTCCGCAGTAAACCCACTCGAATTCCAGCGCCGCCACCACCAACGTCCAGCGCGCGCGCTCAAACTTCGGCACCTCCGCCTGCGAACGCCGCTCCCCGGCGTCTGCGAGCGGCAACTCCGCCGCATCGGGACGTCTCCGCAGAAGACACACGCGACCGTGTCTTCCCTCCGGCGAACTCGATCCGCCCGCCCGGCGAGACCAACCAGAGCCGTCCGCCGCCGAATCCGTCACAGATCCGCGCGTGAGACGCCGCACCTCTTCCCGACGTCGCGCCCGCCGTGAACGGCCGCCTCCGCCGATCTCCACCTCCCAGTGCCCTCCGAATTCTCCGCCTCCCCGACCGCGGACCGCCGCCGCCCACTGGAACCCTCTCCGTGATTTCCTGCGCCGTCTCCACCGAGCTGACGCCGACCGCCCTCCGCCAGTCACTCTGATCCGTCGGCGCTATCCGCCACTTCAGCCCCTCTCGCCGCCGTGAGCGTCCGACCACGTCGGAGCCGCCCACCCCTTTCGTGAGTCCCGATTTCCTTCTCCTCCCCTTTCTTTTCTTCTCTCTCTCTCTCGTGAACTGTGTTGGGGAAGTAATGAACTGTTATGATATTTATTATTATTATTTATTATTATTACTAAGATTATCATTCTATTATTATCATTAGTATACTTACTATTATTATTATCATTAGTCTAATTATTATTATTATCATTGATTATTATTATTAATTAATAAGATTATTAATATTCTTAATTATATTCAAAAAAAATTATTGTTATTTAATCAATATATAAGTAAAAGAAATTTTTTACATTAGGGTACATGTTCTTTTTGACTCTGCTATTTTAAACAAATTCAAATAAGGTTGTAGATAAGTTTTATTAGATATAAATATTTTAAAATAATATTGTTAATAGTTTTCAAATATTATCTAATTTCCAACTTATAGTAATTATGCCTAAAAACGATTTGAGATTTTTTGTATTTTCCAAAAGACAAAACTAGTCTTAAATTATTTTCTAAAACTAAGTTATATTTATTTTGCAAATTTCCTTGTTGGTTATTGTCATCATTGATCATGACTGATCGCACTTCCCTATTTTCTCGTAAATTTTGGACCCTTGTACCTCAAACATGGCTTTTGGACAAAGTGGACTTGTCAGATCATCGCACCACCAGACGACACACCAGGCAAGATACCTTGCCATTATACTGTTTATATTCAGTCTGCATTTTTATTACATATCACTGTTCATTTATTTCTAGTTCTTGATTACTGCCTGCTCAGTGATATTTACTGTACTTTGTTATTTATCCTTTGATTGCATATAGACCTAGAGTTAAGGGACCACCTCTAGTTTAGTGTATTACATAAACTTTGACACTGTTGTGCCACGAGGATGTGTGAGATGAGTAGCATGTAGGGGTTCTTGCGTGTGGGTTGATCCCCCATGCGCATGCGTTAGGGCTAACTGCTAATAGAGGCGTGTTAGGAGACTTAGCAGTTAGTAGAGGTACATGGTCGTGGATGCGACTTAACAGGTACATTGGGTGGGGAGAACATTACCTGACGTATGGGCTTCTATGCACTTCCCTCATTACCTGTGCGCTCCGCCGGAGACGCAGGCTCCAGGTGCCCTCTGACGTTATCCAGAGCGTTATGGACGTAACCCCTTGCACATGGTGCCCTCTGACGCTTCCCGAGCGTTATGGACGTAGGCCCCTGGTGCCCTATATGGGAACTATGCCGATCCTATTTACAGCCAGGGCTCATGCGTGGAAGGTTTGTTCTTACTGCATAAACACATTAGATGGTTAGGTAACCCTCGTCAATGTTATATCACCCCATTCCATTAGTAGCTTGGGACAATATCGCATCGCGGTATAGTGTACTACCCCTTGTCCTTGTTTGGTTGTAGGGGTAGTCCACTGTTTCGATGATGAGGTATTGGAACTTGTTACGAGTGTGACTGTTTACTTTACTTGTGATTTATGACGTAGTATTTTATATTCAGTATTATGTGGCATGTTGATGTATCTTGTTACGTCCCTCTGAGGACCTGGTTATCTCGCCAGGTGTGTGTTTCGTAATTTCTTGCAGGTGCTCTAGCTAAGGCCATTCCTTCCTTCGTGGTGATTGCTCTTGGACTCGCCATTGCTCTCGCTTTGCTAAATTCTTTCTTTGTATATTTTTCCATATTTAATTTGGTTGGTAGTGGACTTTGTCTCCGCCCAACTATTGTGTACATGACAAATTCAAAGTTACTTTTATATCATATTTATCTTTGTGGATGAGATTTAGTACCTTGGTTACTGCATTTTACAGCTTATGTATATATACGAGGTTCTATATACTTCGTATGTATACAGCTGGCATGATTACGTTCTAGTCCTACGTATTTTGGGACTGGGGCGTTACACTGGGTACTGCTCCTCGCCCTCTTGGAGCTAGGCTCTCCTCCCGGAAGCACAGAGTCCCGCAGATGTAGCAACCTCTGTATTTGCTCCTTCATGGCCTCCTCATGAACTCTCTGTGACTCCAACAGCCTCTCTTAAAATTATCCAAATACCTGGGCTGCGTCAAGTAACAAACCTCTGGGTGGTACAGTAGGGAGTACCATCCCAAGGGTAGGGAAAGGCTCTCGGTCTCAGAAAAATCTGCAGCTCTCTCCTGAACGACAGGAGATGAAGGAAGACTCTCTGGCGAGGCTACCACCATCTCCTCAAAAGCACGAGATGCCACCACCCCCTGATCAGATAGAGGGATCACCACCTTCTGAACAGTAGGTGGTGGAAGCACACTCTCAGTAGCTGCAGCTGCTCTCAGGCGACGGGCTCGGGTCATGGGTGCCATACTGGAAAGGATAAAGAAAACAACAATCATCAAGACTGTAAGGCAGTCTACTATCTTATCTGAAAGCTGGTACTTATTATAAAATAAATAAAGGTAACCACCAATTATCTATTAAGGAATACTATTCAAGAAAATTAAAAAAAAACGAAGTTAAAGAATGAAAGTCAATTGCATTGAAATCCAATCACAATATATTTATATATATAGCATTAGAGAGAAAAAACTAACATTATGTAAAGGTTATGTGGTTTGTGTGAATTATACATGAAAGTGCATGAGAGGATCTGTGTCTCAACTATAGCTATATAGTTACACTATTCATGGCATGTTGGTTAAGCAGTCTACAAGGCACAAGCTATTTACTCATAATATGCATGGCTAACCATATATATATATATATGTATATTTATATGTATAGAGAGGTAGAGATTTTAGTTGCATCTATACATTATAACATGTATACAGAACTATATATATATATATATATATATATATATATATATATATATATATATATATATATATATATATATATATATATATATAAAATATATATATATATATATATATATATCCATATAGCTATATGAACATAACATAGAGATGAAAGGGTTAGGTTTTCATGGCAGTTGTGAATATTAGTGTAGAGTGTCAAGTGTACATGGGTTAAAACTTGAAATGAAGGGTTCAATCATTCAGTTTAGCTCAACATTACATATTAGATCTGAAATTGAACTACACATTTGAAAGCAATGTAAAAATGTTAACATGTATTCAATTTTCAAAATTTTGGAGAAATTCAAACATCAAAACCAACTCAAGGTTTACCACAACAACAACCTAACGTGTAAGAGTATGAAACCTAACATTATATCCTTACATACAATAATGTATACGGCTCTAAACATTACAATTCAAAACTGCAAATTGAACTAAACACTTAGAATTCAGGCTTAAAGGGTTAATATGTACACAGTCTCAGGTTTGACAAATTTAACACAAAACTCAACCAATTTTCTTTAAGACTTGAAATCCTGCATATAACATACATGTGCAGTAATATAAACAACCATAATAATATAAAACTTAAATTTAATTTATGAATTTAACCTGGAAAACAGAGAACTAGTCACTGATACTGTCCTATATTAGAATCATTAGGATTTTGAAAAATTAACATCAACAAATTAATATGCATTTAGATAGGTTGGTGATCAAGTGTAACATGCATACGTGTGAGGCAAGCATCTGTGTCCACTATATTATATATTCTAAGATAATACAAAAATTAATGGCGAGAAGAAAATAATGATAAAATCTGTTCTGCTTATCTGTTTAAAAGGAGGAACCATTTGAAACCAGATTTATAATATCAAATCTAAGTCAAGGTCTAGCAAAATCACTGATTTATTGTATTAGGAAAATTTTATAGCAAGAAGTTACACAAGGTTATAATAACAGCTAAGCTACTCCTACTCATACTCCTACTCCTAAGTTATTCATAACAACAGAAGGGTATGATGTTTAAAACCTTCTCAAAATACAATATGTTAATCATATGCGTCTGTCCAAAATCATGTTGTCCAGAGTCTTCATCATGCTAGTGAGCAATGCTACGATAATCACAGAGTCTTGACTAAGGTACGTACCCTTAGGTTCATGGTATTTAAAATTTTTGCATTGCCGCATACGACGGCGAAAACCTTAAATTCCCATACCCGATAAATACATCCAAAATCTGACTACATGTCCTCACTATGCCAACTAATACGACCATCGAAGATTCTAGATCCCATGATTTAGGTGACCTAGCCCATATAATTTATCTCAGAAGAAAATCAACATAACACCAAAAACAACAGGACAAAATTGATAAATCAACAAAGAACAGGGAGAATTGAATTTCAAGACAGCTATAAGAGGCAATTGCGAAAATGAAATCAAAAGAACGGAACCTGCAACTAGATCTCCAACGGCCTGTGCATCCTTGACTGTCCTGACGATAGCTCGCCCTGCTAGTTTCCCCTGGTCTGCTGCCGATGCTACATGAACCGCTGCTGCTGAGAGAAATCAGAAATGACGAGAAAAGTCTATGTACAGGCAGAGGTGCACCTCCTATGTAGCAGAAATGCCAACCTGAGTCGACAAAACAGAAACTGCGGTCTCGAGGCCCTGATGAACAGGACGAGAGGTGGCCAGCCTCTCGATAGTATCCCCTGAACTGAAGCGATGAGATCGTGCCTTCATAATCATCATGAAGACAGATCAAAACAAGAAACAATTTCTGAGAATGAAGCAAAATTTTAAAAAAGGACGGTTTATATTCAAAGGGAAGTCAATAAGCAACAATTTTAGACAAAAGGAATCTGATTAAGAGTTTTTCCTAATATGATTGAGTACCTCCAAAAATAATCCTAATCCTACTACAGGCTGTAGTGATACTCTAGTTCGAATACCACTACATAAACTCGACCTGCATGGGCCACCACTAAAAACGTGTCACGACCCGCACCCTAGAGTAAGGGCACGAAACGTGGGTACGTCCAGCCTACGCCGCAGTGTCGACGGTAGAACGCTGTCCTAGGTCAACATACATCTAACAATATATATCTAAACAGTTTATACTCCCCGAATGGGGTGACATAGCAGTAATAAACTCAATCACAACTAAGGAAGAGATAGCACGATATGAAATAGAACTCAAGGAAACAATAGGTGATAAAGTAGTCTAAGATAATTCCAGCAAATATCCGGAAGTACAAGGTCTCAGATACAGAATAAAAGAATATATACAACTCTGAACTCAGAATAAAGTCTAACTAAAACATGTCTCAAGACTACATAAAAGAAGATAAGCCTAACTAATCTAGTCTAGGCAATCGGGGTGATGTCCTCAGCTAGAGCTGGATCCTCCTGAGGGTCCAGCTCGCAGGTGTCATCTAAGGCTGCCCCGTAGTAAGTATCCAGGCAGGCCTCCTCCTCGTCCTCTGTAATATTTTCAACAGGTCCAGTCAGGACAGGAGCGAGTACAGTACATCTCAACAGTTCATAGCAGGTTAGAAATATAATCATGCAGTAAAGTAAGATACAAGTACTGAAAGAAGTGCAGTATGTAAACAGAGAGAGAAAGCTGTAATAGAAATATCTACTATAAATAGAGAACTAACATGTGGCTAGTGAGTCAGAGTACAATATAGACATGTAAATGGCATAGGAGATTCTGATGCTACACTATGGAAGAGATTCTGATACTACACTACTTGGATAGTATCCACATGTCTACTTCTACTCCCCCGTACCCCCAATCAGTATACAAGGATCCAAACAGGTTATGTTATGATTCTATATAATAGCCTCCGAAGGGTGGTAAGCTCCCGAAGGGTGGTACATAGTAGTCCCAAGAATGGGGATTCTAGGAGATTCTAGGATACCCAGTAAATAGGATAAAAGATTCTTGGAGACTCTGTGATCATAAGGGTATATGTCACAAGTGATCAAAGAACCTGTGAAGCATAGTGATACGTTATGTAAGTAAAACGCACAGAACATGTAGTACCCGATGCTCCCTAAGGATAACATCTCAAGAAGGGATCCGTATAGTACCAATCCGTGTGACCAACGTGACAGTAACAAGTAAAGTAATTTAATGCAAGAAATAATTCTAAGCAGGATATGAAATGATCAGAGAATGTACTCACCTGGTATCTGAGTGTCCAATATGAAAGTACTGTCCGAGGAGTGGTGTCTGGCTCCTAATCAGAACAGCACAAGTCACAACAAGTCCAAAATGGAATAATGAAGTCCTACTATGCATTCTACATGATTCTAGGTCAATCTAGGCCAAAGTCAACTCTTGGTCAACTCTGGTCAACCCTAGAAGTCAAACTAGGTCAACTATAGTCAACCAAGTCTAGACTAGGTCAAACTAGTCTACCTAGACTACATTAGCCTAATACTAGGTCACTCAACCTACACTAGCGAGTACACACACTACTAGGCTATCTAGACTAACTACAAGTTATATGTCATCCAACACAACATATAAATACACTAGCTAGGTACCCATATACCTATACATAGGTATAGGCACAAACACATATCATGGATATATATATAAACATCACATACCTACCTTAGGTTATATGACATACATTAGGAACTAACATATATCTATATACATATAGATATAGGCTCAAACATATATACATATATTATATATATTGCATACAACTTATACCTCAACCTATAAATTGGAATAATAGGAATATAGAGAGAGAGAGAGTGTGTGTGTAAATGTGTGTGTGTCAAGTGTGTGTGTGCTGCTGGGTATGGGAGAGGCAAGTGGACTGGTGTCATGAGGGTGTTAGGTGTGTAGTTGAGTGTGTGTGTGTATGAGATAAACTTGTGTGTGTTACAAAGGCTGTGGGTAGCTAGCAAACAGGAAGGAAAAGAAACCTATAACAGGTTATTGACAGCTCAGATTTCAGCTGAAAAGGAAAGGAAGAATTAACTCAAAGCTTTCTAATAAAATACCACATTACTTAATCAATTAATCACCAAACAACCCAAATTCATTCTCAGATTTTAAAACCTATTCTCAGATTTTGTGCAAAAGTGTGTTAACATATAGGTGTATAGATAGGGATCCATATGTACAAATTCTCAGATTTTGTGTGAGTGTTATATGTGTGTACATGAATGCAAATGTGTGTGTTCCCAGATTTTTCAGAAAAAAAAATAGGAAATGAAACCAACCCATTATATATCACAGATTTCAGATTAAAGGAAAATCATGCTCAGTCTAACCCAAACCACATTACCTAAAACTAAAACCTATTCTCAGATTTTGATATCAAAAGCTAATCTAAAGTTCAGTTCACCTAACTGCACAGGAATAGAAAACCAAAATAAGGTCATAAAACTGAGAAAGCTCAGTTTACACTGTCATAGGCCAAATTGAAATCAAAAAAAATACCCCGCCAATCAACACACAATTGAGAAAACATGTAGGAAAACACATTTAGAATCTAAAACCCAGTATTTAACATCATTACAAAGGTTAAAATCATCAGACAAATTCAAATTCGAAAACTGGAAAATGTTGACAGAAAAATAGGTATCAGTTGATTTGGGTTAATGAGAATTCGAATAGGAAGTTTAAACTAAAACCTGAACCTATTGGTTGGTAATTGAAACAACCCATGTGCACAATCCCCACACTCCATTTCGTGTCACCCAAGACCGGACACGGCGTGTCCAATGCAAAGAAACTCCAAAACAGACACACAGTGCACTGTCCAGTGCACTGTCTCGTGCACACGTGCACTCGTGTCGTGCACACGACACAGGACACAACAGTGTCTTGTGGTCATCCACATAGATAGCCCACCTATAGGGCTATCTCATAGGCCAACTGGCCAGTGTCCACATCGTGTCAGTATCGGATACGAGAGTCGTATCAGTGGGTATTAAATAACAGTGCACAGGCAGTGAAATCTACGTGCACGATCGATTCCTCCCTCGACACAACACGAGAACACATGGGACTTGACACGTGGCGTGTCAGTCATGACCTCATGGCGTGTGTCGAGTCTCGTGTCATAAAAATGTGTGTTGTGTCCTCCAGAGCCCCCGAACAGCACGGGATCCAATCCCGAGCGCGCGTGCGCATGTCCACGCGTCGAAATCGACACAAGCCGACACAATAACCACCACAGAAGAATAGAAATCAATAAGCAATGATAAAACTTAATTTTCTATTCAAAAATATTGCACAAATGAAATCGAAATGCCCTTTGAGGCATTTCGACAAATACTTCTGAACAGGGTCTGATACGTGTCCAGAACGGACACGAAACCTATGAACCCCGACATGAAACTAATGCAGACACTTAGGGGACTCCTAGGGCTTCCTAAATATGAAAACAAATCAAATTTCATGGAGAAATGAGAAAGTTACCTATGGATGAACTTTCAAGAAAAATCTCCTTTTTAATAGCTCTTCTCCTTGATGTCCCAATCCCACAAAACAATGCCAAACTGAAATAAAACTTCAATAGCAGCAAGAGTGGGTATATTAGAACCTAATGGAGAAAATTTGAATGAAAAAAGGAAGAGGAATGGAATTCTAGGGATTAAAATACAATAGGAAACAAACCTTCTTGAACTTGAGCTTTCCTAAGAAAGAGGCAACCCTAAATTTTAGGAGGGATTATATAGGGTGATGATCCCAATAAGGATAGGGGTGGCCGGCCAACATTTCCTAGGGATTAGGGTTTGGTAATTGTTTTGGGCTTTGGGCCAACTTACAAGGCTATGGTTTGATTTGATTTATTAAAGGCTCTAAATCATAAGCCATGACTTATGACTTTCTAAAACCTAATGCTAACTAGAGTCTAATGACCAAACCAATGATTAGGCTAGGTTAGACTAGAGTCATAAAACCTAACCAAGTCCATACTAACTAGGGTTAGCTCCTAGGTTGGTCTACAAGGGTCAAAACTACTCAATGTCAACCTAGTCCAAACAATTCCAAAATAATTTCTAAAAATTCCCATAAATTCAAATAAATTCTAATAAATTTAAAATATCCCAAAAATGTCAAAATTATCCTCTTCTGGAAAACTGGGTGTTACAAAGTATGAGAATTATTACAATATTTAAGTCAAGAATCAATCGACAATTTTTTTATCAAATACTAAGATCTACATTTTATGGACATTAAGCAACACAAGGAGTTATATTTCTACATAGATACTTGAATCAAAATCTCTAGACTTATGCCTTTATGTATTAACTCCTGGCTGAAATGGTTAGCAGGTGGAGACATTGTTATTCTCGGGACGTGATTTTAAGATAAAAATGGAGTTTGGCAACACTTCGAAGAAGGTGCACAACTGAGATCCCGAAATATTCAGAGAGACAAAATCAGATGCAACACTTCGAGGAAGGCACAAATGATTTCGTTGCAGCAGCGACAAAAGCCTACAGTATGTTATCTGATTAGATCAGAGATGATTTCGTTCAGAACGAGATACAAGTGGATGAACAGAAGAAGAAATGAACAGAAGTAGAGATGAAAAGAAGAACGGCATGCTGGGGTGACGGATCACTGGAGCTTAAAGCTAGATTCGTCCCATACGAATAGCTTTCAGGAACAGCAAGTTCAGAAAAGAACATCGGAACACTCTGCTCTTCTGACTCCTCGGATAGCGCAGACTCTTCTGTTTCTCTCTTCTCTGTTCTCTAAAATTTTGTAAGGAACATGTAGAATTAACTTAGAGCACTGAGAGAGAGAAGAGAGAAACTTATATAGGCGCACGCAGTAACCATCCAGTATACAAAACGTTCGGGACGTGGAAGGAATCGTTTTTGAACGTTTCGTAACCGTTCAGATCATGCACAGACACGACAGCGCCTACTGCGCTAACCGTGCACAGCGCGCGCTACACGCATTGCGCGCCAACTAGCCGCGCGAACGGGTGCGCAGAGACTCGTGCAACTAAAGCGCGCTGACGTGCTAAGTGCAAAGTGCGCCAACAAAACGACACATTATGTCTCATGAGCCCATGAGCCCGAGTCCGAGTCGCTAAGCCCCTACGGGCTTACCTCCAAAGGAATAAATTCCAAGAGCATGACAAAAAGTATTAATGCTTCATTGTTGAGTTAGCCTTCTTTCCACTAGAAAAACACCCCCACATGGTGCTCATGTGCCTCTCCACACCACATGTGCATCTCTAAACACAGCAAAGCTTATATATACAAGTCATTTGGCCTAGGCATGTGGGACTATTTTCTAGTTTTCAAGGCCAAACACCAACAGACGTAGCATATTATGATCAGATGGATTAGATCTCATGAAGAAGAAAAAAAAGGATTATTCTTTGGAGAACTCACGCAATCCATTTAAAATTAAAATGGGTAAGGGTGAGCATTCGGTTAATTCGGTTCAAATCGAACCGAATAATCGAAAATCGAATTGGTCCGAAAACCGAATAAGCAAAACCGAAACTGAACCTAATTGGCCCATAACCGAATCAAACCTAACCGAATTAAATCGGTTCGATTTTCTGTTTATTCGGTTTATTCGATTTTTTGATTTATTTGTGTTTTTTAATATATATCAACTAAATATACCTAAATTTATTTAGTATATACCTAAATTTATTCAAAATCGAAATCGAATAAGAAAATTTAGTATTTTCAAATCCGAAACCAAATCCAATTTTTTTTAAACCTAAAAATGTGTAGGTGGCAGCCAGGTCGCCTAAGTCGCGTCGACGTTTCCTTGTATCCCTCGGCAACCCAATCCATCCCCACGCCAGACGTCCAGGATTGAATAGCTTGAACCAACAAACACTGTAGCAAGGAACAAAAGGCTGTTTCCATGCCATCTCTCCTTTTATTCTCTTGCTCTTGTCTCTTCCTCCGAGCTTCTTTCTTACTACTCTCTCCACTTCCATGCCATTATTATTATTATTTTCTTCCTCCTCCTTTTTTTCTCACACTTACGCTTTCACCACACCACACTACACTACACTACACTTCCAATCCATCCCCGCTCCATGTAATGTAATGTTGTGTACTAGCTAGCCGAGTATGTCCAACTTACAGCTATTTGTGTCCGACCCAACCACCACTCCAAGCCAGTCCAACGCATCCTCTCTTTAAAACCCACCATGGATCATTTCTCTAATGGAACTAGTCATGACCAACAACAACAACAACAACAAGTAGTAGATATGGAACAACACAAAGAAGCAGAAGAAAGGTTACATTCTCCTTCTTCTTCTTCTTCTTCTTCTTCTTCTTGCACTCAAGTGGCAGTGGTGGTTGCTGCTTCATCCAACAATAATATCAAAGGAGACGAAGACGGTGCGAAAGAATTAGCGGCAGTCGACAGTGTTGCTCTTGTTGTTGTTGATGATGATGGTGGTGGTGGTGGTGGTGGTGGTGGTGATGATGGTGGCTATCATACTCCGACTTCTCCGAGGCACAGGATTCCAACAGCCGCCGAGTGCCCGCGGGCGCCGAAGAAGAAGCCTCCTCCGCTCCGTCCGCACAAGAAGAGGAAGGCAGACGACAGTCGCGAGGAGGAGGAGGAGGACATCGTCGTCGTCGGAGTTGAGGATGTCGAGCTGATCTTCTGTGCAGACTACTGCAGGAGGGCTGCTGGCAAGAAACCTAGAGAAGACGCTGTGACACATAATTAAGTAATGTTCCTAATTATTATTTTATTATTATTATTCACAGAAATTTGATTACATAATTTGTTTGAATATTTTTTGTGTGTATTTGTTTGATTTCTTGTGCTTACTGCGTGTGTTCAGTACTTTTGAGTTACTTGTGTGATACTCTGCACATGAGGTTTCTCAATTGGTCGTGAAGCTTGTGTGTTCTAATTAATTATTTTTAATATATATTTTTTTAATTATCAATTTTCTCTCCTCTCCTCTTGACTGAGTATTTGATTTGCAATAATTTAAGTTATGGTCCAAAGTTGCAGATGCTTGCCTTTCCTCTGAAGCACAATTAATCTTCTAATTTGTTTGCATATGTGAACTATTAATTTGTGCAGTATTTAATCTTGAGAGAAATAATAAGAGACGCACAAAAGAAGGGTTAGGATCTTATCTTAGCCTTTTGAATAGGTTACCTACTCCTTTAGATCTTTAGGCAAAGAAAAAAAAAAGAGATTGCAATAATGAAAATCATGAACCAGTATGCTTGTAATGTTCTTATTCTTATGCTTTATTCAGTTACATAGTTGTTTATAGGCATCTTGAACTTTTCTACTCTTCTTTTACTTAATACACAATGTTTGGAGTTGGGGGCGGGGGTGGGGGTGCGGGTGGGGGAAGGGGGGATACTTTCCAGTTTCTAGAATCAAGGTAAGCTCTAAAAGGGCAAAAGAGCGGCTGGGCTGGCTGGCCACCAGTGGCATCAGGAATTTGATTGAAAGTCTTGGTAGTTGTGCCTTCATGGATAGAATGAAATAGGGGTGAGCATTATTTGGTTTTGGACAAAAAAAAAAATCAAACCGAATTCGATTCGGTTTCAAAAAAATTCAGTCTGTTTTCGGTTTTAAAAATACTAAAAATATTTATTTGATTTGGGTTCAAAACCGAAAACCAAATAAGACATGGATGTGTAAATACCGTCAACTCTATACATATTTTGTGACTAAAAATGTGTATACTTTGGAAAAAAAAAAAATTATGTATGTGTTTCGAAGTCCAATTTTGATAATTTAATAACTAGTCCAACTTTGCTGCAATTTTTAAATATAATAAATGTGTATATAAAAGTTATAATTTTAATATAATTTAACCAAGATTCCAACGTTAGACCGGACCCACTAAACTATAGAAATAGTCCAACCGAACAAACCAAATCGATTATTCGGTCAGGTTCGATATCGGCTAATTTCAGTTCAGTATAAGTTTTGAATTTTTTAGAATTTCGGTTTATCCAATTTTGACTATTTTGGTTCGGTTGAAACCAAATGCTCACACCTAGAATGAAATATGTCAATGTATGTAACAAGCCTTCACCATATTAAGCAGCAAGCATCTAAATCTCAATGTTCTACTATTACAGTAGGCCTGCTAGTTTCAGGACCAGTAGTATAGAACATTTCTACTGTTAGATCATCAGGTTCACAGGTCTTAGGTTTATCAAGAACCTAGGATACAAAAGAGGGTTACTGAACACATCAAGGTGTGAGTTACACAAAAGAACAGTAATAATCAAGGTTAAAGAGAAAGATGTAAGCATAACTTTAAGATGACTGGTTGGAGAGAACCCTATGATATATAACTGGACTTGGAAAAGAGCCCCACATGACTGATATGCCAGTTTTGCTTTAGCATCAACAGATACTTCCTGTTTTTGGCATCCAAAGCTAGAAAAGACATGAGAAGTGAGCAACATTTGAACCCAACAAACAAACAAAATCTGGAACTATCTGTGTTAAATCATGGACATATCCTGCAATTTGAGACCTCAATTGTATGTAGTATTGAAGGGAGAACCAAAGATAACAGCCTTTCTTGTAATAGCCATTTTAGAAATCGATCGTCGTCCTACATCAAACAGAAAAAAAAAAAAAAAAAAAAAACATGATTTTTTAGTACATTGTGGCAATTAGACAAAGTACAATCCCAGCTAATAAATACAGTGAAGATGGAACTCTTTCAACTCCAAAATGACAGAAATCAACTTAAGTTGTTGGATATCGAGAGCGGACTAACCAACTACAAGGGCTGTTACTAGGGGTGAGCATTATTCGGTTTTTGACCGAAAATCGAACCGAACCGAATAAGAGATTCGCTTCGGTTTATTAAAAAAATCGGTTCGGTCTTAAAAATACTAAATTTTTTTATTCGGTTTCGGTTTTGGATTTCGGTGTCGGTCCAAAACCGAATAAAAAAAATTTAGTTTATATATATATATATATATATATATATATATATATATATATATATATATATATATATATGGAAAATTCTACAATACATCCGCTGGAAATGGATGTATCGATACATCCGAAATCTGGACCGTTGGATTTTAATCCAACGGTTCAGGTTTAATTCAGATAAAATAATACAGGAGACATCATTTAATGCTGATTTAGACTTCTGACCTGTTGGTAACTTGCTTTAGCAGGTCATTCTTCACTTTAATTTTTTCAATGAACACCCTAAATTAACTCATATTTACTCTCTCAAAAGTCCATCCAATTTAATCTGAACCTTTTTTTTTTTGGGTTACAGGCCATGGTAGTCGTGGTGGTGCTGGTGGTGGTGGAAAGAGAAACGGAGATGAAGAAGGAAATAAGAAACGGTTCGGATCGCGTCGAACGTCGTCGAGCACCCCTAGAACAACGAGGAGTACCAGCTGCGCCGAGAAGAATCGGTCCGCTTCGCGTCGGACGTCGTCGAGGCCTCCTCGAACAAGGAGAAGTACCAGCGGCGCCGCTCTAATTTTACTGCCCATGCCATTGTCTGAAATTTTATTTTTCATTAGGAGTACCAGCTGCGCCGAGAAAAATCGGACCGCTTCGCGTCGGACGTCGTCGAGGCCTCCTCGAACAAGGAGAAGTACCAGCGGCGCCGCTCTAATTTTACTGCCCATGCCATTGTCTGAAATTTTATTTTTCATTTAACAATTTAATATTTTGTTAATAAAGCTACATGTCATGGTGGTGGTGGTGAACTGAGGAAACCTGCTTCTGAGGTCGGGCGGATTATTTTTTAACTTTTCTAAAGATAATATTTTCGAGGAGAATATTTTTTTGGACAAAAAATGGCCATTCTCTTTGCTTTTAACACGGAGAATGGTACATTTAGGACGGAGAATGGTACATTTAGGACGGAGAATACGGCGAATGGCCATTCTCTTTGCTTTTAATATGGCGAATGGACGGTGAATACGACGAATGGACGGAGAATGGCCATTCTCTTTGCTTTTAATATGGCGAATTGACGGTGAATACGGCCAATGGACGGAGAATGGCCATTCTCTTTGCTTTTAATACGGCGAATGGACGGAGAATGGTACATTTAGGACGGAGAATGGACGGAGAATACGGCGAATGGCCATTCTCTTTGCTTTTAATACGGCGAATGGACGGTGAATACGGCGAATGGACGAAGAATGGCCATTCACTTT
>JANAVB010045020.1:271659-439159 GCA_029216955.1 Iris pallida
TTTTCTCCATAATAATTTAACGTTAATATCAAAGTTATTTTAGTGTTAATATTAATTTATGTTAATATTAATGTTAAGGTTAATGTTAATATTAATATTATTGTTAATGTTAACGATAATATTAATATTAATGTTAATGTTAATCTGGAATATTAACTTTAATGTTAATTTTATTTTTAGTTTTATTTACAAAAAAATTTGCCACGTCAGCTGCCAGATCAACATGTCACGTCAGCTGCCACGTAAGGATGGACAGTTTGAAAGTGCAATTTGGAGGTACAAAAAACATTATGCAGGAAGAAACAACTTCCAGCAAGGCAACAACACAACCTTTTCGTCTTCATTGTAACTCCGCCACGTGGCCCTCTTTTGATGGCTCATGAAAAATCTTGAGTGATTCTAGGAGCAAGCATAATTTTAAGGAAACAACTTCCAACAAAACTTTCTCGTCTTCTGGGTACGTGCCTTATTAAAATGTGTAGCTAATAACGCATGAGGAAGCATGCAACAGCAATCTCCACGTGGCCCTCTTTTGTAGGATAACACATGCATCAGCATTTAATGCTACGAAACCCTATTGTCTTGTTATGTAATGTGTATCCTATGTGGCATGAGACAGAGCCGCAGAAGACAATAACTTGCATAGGCGGCTATATTCAAAAATGACAAGAAGTTTAAAAAGTCATCTCCAATGCAAAAAAGTATTGAGAAGACAATATAAAGTAATTTTTTACGACTTCCAAGACAACCTTTGCTCTTCTAATAATATGGTATCAGTGTTTATTATTAAATTGTGTAGAATAACGCATGCAGAGCATTTAATGCTACGGAACCTATTGCGTTAAGGAACACAACATGTGAGAAAGAACCCGAGAGAGATAGAGAGAGAGAAAGAGAGTGTGGGAGATGGGATAAAGAGGAAGGATCGAGCTCGACTAGATTTTAAACTTAAAATTCAATTTTTGGTTATCATTACTAATAACTAGTTGGCACGTACTAGTTTAGACGAACACTAACCGAGCCCCGAGCAACGTGACATCAGCTAGCTAGGTTTCTAATACCGTGGCATTCATGTTAATTTAAACATTTACAATATTATTGAAACTAATATGACTACTAAAATTAAAAATAGTTTTGGATTTAACATTACTTCAAACTAGTTAAAGTTAAAATGTATTCTTTTTTATTTAAAATGTAATTGGAACTACAATTAATACTAACATTCGCTTGTCCCATAATTTAAGTCGTATTTCCCTCGATGCTAGGCTTGACGTAGCCCTTGCTTGTCAAGTCGTTGCACGAACACATTAGAAAAGAGTTTTGTTGGGCTATCGAAGTATAGCAAGCAGCGTCCCGTGTCACGTGCATTTGTTAAGCAGTGAAAGGGTGTGAAGGCCACTGGCAATGTCAAGACATCACGGACTATAGCTGGGTTAGACGACGACCCTTTTGCTGCGGGCCGAATCGGTCCCTTGGCCTAGGAATGGATTGGTTGAAGGAGCAATACACAAGAATAGACTGCCATAGCTGGGTTAGACGACGACCCTTGATTCTCGACAGGTTGTAATATCTAACTGTTGTTAGATAGTAGAACTAGACAGCGTTCTACGTCGTTTCTGCGGTGTAGGCTGGGACGCTGTTACGTTATGGAATGCCCTTACTCCGGGTGCGGGTCGTGATAGGGTGCGCGAGAAAGGAACACTGTCGCTATTGATTCGGTCGGGACCGATAGGTCGGGATCGATTGACTCGATCGAACGGGAACGGTTGAATTAAGATCCATTCTCTCGCCTGAAGTAAACTCAATGTGAGTGGCTGACCCTCCTCTTCTCGACCCCCTTCCTAGGTAAATTGATAATGTTGTTGCAAATGAAAGGATAAATGCAAGGGCGCAAACAACTTGTCGACAACGTAGTTTCCTCGATCAGCACAGGTTTAGCGGGGACTTGCATCGGAGCTAGCTACTTGCGTTGAAAGGACCCCGATTAACAAAGCTATACGTCCAAGATGGTTCCAGAGAAGCCATTCCATAACGTGACAGCGTCCCAGCCTACACCGCAGAAACGACGTAGAACGCTGTCTAGTTCTACTATTTAACAACATATATAATATCAAAACCTGTCAAGAACGATCAACTACGAATGGAGGACAAGCAATGTCAATATAATATACTCAATAAGCTATGATATTGTTGCGACCGTCCAGTGTACGTATTTATGTATGGTATTTATGGTGCACATCATCTTAATTCAACCTAGTAGTTCAAAGGAGGGAATTATGTATGGTATTTATGGTGCACATCATTAGGACGGGTTGCGACCGTCAAGTGTTGTGATAAGCTATGATATCAGTAGGTTTGGGATCCTTCGGATATTGGTCTAGCAACCTGTATCGAAGCGATCATAGTCTTACACATAAGGATGCCAAAGATGTATTACGGTACGAACCGTCCATGGTCATTGCGTGATGATAGGCCAGGGTCATTGCTTGCGACAGACCATGGAGAACTTGCATCAGGTAGCTATGGCAGCAGTGGAGAGAGGTGCACCGGCTAAAGTTCAGGAAGCACCATGACTCCCTAGCAGATCACATATCGCTCTAATAATTCAAATCACATTTTATATTTATTGGTCCAAGGGTTGTAACTCGGCTTCAAATGGTTTCCAAGTCGCCTATATCTTTGTCTTGTATTTTATTATAATGTCTCTTATAGTATTTGTCAATTCATATGGAACTTCTGTTGGTGTTTGTACTTGCTCATTTTTCTGACAGGATACCGTTGACCACGTACTCGTGCCCCTAATCAGGGTGCGGGTCATGACAGAAACACCGTGACCTTCATATAGATAGGACCGGTGGGCTCAGATTAGCGCTGGGTGCAGGCGTAGGGCCTGCCACCCTTATGCATATGTTTAAGTTTACGGTTGGTTGGTTGAGTGAAATGATATGATTTCTTATGTAAAGTTCTAACCTTGCAGGCTAGGCGAAATGGGACATAGATGAGCACGATCACAATGTTTATGTTAAGATTATGTCTAACTGTATCTGCCGCAGGGACACGGTGGTGGACAAGTTCAGGATAGGTTCGGCTCGAGGCTGGACGTAACCACGTAACCACGTACTCGTGCCCCTAATCAGGGTGTGGGTCGTGACAGAAACACCGTGACCTTCATATAGATAGGGCGTAACCACGTACTCGTGCCCCTAATCAGGGTGGACGTAACCACGTACTCGTGCCCCTAATCAGGGTGCGGGTTGTGACAGAAACACCGTGACCTTCATATAGATAGGGCCGGTGGGCTGAGATTAGCGCTGGGTGCAGGCGCAGGACCTGCCACCCTTATGCATATGTTTAAGTTTACGGTTGGTTGGTTAAGTGAAATGATATGATTTCTTATGTAAAGTTCTAACCTTGCAGGCTAGGCGAAATGGGACATAGATGAGCACGATCATAATGTTTATGTTAAGATTATGTCTAACTGTATCTGCCGCAGGGACACGGTGGTGGACAAGTTCAGGATAGGTTCGGCTCGAGGCTGGACGTAACCACGTAACCACGTACTCGTGCCCCTAATCAGGGTGCGGGTCGTGACAGAAACACCGTGACCTTCATATAGATAGGGCGTAACCACGTACTCGTGCCCCTAATCAGGGTGGACGTAACCACGTACTCGTGTCCCTAATCAGGGTACGGGTTGTGACAGAAACACCGTGACCTTCATATAGATAGGGCCGGTGGACTGAGATTAGCGCTGGGTGCAGGCGCAGGGCCTGCCACCCTTATGCATATGTTTAAGTTTACGGTTGGTTGGTTGAGTGAAATGATATAATTTCTTATGTAAAGTTCTAACCTTGCAGGCTAGGCAAAATGGGACATAGATGAGCACGATCACAATATTTATGTTAAGATTATGTCTAACTGTATCTGCCGCAGGGACACGGTGGTGGACAAGTTCAGGATAGGTTCGGCTCGAGGCTGGACGTAACCACGTAACCACGTACTCGTGCCCCTAATCAGGGTACGGGTCGTGACAGAAACACCGTGACCTTCATATAGATAGGGCGTAACCACGTACTCGTGCCCCTAATCAGGGTGGACGTAACCACGTACTCGTGCCCCTAATCAGGGTGCGGGTTGTGACAGAAACACCGTGACCTTCATATAGATAGGGCCGGTGGACTGAGATTAGCGTTGGGTGCAGACGCAGGGCCTGCCACCCTTATGCATATGTTTAAGTTTACGGTTGGTTGGTTGAGTGAAATGATATGATTTCTTATGTAAAGTTCTAACCTTACAGGCTAGGCGAAATGGGACATAGATGAGCACGATCATAATGTTTATGTTAACATTATGTCTAACTGTATCTGCCGCAGGGACACGGTGGTGGACAAGTTCAGGATAGGTTCGGCTCGAGGCTGGACGTAACCACGTAACCACGTACTCGTGCCCCTAATCAGGGTACGGGTCGTGACAGAAACACCGTGACCTTCATAGATAGGGCGTAACCACGTACTCGTGCCCTTAATCAGGGTGGACGTAACCACGTACTCGTGCCCCTAATCAGGGTGCGGGTTGTGACAGAAACACCGTGACCTTCATATAGATAGGGCCGGTGGGCTGAGATTAGCGCTGGGTGCAGGCGCAGGGCCTGCCACCCTTATGCATATGTTTAAGTTTACGGTTGGTTGGTTGAGTGAAATGATATGATTTCTTATGTAAAGTTCTAACCTTACAGGCTAGGCGAAATGGGACATAGATGAGCACGATCATAATATTTATGTTAAGATTATGTCTAACTGTATCTGCCGCAGGGACACGGTGGTGGACAAATTCAGGATAGGTTCGGCTCGAGGCTGGATGTAACCACGTAACCACGTACTCGTGCCCCTAATCAGGGTGCGGGTCGTGACAGAAACACCGTGACCTTCATATAGATAGGGCGTAACCACGTACTCGTACCCCTAATCAGGGTGGACGTAACCACGTACTCGTGCCCCTAATCAGGGTGCGGGTTATGACAGAATCATCGTGACCTTCATATAGATAGGGCCGGTGGGCTGAGATTAGAGCTGGGTGCAGGCGCAGGGCCTGCCACCCTTATGCATATGTTTAAGTTTACGGTTGGTTGGTTGAGTGAAATGATATGATTTCTTATGTAAAGTTCTAACCTTGCAGGCTAGGCAAAATGGGACATAGATGAGCACGATCACAATGTTTATGTTAACATTATGTCTAACTGTATCTGCCGCAGGGACACGGTGGTGGATAAGTTCAGGATAGGTTCGGCTCGAGGCGGGGCTCGGCTTGGACTTCCAGATGCATGGAGTCCTTAGCGTTCAAGAGGAGCTACCACATTGGCGTTCGGACTTGCGAGATGTTCAGCCGAAGACTACTTGTTGGCTATAAAGAGGCATAATGTATGGAACAATGTACTCCTTTGTGAGCTAGAGAGATCATGAGCGTTGTAGCCAATTGGCATGATGAGTTGGGCTATTCAGAGCATTAATATTAAATCTACATTGGCTTTTCTGTTAATTTAAAATTTACAATATAATTAAAACTAATATTACAAAAATGCTATTTGCTCCCAAAAAATTTGGGTGATACCATCTTCCATTATGTGGCATATGACATGGTTGCTAACATGACAGCTGACATGGCAAAATTTAACAATAAAATTAATATTAAAATAAACATTAATAGTAAATAAATAATTTAATATTAAATTAACATTGATTAATATTAACATTAATATTAACATTAACATTAGCATTAGCATTAGCATTAACATTAATATTAATATTGACATTAACATTAACATTAAAAAAATTTGGGTAATTAATTTTTGGGGTTAAAATTTGCCATGTCAGCTGTTATGTCATCTGCCATGTCAGATGCCACATAATGGGAGATGGCATCACCCAAATATGTTGGGAGCCCAAACGACTAATTGCTAATATTAATACAGTGGCATTACCGTTATTTCCCAATAGATTCGTGACTTGTTCGGACACACCCCTCCACGAGCGGGTTACATACACCCGCGTAAACGAGGGTTAAATAGCCTTTTCCAAAGAAGAGAACCCATCCGACTAGAGAGAAACAAAGGAAAGAAGAAGAAGAACAGTCGCAATGGAGAGGAGCAAGATCAACTGCAGCGGATGGGCCGTCATCCCTACCGAGATTCTCTCGATGATACTGGTACTGTCGGGGATGCCGGCGGACGAGGTAATGTGCAACGTGGCCCCAGTTTGTCGTTCGTGGTGGAAGGCGCTCAACGGTCCCTTAGACTATTGGTCCAACGTCGACTTGGTACAGTGGTGCCGGAGGACCCAGAAAACCGCTGAGATTAGTTTGACAGTAATGAAGCTCGTGGCTCGCAGTGAGGGACATCTAGGGTCCCTCTCCGCGTACAAGCTCGACGAAGCAGCCTTCTCTTTTGCATGTTTAAGGCCAGTACAAAATTTTATTTGGTCTTATTCTAATACTTTATTTTTTCTATTACAAAATTTTACGTATACTTTTGTTAATTTCTATTGATATTTTCCCATTTTTATAATACAGTGGAAAATTTCTAAGGGTTCTGCACATTCCGAAGTGCGACGTGAGTGATGAAACTTTCGTGAGACACTTGGAGTTTCTCCCTGTGCTGGAAGAACTCGACATTAGCTACTGCCTCTACATCACGTCGACTGGAATAATTTCCGCCGGAAATTATTGCCGCCGTCTGGTCAAGCTGAGTAGGAACATGCCCCCTCCGAATTTCATGCTCAGGAACATGTTCGTGCTGGACACAAAAAACGAGGCAGAGGGAAAGGCCGTGGCTAATTCGATGCCGCGTCTCGAGCACCTACATATGGGATTCGGCATGTTCAATGGAGACACGCTGCGATCTATCATATGCAACTGCAAGGGTCTTCGCCTGCTCGACATACGTGGGTGCTTCAACGTGATCTTCGACGACGAACTTTGGAAAATTTGTTATTCAATTCAGACGTTTAAAAAACCCTTTGATAATGTAATCCCAGTACCAGGAGAACCTGTGTACGAGTGGTATAATGAATTAGATACGATCTATCATTACTGGGGTTAATGGTGAAAACACTAGCATGCATGCATGCATTTCTTTATACAAGATATTTTTTATGAGTTCGATTCTCCATTTTGAGCAAGTTTTACTTTTGTCAATACTAATTTTTAACATGATTATTTTTTTTATAAATAAAATGGACTGTGATATAATGACGCCGAAGACGGCTCACTTCTGAGATTTCGACATTTTCTAACACAGATTTTACCATTAATACAACATCTCAGTGTAATCATATCCAAGAGATTTCGCCATTTCCCAACACAGATTTTACCTTATTCAAAATGAATTCTCCGTCCTATATGGACCATTCTCCGTCCTACATGTATCATTCTCCGTCCAACTTTCCGCATTCTCCGTCCTAATGTACCATTCGCCGTCCTAAATGTACAATTCTCCGTCCTAAATGTACCATTCTCCGTGTTAGAGGAACGGAGAATGGCCATTAACAGCCAAACAGCCAAACTAATTCATAGCCTTCAAAACCAATTTATATAGATTCAAAACAAAACTAAACAGCCAAACTATTTAAAATTCACAACCCTACACAACAGTCCTAAATGTACCATTCTCCGTCCTATATGGACCATTCTCCGTCCGACATCTATCATTCTCCGTCCTACATCTATCATTCTCCGTCCTAATGTACCATTCGCCGTCCTAAATGTATAATTCTCCGTGTTAGAGGAACGAAGAATGACCATTAACAACCAAACAGCCAAACTAATTCATCTTCACGAGCCTTCAAAACCAATTTATATAGATTCAAAACAAAACTAAACAGCCAAACTATTTAAAATTCACAACCCTACAGAACATTCCTAAACGTACCATTCTCCGTCCTAAATGTACCATTCGACGTCCTAAATGTACAATTCTCCGTCCTACATCCGTCCTAAATGTACCATTCTCCGTGTTAGAGGAACGGAGAATGGCCATTAACAATCCCAAAAATTGTTCCATACTAAGTTAAAAGCATATAATAGCACCCAAAAAATGTTAACAATAGAAAAATTCTACAGAACCCAAACACCAGACTCGAACCTAGGCCTTCCATGTAAAAGCCAAACAGCACAACCAACTAAGCCTGGAATAAGACATCAATAATGTCTCTTATAGTCTACTACCAAATGCTTGCTTACAACACTCTTACAACCTTCACCCATTGATGACATGGCCCACATGTCAGCAATGGGTGAAGGTTGTAAGAGTATTGTAAGCATTTGGTTGTAACTTTAACATTATATCCCAACTTCCAATAAGGAATAGGAAGAGTCGGTTAGGAACGTGTATATATATACATAGGGGTCCCCATTCATCTGAGTAGGTTGCACATTTAACATGGCTCCAAAAAGATCATCTGGTTGGGAACCATTGCCAGAGCCTTCTTCCAGTCGTCGCCGAGCCCCTTCGCATGGAGCACCCTCTGCGCCGCCTCCGGCCCATGACTGGCTGGCAGCGGCTGCGAACTTTCTGACCGCCTGCGGGTTGTCACTGGAGGTCATCGCTCGACCTCTTCATCCGGCGCCAAACTTTGACCTGTTGCCGATCACTCCGGAGGAACGGGATTCTCTGGAGAAGAGGGAAGCGTTTTGCCGCCTGTGCCATAGGGCGGGTGTGCGCACCCTGCAGGACTTTGCGGAGATCCTCCGGGAGGCCAGTGAGGGCTAGACCCTTTTTTTTTCCGTGTTTTACAGTTTTTTGTCCTCCTCTTGTATACTTCTCTGGAGAATGTTCCGGCGACGAAGTTGGGATTTAATGAAATATAATATTTTGTTAACTCAATTTGGTTTCGGCTACAATCAAACTTTTACAACCTTCTTACAACTTACACCCATTTGCTAACTATAGCATTGCTCTTTATAATTAACAAATCTTTTTACGTCAAATCAATATATCAGCGACGATATCCCCATCAATGACTTGTTACGTCATAGAATTGATTATGCTGCCAGCGTCAATCTTGCCGTCAAATCTATCTTAAATATGATTACAAAGTAAAATAGAGGACAACATTGAGTGTTTCAATTTTACTCTTTTCAAGTACATAGTCTTCTTATTTTCAAAAATTTAATCAAATATTCGTAAAATGGAAATATTGAGTCTTAAACTTCACATTCTTAAATATGTTGTCAAATTTTTTTAAATAAATATGTTTCCACCACGTTTTTTCTGCCAAATTTTTCAATAATTTATACGGAACACGTGGATATATACTAGTAATAATAGTAATAAATTTAATTTTGGAAAAGAATTTTTTAAAATTAAGGTCTCAAAATCCCAAAGGTTTATGTAGTGATTTCACATGGATATATACTAGTAATAATAGTAATAAATTTAATTTTGGAAAGTAGTTTTTTAAATTTAATAGTAATAAATTCGACCGTCTTATACTAGTAATAATAGTAATAAATTTAATTTAAGACTCAAAACTATTCTAATTTTTTCCACTTTCCAAGGTCATATAAGACGGTCGAACTTTCCCTCTTCTTCTCTCAAACCCTCTTCCTTCTCCCAAACCCTCTTCTAATCAAAATGCCGCCGAAGAAACAACGACCGTCGTCGAAGGGGAAGGATCCACGAAGGGATGCGATACAGGCCCGAAGGGCAGAACTTACAAGGGCGGCGAAAACCAAGATTATGGTCGCTAGGGCAGAGGCCGAAAGGGCAGCGGCGGAAGCAGCGGCGGCGGCAGCGACGATGAAAGCGGAGGCGGCAGCCAAGCCACGTGCAAAAAATGCTAAAAACACTCATTGCTCGACAAAGACCAGAAAATCTATCTTCGATACAGAGTCGTCGGAAGACTCAACTTATGAAGATCGAAGGCGTACTCAAGCGAAGGCTAAGGTGGCAATGGATACAGAGTCATCAGCGTACTCTGTGGATTTTGAATCCTCATCAGAAGAGGAAAATGAAGAGGAAGAGCAATCATCAGATAAGTCCCAGGCTGGAGAGGAGGTAAAAAAATTTAAAGACTCTAAAACTAAGAAGATATACATTAAATATTTCAAGAAAAAGGCTGTTATGCCTAAAAGATCAATTAAGATGGATGATGTCGAAGACGAAGCTTTCCTGGATATATTGAAATTCTATCAATTGGAGAAATTGAACAAATCCTGTCTTGAGAAAATCTCCCAAATAATAGTAAGAGAATTTTACTCAAATCTTCCGGCTGAAATTAAAGAAAAAGAAGAGGATCAACCACTGGTGTTTCTGAGAGGGAAACTGATTAGGGTAAATGCTGCTGTCATCAACGAATTTTATGGATTTGATCCAGTTCCTGAGTTTGATATGAAAGATATTGATAATGTTTCCATGACGGATGCAATTCATGAGATTACAGGTGTTTCAATGGGTGCCAAGACCCCTCAAAATGTATACAAAGATCAATTAAAAACTTTGTATAAATTGTTGCATGCCTACGTATCTCAAACACTCAACCCTACTGGACATGAGTTTTCCATCCATTCCGAGAGAGTAAAATTTCTTTATTATATGGGAAAGAAAAAAAGGATGGATATAGGTTCCTACATGTTCAGTAGAATGATGCATCTCGTGGGAAAACCAACTGCAAGGACAGCTCTCCCTTTCGAAGGATTTGTATGCTCGATGGCTAATAAACATTCTGTCCCAAGCTTAGCAGGGGATGTTTATATTAAAAACAAAGGCCCCATGAGAAAACTAACCTTCACTCGAATGTTTGGA
Source organism: Iris pallida (assembly GCA_029216955.1). Classification (NCBI taxonomy): domain Eukaryota; kingdom Viridiplantae; phylum Streptophyta; class Magnoliopsida; order Asparagales; family Iridaceae; genus Iris; species Iris pallida. The sequence goes on from JANAVB010045020.1 coordinate 282,455, forward strand.
AAACGGACAGCAGCTGCAAGCAAACCATCAACATCTGGAAAACCATCAACTTATGGAATCAAAAACACTAAGGACAGGGTTGATGATCTATACAATTTTGTTGCTGCAAACTTTGAGAATGTCTTCAAAGAGATGAAGACTATATCCGACAACCAGAAATTGATTCTGGATAAGATTAACCAGATAGAGGTTGAATTTGCTGACCAAGAATAAGATTTTCCTTCCCTCGTGAAGAAGGTAAATGGGGCTAGCCCAAAATCTTATGTAAAAATATAGACTGTGCACATTGACACTTTAATGCTAGCCATCACTTTGATACTTCTATTTATGTTTCTAGATGTCATTTTTACCTATAAAGTGAGTCAATACTGACTATAATTTTTCTTCATCCGTCCCTCAAGGTGTAGGTGAAGGATATTTTGAGAAAGAAGAAGTAGGAAAAAAAAAAGAAACAAGAAGAAGAAGATGGAGACGTCTATGAAGATTCATCTTTTGAGTTTTGAATGTCTCTTATTTCAATGTGGAAGTAATATTTGACTTGTAATATTGTTCTGAATATTTGTTGGTCATGGCGGACAAACTAAATTTTGTGTTTGAAATATTGTAAGACTAAACTTTTCGCTTATACTCAGTGCATAGTTCGTAATTTGTTTTGAAAATGTAATATGGTCTTGAATTTAGAGTAGGTCTGATATTTATTTGGATTATTGTATTGTGAATTATGCAGGTTCTATGTTGAATTACTAACGTGGATTGGACAGATTACTGTAACGTGAATTATGCAGTTTATTGGACTTGGAATGAAGTATACTTAATTTGATTATGATTTTTTGGTTGAAGCGTTTATTTGGTTGGCAGTTGGCCTTGATAGATGATATTGATATTTTGGTGTATTCCTTTGATTTGCAGATGCCCATCACAGATTTCGTGAGTCCTGGGTGCATTGCTAGGGTTTACAGGTGGCCTCATTACGGATGCATTCCTGGGATCACTGAAACTTTATTTGATTGTAATGTGTTTTGCTTTCTGTAAAAAATTATTACATCGATGCCATCAGTATGAATTCGATGCCAGTGCATGTTCATCCCTTGTTATTGCTGAAGCAAAATTATAATCATGCATGTTCATCCCTTGTTATTGCGAAAACATAATTGTAATCCTGCATGTTCATCCTTTGTTATTGCCATCAGTACATCGATGCCATCAGTATGAAGTCGATGCCAGTGTAAGGCATAATGTAATGTAAGAAAAATTCTCTTTGATAGTAGGTTAATTATATTCAAACATTCGCAAGAAATTTTGTTCAGCCATACAGTGGAAGCCTGATAAAATGATATTCGGATTATCTTGAAAATGATTTAATATAAAATGAATGTACTATGGTAAATGATATTAAAAATACTGTAAATATTTGGTGAAAAAAATATGAGATACTTGAACATTTCCAGTCCTAAATGTACCATACTTTGTTAAAAGCACAGAGAGTGTCCGTTCTCCGTTTTCAAAGAACGGAGAATGGCCATTCTCCATGTTAAAATAACGGAGAATGGCCATTCTCCTTGAGCATGGCCATTCTCCGTGTTAAAAACAAAGAGAACAGCCATTCTCCGTCCATTCGCCGTGTAGAAAGCAAAGAGAATGGCCATTCTCCGTCCATTCGCCGTGTTAAAAGCAAAGAGAATGGCCATTCTCCGTCCATTCGCCGTGTTAAAAGCAAAGAGAATGGCCATTCTCCGTGTTAAAAGCAAAGAGAATGGCCGTTCACCGTCCAAATAAAATATTCTCTTCGAAAATATTATCATTAGAAAAGTAAAAAAAAATTCGTCCGATCAATACAGATTTTTTTTAAAAATATGTGACAAGATGATCCGTCCGACCTCAGAAGCAGGTTTTCCTCAGTTCACAACCACCACCGTGACATGTAGCTTTATTAACAAAATATTAAATTATTAGATAAAAAATAAGATTTCTGACAATGGCATAGACAGTAAAATTAGAGCGGCGCCGCTAATACTTCTTGTTCGAGGAGGTTTCGACTATGTCCGACGGGAAGCGAACCGATTCTTCACGGCGCAGCTGGTACTCCTCGTTGTTCTAGGAGGGCTCGACGACGTTCGACGCGATCCGGACCGATTCTTATTTCCATCTTCATCTCTGTTTCTCTTTCCACCACAACCACCAACACCACCACCACGACGGCCTGTAACCAAAAAAAATATAATACGAAATATTAAATTGGATGGACTTTTGAGAGAGTAAATATGAATTAATTTAGGGTGTTCATTGAAAAAATTAAAGTGAAGAATGACCTGCTAAAGCAAGTTACCAACAGGTCAAAAGTCTAAATCAGCATTAAATGATGTTTCTACACTATTATTCAATCCGAACCATTGGATCAACATCCAACGGTCCAGATTTCGGATGTATCGATACATCCATTTCCAGCGGATGTATTATAGAACGACCATATATATATATATATATATATATATATATATATATATATATATATATATATATATATGGGAGCGGATCAAAAGCCCCCCTTAGAAAACCCCCTAAAAACCCCCCTCACTCTCATCCGTAATTTAATGCTAATATTAATGTTAATGTTAATATTAATGTTAATATTAATGTTAATGTTAATATTTATTTTTATTTTTATTTTTATATTAATGTTAATGTTAATATTAATGTTAATGTTAATATTAATGTTAATATTAATTTTAACGTTAAGTTTAATGTTAATTTTAGTATTTAATGTTAATATGGCACAGAAACCCACGAGGAATTTGATACCCAGCACCGCCAGAAGGGCTTCTGAGGCCCCTCAAGATAATATGGCACAGATCAGCCCAAACCAAAGCCAACCTTCATTTGCGTGTCACTGGCAGGAGTATATAGTGGATGGTTAACAAAGTAAGCAATGATAGCCCCAAAAGTCCAGTAATAAGCACAGTTCCTGAACACATTAGATACAGGGGTGAAGTTGCATGGCTGAATCTGTGGACAAAGAAAGTTTCCATGATACGCATGAAGTAGTGGAAACACCAATAATACATACATGGCATAGGTCTGGACAGATTGAGTCACTCGCTCTTCTGCGTAACCAAAGTACTTGTACACCGGGAAGAATTAGAGGACCCACATATTCGCAAATGAAAAGTGTCCTGTAAGAAACTTGCACGCCCAAGTCCTAGAATACTGTAGTTAAAAGTGCTTGCATTTCCATCACAGTAATCCTTCAAGGGTTTCTTTGGATCGATGTGCCCCAGGTTGCAAGGGGAGGGTGAGACGCTGTCTGGAAGGATAAAAAAAATTTGGCTGTAAGAAGCGAAAGATTTGTCGGGTATAAATAATCGAGTCCTACAATCAGAGTACTCTGTTTAAAATGAGTATTTGAGAAATAGGCAATAGAAAAAATGATAGCTATAAGACACTTCCTTTACCTATCTAATGTGTTTAACTAGTAGCTTAACTATGTTCTAGTTACCTTTCAACATAAATATGTTTAGCAGAAGCCAATTAAGTCACAGAATAGAAAACAGCATTTCCTCTTTTTGGTTGGTCACAGACTAAGCAAGCTAAAGTTGCTCATTATCCAAGCAACCTAGCCACACCCTACCATTTTAGTTGGAAACTTTCCATCTAAGCTTCATGTGATAAGCAAGGGAAGATAGATACAGAATGTTCCCCTTAGTTCGCCATACCACCTATGGCCCTGAAAGCTACACACAATAGTTTTCCATCTCTTCGAAATCGGAGGACTATCTTCTAAATTGATTCATATCTACCATATCAGGTAGGTTATGTTATTACGTCGTGTATTATTCGTTTATAATCAAAAGTTAAGGGACAATCTCACGACTTTGAATTTTTCTAACTCCATAAATCCTAGAACCGCATCTTAGTTTAGTTTCAAGAAGGGAAATTCTGAAGTTTAATTTAGGATTATTAGGATTACGATTGATTAGGATAAGTTGGTTCCCACTATGATGACAAATTTGTGCCTCATGAACACCCACTTTCTATTTTAGACATTTTGGTGTCCCTTACCGTGACATTGATATTCGGAGCGTAATACTAACTGTTACCTCCCAACAAAATTCATGTGCAAGCCCTAGACGAGTCCACCTTCATTTAGTGTGCCACTCAATTGAGTCCTCTTGTGCTAACACATAACCTCGTAGTTCTGATATCAATTTAGAATCCAACCCAGCTCATGTATTGGTTGATTATGGGTTTGATAACTGGGCTGAGTCCAAATTGATACAATTTCTGAGTTGATACAATCACCATCATGATCATTCAAGGATTTCCCATCATGATGGAGCCATGGAGATACTCAAAGTCAAGAAATATCTGGAAAAAAAATTTATAGAAATTTTATGATTTTGAGCAGAGATGACCCTAACACAAACCAATTTCTAAAGCAGCAAGCTTGCAACCTCCCCAGAGTAGGCAAGAGCTTGTACAAAGACCTAGGACGATAAGGCTTGTAGAAAATAACATTCGCCATCTGAGGCATGCCATAAGTCAAAAACAAATGAAATCACAATCTCAACCTAAGACCATCTCCAATGCTGCTTTCTAAAATTGAGTTCTTATCCTACTTGGCATTGTACTTTAAGGAGATTTATATCCTAGTTTGAAGAGTTTCTAGATAGAAATTGTAGACATACAAAAATCTCTCCAATGGTTCTCCATTTCTATCCTATGTGTCACATATTAAAAGGAGTCTAATAATAATTGTCATGAGAGATAGAGAATTTTGAGAGTTTCTACGTGTATAAACCCTCCTAGAAAGTTTCTATCCTACATCATTGCCACCTATGATAGAAATGGTAATAGAAATCAACATTGGAAGAAGTTTTTTTCTAAAATGGATTTCTTCCATAGAAATAGGGAAGATATAAGACCATCTCCAATGGTGATTTCTAAAATTGAGTTCTTATCTTACTTGGCATTGTACTTTAAGAAGATTTCTATCCTAGTTGGAAGAGTTTCTATATAGAAATTGTACACATACAAAAAATGCTCTCCAATGATTCTCCATTTCTATCATATGTGTCACATAGTAAAAGGACAAATTTAATGGTGTGGGGCCAATAATAATTGTCATGAGAGAAAGGAAAATTTCTATGAGAGTTTCTACATATAGAAACCCTCCTAGAAAGTTTCTATCCTACATCATTGCCATTTAGTATAGAAATGGTAATAGAAATCACCATTGGAAGAAGTTTTTTTCTAAAATGGATTTCTTTCGTAGAAATAGGGAAGATAGAAACCCCTCATTGGAGATGGTCTAAACCCCTATTGAAGATGGTCTAATGCTATACATGAAACAACAAATGATAGATGGCTCCAGCTAATGATAAATCTAAAAGGCGATGAAATTGTGCATCTTCTATAACAGCCTTGTATGATAGCTTACACTTTCATTGTACTGGGAAATGGACATCTACTCAAACAAGATATTTAAGTTTGCTTAGGGATAAGTTCCGTTGCGGCTTATTGTGGAGTTTCCTAGATGACTACATCATGCCTAGACTCAGCGCTGACACCACTTTACCTAGAAGGTTGATGCTTATACAAGTTCAAGGTAGGCAGCTGCCTGATGGATAGCCTAATATGCATGTCTACACTCTACACGCCTAAATGCCCAATGACACCTTTTGATAACTAAATATATATTTATATATAATGGTTTGCACTAAAAGGTTGCATTGGCTTAAAGCGCACATCCGAAAGGTAAGTTTATCTACCTGTCAACTGGCCATCTAGATTTTATGACATGATCTTTTCATGCTCGTAGCTACCTAAACTTGGAATTTAGCACCAATATAGAGGGTTGATGTCATATCCGGTCATAAAATTTTGTCAAATCTGCTATGTAGCTTTCAGGGCCGGCCCTGAGCTGATGAGGGCCCCAGGCGAAAGTTTCAAAATGGACCCCCATACATAATGTAAAAAAAAAAGTATAAATAAAACAAAAAATTGTTGTAGCCAATATTTGAATCAAGGACCTCTTAAATACAAGTCTAGCATTATAACCAATACACCACAATATATTTTTGTTAAAAAAAGCACATGATATATATTAGTTCTATTGGAGATAGTTCCATGTTGGTGCTCCCTTTCGTCAGGGGGCCCTGAGCCGTCGTCCGGCCTGCCCTGGGCCCGGGCCGCCCCTGGTAGCTTTGATGTGCTCCATAGCTGATCCCATTCTGATGGGGGAAGCCTGGGATGATGATGATGATGATATAATGGTTTATGTCAGATTATTTGATCTAGTTTTTACATTCAAAGAAATCTCTATGCTCTTACTATAGGGAAATTGCATAATTTACGGGAAGTGAACTTGGAGAACCAAACACACCCTAAAGGAAATCTAGTTTTTTTTTTTTTGTTTGTTATTATAGCTGCTGTTGTGACATAATTTACGGGAAGTGAACTTGCTTGTTTAAACATCTAAGTTTTCCTTTAGGGTGTGTTTGGTAAACCGTATTTGGAGGTAGGATTTGGATTTTTATGGATTTGGAGACAAATCCATGGAATCCTATGCCATTTGGATATGGAAAGTATGACAAAATCCAAAACTTGGATTTGGTTGGATTTTAGAGGAAAAAAAAATTATTCTTTAATAATTTCGTTAAAATATTTATTATTTAATAATTTTGTTAAAAATTAGTAAATTAAAAATTAGTTAATCTTTAATAATTTCGTTAAAAATATTTCTTCTTTAATAATTTCGTTAAAAATTACTTAATTAATAAAAAAAACTAACTATTTTATTAGTATTATTAATTAATAAAAAAATAGTATTATTAATTAAAAAAATTAGTTAATTAGTTAATTTTGTTATAATCATAATTAATAATTTATTAGTATTATTATAATATTAATTAATAATTTGTTAATTAGTTAATAATCATAATTTACTAGTATTATTATAATATTAATTAATAATTTATTAGTATTATTATAATATTAATTAATAATCATATCCCTATATTTAGTATTATTAATTTAAAAATTAGTTAATTAGTTAATTAGTTAATTTTGTTATAATCATATTAATAATTTATTAGTATTATTATAATATTAATTAATAATGTGTTAATAACTATTTTATTATAATCTTAATTAATAATATTTTAATCACAATTAGAATCATATTTTATAATAATTTAATTAATAATATACTAATCATAATAATATTAATTTATAATTACTATTTTTAAAATATTTAATTTATAGTTAATTAATCGTTATTTATTAATTATTAATCAATATTTATAATTTATAATTATTAATCGTTAATAAAAAAATTATCAATTGTTAATTATTAATTATTAATCGTTAATTATAATTTATAGTTATTAATTATTAATCGTTAATTATTAATTATTAATCTTTAATTATTAATCGTTATTTATTTAAAAATTAACTAATCATTAATTATTAATTTTATAATTAATAATAACTAATCATCAACTATTAATTATTAATTACTAATCGTTAATTATTAATTTTGTAAATAATAATAACTATAATTAATCATAATTAATTAATAGCTTAATTATTGATCATGACTATAATTTAATTATTAATCATAAATCCAAATCCTATGTTTGGTTGGAGTTGGATTTGGATTTGGATTTGAATCTTGAAATCCATGATTTAGATTTGGAGGATTTCAAATCCAATTCCAAATAGTGAAATTCGGTTACCAAACAAACCCTTAAGGGATTATGTACTATTGAAACATCAAATGATTATATACAGGTGTCCATGTGTGTCTGTTTGAATCTTGAAATCCATGATTTAGATTTGGAGAATTTCAAATTCAATTTCAAATAGTGAAATTCGGTTACCAAACAAACCCTTAAGGGATTATGTACTATTGAAACATCAAATGATTATATACAGGTGTCCATGTGTGTCTGTTTTACTCTCTGTGTCCTGCTTCACAAAGCAGTCCACTTAACCGAGTGATTTACCATCTATAATAATGGAGTTCTAATATGAACAAAGATGGTTTGGAAACTAGGCTAAAGATGGTCATGATTCATTTTGGGACATTTTTCGTAACTCAACTATCGGTCCAAACCGAGAAGCAAGTTTTGGAATTTCGTGCAGGTAGAAAGTGTAGGTAATCCATCTTGGGTTATTACATCAAATCAGGCTGAACATACTTTCGACAACACACAACAATGACAAAGCCTTTATCTTAAAATTTTGGGACATTCAGCTTCGCCACATGCCGAAACAAATAACCTAATTAATCTAATATGCAAATGCACAAATTTAGTACTCTTTTTTTTCTTTCTAAAAGGCACCTAATTGCCAGAACCATGATTTTTCACCATCGTTGTAGGGGAGGTTTGCATTCAGGGGACGTTTGGTTCAAGTATTTGTGGCTTGGAAATGGATTTTGAATTTCTTACCCATGTTTGGTATGTTTAGGATTGGAAATGAGGAGAAAATATGAGGAGCTTGGGGGGAAGCTACTCTCAATGACTTGGAAAAGCTATTCCCAAGCCCCTCCTTGGAAATAAATTTACTTTCCTAGGAATGATGCTTGGCTATTTTGTTTGGACGATTATATCCTCTTTTTATTTTCAAATTTTTAACTTCTATTCTAAACATGTAAATCATCATGAAATTAATGAAAGGGTATGAAAGGAAAACTAAATAAGTTAAGGAAAAATTTATGAAATGCCCAAAAAACGAAAAAAAATTTATGAAAAATCCACCGCGCAATAACATTTCATCGCGTGCCCAGAATTAGCAAAAAAAATATAAAGAGGGTTTCAAATGATATTTTTGTCCTTCCTTCTAATTTATTAAAAACACCCACGAAACTACTCTTAAAAAAACGTTTCGATAGTTTATCTTCTTCCATACGCTGCTCACTTTCGAATCTAGGTTTTCTCCTCAAAAATCTTCAAAAACTCGTCGAAAAATTTCGGAAAGACCGAGACAAACGACAAAAGTGCTAAAACGGAGGTCCAAATATCATTTTTTTTGCGATTCTAAAATTTTGAAAGACCGACTAACAAATTAATTGTTAATCTCAGGCTCCTCGAAAATACGCTCATTTTGCGACAAATCGGACCTCGTTTCGACCTCCCAGTCAAAAGTTATGGCCCTCCAAAGTTTCAACTGACCATAAAATGCAGGAGAATGGCCATTCTTCGTGTTAGAATACGAAGAATGTTAATTTCGCATGAGGGTGGCCATTTTTCGTGTTAGTAACACGGAGAATGACCATTCTCTGTGTTAGTAAGACGGAGAATGGCATTCTCCGTCTTAATTTACACGGAGAATGACCATTCTCCGTCTTAATTTACACGGAGAATGACCATTCTCCGTGTAATTTAAGACGGAGAATGGTCATTCCAGTGTTAAAACGCAGAAGAATGATCATTCCAGTGTTAAAACGTAGAAGAATGGCCATTCTCCGTGTTAGAAACACGGATAATACCATTCTCTGTGTAAATTAACACGGAGAATGCCATTCTTCGTATTATTTAACACGGAGAATGGCATTCTCCGTGTTAATTTACACGGAGAATGGTCATTCCCAGTGTTAAAACGTAGGAGAATGACCATCCTCTGTGTCATTTAACACGGAGAACGGCCATTCTTCGTGCTAAATTACACAGAGAATGGCCACACATGGAGAATGATTATTCAAATGTTAAAACACGGAAGAATGTCATTCTCCATGTTAATTTACACGGAGAATGGCATTCTCCTTGTTAAAATGCAGGAGAATGACTATTCTTCGTGTTATATCGACGGAGAATAGTTGACAGAAATCTAATTTTTTATTTTTTTATTTTGTGGAAAGAAATTTTACATGAATAAAGATTCAAGAGTTTTCGTTCTTCTTTCAAAACGATGCTAACTCTTATGGAAAAGAAGAAGAAGATCTTCTCTCCATAATTGACCTAATTGTCGGAAAAGAAGAAGAAGAAAAAGAAGATGAGCGATGATCGGAGTTCGACTGGAAAAAAAAAAGCACGGTGAACTACGAACGATCTTTGGGATCTCTGCTGAAGATGAGAGCAATGTGATTCAGATCTCTCGTGAAGAAGAAGAAGAAGAAGACGACGAGAATCGCAATCCAAATCTGAGTTTGTGCAGAGGGATAGTTATGGTATTAATTAAGGAAATACAGAGCATCTAAAGGGAATCTTGGAATAGTTAACGTGGAAATATATAATTCTGGGCATTTCATAAAACCCATCGGGCGGGTGGATTTTTTATAAAAAGCAACCCCGAAATTGGATTTCTCAGCAATTTCCAGAATAAGTTAATGTTTCTATCCCTTTTTAAACCAAACATGGAGATGAAATTTTTTAAATTTTTGAACTACCTATTTCCCACCTAACCAAACATGGGTATGGAAATGTTGAATTTGATTCCCATGAGAAAGGAATTGAAAATCTATTTCTAGGAATACAAAAAATTGATCCACACGAGCCCTCAATTGTAGCACATGTTTACATGTTGTTTGAACTTAGCTAAATGCACTATGAGGCAGAATGCTTTAGTACACTATGCTACTTCAAAAAACCGAATTGTGATCTTGTTTAATGTATTTTTGGAGCAAAGATTGCTAAAATGGAGTTAGGTTTATTTTGGAGTTTGGAGATTTGAAATGAAGAAACTCCGTCAACAAAACTGAAGTCATATTTAAATTAGGAGGCTTTGGGGAGTTTAGAATTATTATTGGAGTTTTTGTAAAGATTCTAAAGAAGGATAGAAGTAACTGGAGTTTCACAAAAAATTCACTTGGGTTGGAGTTTTGCTGACTCCGGTCTTAACCATGGTTTGGAGTTTAAATGGAGTTTTGTCTAACTCCAAAAAAAAAAGACTATTTATAAGGGCACATCAAAAGTTGATCAAGGCTAGCCAAAAGCAAATTTTGATTTATTTACAAGTTTGCCATTGAAAAAATTACTCAGGACTAGTCAACACAACTTTTTTTTTTTTGCTCTCCTCTCTTTCCTCACAAGAAGAAGAAGAAAAAGAAGAAGAAAAAGAAAAAGAAGAACAACAAAAACAACAAGAACAAGAACATCAATTTTTTCAAACCTAGTTTATTTTAATTTTTTGCTCTCTTCTAATTTCTCAGATCTCTTTCTCCAAACCCTAGTTTATTTTTCTTCTTCTTGTTTGGGCATCATGGATGAAATCATAGTTGTAGAAGAAATTGGGTTATGTCACGACCCGCACCCGCTAAAAGGGCACGTGACGTGACAACGCCCAGCCCTCACCGAAAAATCGGCAAGGAACGCTGTAGATTTTCCTACTCTAAACAGTTTATGTATATAACAAAAACCTGTCGAGAATATGGTCAACTCCGAACGGAGGACAAGCAATGAATGTATATACGAGTACTCAATCACGACTCTAAGATAACAAAGTAAAGACTGAAATGTAAAGACAACAAGACGATAAAATAATAATAACCTGTCAAGTCCAGACACAAAGAATATATACAGTCCAAGTCTCTAGTACAGTCCAAAATGTAATACAGTCTCAAAAGTAGCTGGAGACAATGTCCAGTACAAAAGACCTACACTAACTAAGTAATGGGTAGGGTCTCGTCAGGCGGAGCTAACCCCTGCTGGACCAAAGTCTCCAAGTCTATTCCCACTACGTCATCTGGACCGTAGTAGGTACAGTAGTCTCCCTCATCTGCATCTGTAATATTTTCAACATATCCTGTCAGGATGGAACGAGCACAATCCACTAACAACATTTCACAAGATATGACAAAAGCTATAATCTGTAAATAGAGAGTATATACAAGAAAATCATGGAATGTACATGTGAGAATCATGGCAAGGTAAGCTGTAAAACTGAAGCTAGAACAAGGCAAGTAAACTGATCATGGCATGTACAAGAATCAAGAATCATATATCTAGGTGTGTGAATACTAGCTACAACATGTGGCCGGATTGGGTCTGCACAAGGTTATGATCAGCCAATCCCACGTGGAGTGTAGGATTGGTAGCATTCAAGGTCTACAAGAATAAACAAGGTGGATAATGACCACATGTCTACACTAATACTCCCCGTCCCCGACTGGTAGAGTGGATCCAAACAAGACACGTCACGACGCGGGATTCTACGAGAATGGAGCAAGTCTCCTCGAGAATCGGCGTCCATGTACTGCACAAGAACTACAAGGGGGCTTGCACAAGACATACCAAGACAACAAGGAATAACACCTCATGTCGGGATCCATGAATACCAACCCGTGTGACCAATGTGTCGAGAACAAGCATATCTACACTAATTACATGGATTATATCAGTCAGCATAAATTGGAAAAGTGTCAGAGAATGTACTCGCCTGAAATATGATATGGTACGTCAATCGGAGCAAATGCAGCGTCTCGAGGACCTATAGAGAACAAGACGTATCAATACTAAGTTTAGGAAGTAAAGTTAAATCAAAATAAACCCTATTTAGTCATTCTAGGTCAAGACATGTCTAGTCGGGTCAATCTTAGTCATGGAAGAACATTAGAAGTTAAACCGGATCAATCTAGGTCGAAAACTGGTTTACCGTTGACTTTTGGTCAACGGGTCAATTCTGGTCAACTCGAGGTCAACACTAGGTCAACTCTAGGTCACTGGTGACTAATAGTTGATTTTTAGTCAACGGTCCAAGTTGGATGGAATTTGGGACCAAATTGGGTAAAGTGTTGACCCATAGTTGACTTTTAGTCCAAAAAGTCAACCGTGGTCAACCGGAGTCAAAACTAGGTTTAGACGGCTATTCCTACCCATTACCAACCTATACAACCTATATCGAAGTCCATCTTGGACTTCAAACTCAATTTCTCGGCCGTAGGCCAAATTCCTATTTTAGCCTTAAAAATGCCAAATTTCACCCTTCGGCGACTAGCTAGTTAACCCACCTACGCTCGTTATTTTGACCCGATCTCCCTAGGGTAGTATGGTACTATCCTATACATATAATATCTACCAAAATACTTGGGTAACGCGGGCATCCAGTCCACGATACGGCCCGTTGCAGATATCTCAAGTATTTTGAGATACGCGCTGACACGGCGCGATACCGGCGCCCTACGACCCCGATTTCCATCCGGGAGCTTACCCGCAAAATCTAAATCACGTATTCATACCCCACGCCAAGTTTCAACTCAATCGGATACTCCGAACTCCGTTTCGCCCTCTAACTCGGTTTTTCCCCTTTTCTATTCTAGCCTTTTTCCTATTCTTCCAACTTCTTTCAATCTTTCCTCCCAACCTCAAATCCTTTTCTAATTTCTTATTTCATAATCTTTTTCTACTCTTCTCTACGATTCCAACCATATATAATACTCATATATATATATATCTATATATATATATATATACTAGGTGAAAAGGGGGGGTTTAGGCTTAATGCCATAGAGGGGGGGACTGTTATGTCCCTGGCAGTCCTAGGACTGCCGCCCGTGTGGCAGTCCAAACCCTGCTTTGGCTGCCCCTACGCTGCCCCTGCTACTGCTTAAGCTACTGCTGCTACTGCTTAAGACTGCTGCTGCTGCGGCAGTCCTGCAGCTGCTGCTGCTGGCACTACTTCTCTCCCTCTCGACCCTCTATGTATATACATATCAATCCTATATATATCTCTATCTATATATACATATATATATATATCTATCCATCCCTCTACCTATATATATAACACACACACACGACCACGTATACATATAAACACACACACACATATAAATACATATATATACACACAACCATATATATATATATATAAACTCCTATACTTATGTATATGTATATAACCACATACACACACACACACATGACAACTCCACCACTACTCTCACTCATACACCACCACCACCATTCTCTCACTTCCACCACTCTCTACACACACACACACACACACACACACACAAATACATATTATACATACATACATATATACACATATATATTTACATACATATATATATATAACATACCATTTAATATAAACCTCCTAATTAACCACTTAACCAAATTCTAGAGAAAACCTACAAGAATAGGGGCAAAGTGTAGAGAATGAGATTCTCTACACTTATTGTGAAGGACAAAAATGAAGAGAGGAATTTAATGAGGGTTTAATGTCTTACCTAAAGGAGAGAGAGAGCTTGGAGGAAGAAAGGAATTTTGAAGAAGGAAGGAGACTTAGGTGAGAAGTAAACAAAGAAGAGAGGGGGGGGGTTTAAAGCCATGGCCGGCCACTCCAAGTGTGGGCTATTTGGGTTGGGATCCAATAGCCCACAACCCAATAACCTAAGTTTGGGGTTATTTTGAAATCGGATTGGTTCGGTTCGTTTCTAAACCACTAATTAAGCCTCTAAATGACTAATTAAGTCATGGAAAATAGGTTAATAACTTCAGGCCTATTTTTGATGGTACATGGGCTAAGCCCAGCTAGTATGGGGGTCCCACTAGGGTCCAGGCTACCCGGGTCTCCAAATTGGGTCCGAATTGGATAAAATCCAAACCGACTCAAATAAATTCCTAAAAATCATATAAAATCACATAAAATTCCTAAAATATTGTTAAACTTAAAAATGACAAAAATACCCCCAATTTGAAAAACTGGGGGTGACAAATCTACCCTCCTTAAAAAAATTTCGTCCTCGAAATTGAATGAGGACTAACACAGCAATCATGAACAGAACAAGGAAGAAAAAGAAGGAATTTACCTCAAGGCTCGAAGAGATATGGGAATCGCTCCCGCATGTCGTCCTCGAAATTCAAAACGGTAGTACTCTTCTCTAGGTCAAGCCCCCAACAATCAAAGTCCACTAAATTTATCCAAAGTCATATAACATGCAACTCTAAGAAAACAGCAAACATGCATGGTTCTGAATCTATATAGTATTATGTTATTGCAGTCTTCATTGGGGTTTTCTATTTATCTAGCATGATCATCACATATGCAAACTAAAGGTACTAAGAAAGCAATCATCAATCATCGGGTAGAAGGAAACAGGTAAAAGGAAGGAACGAGACCTAACCTCCTAATCCAATGCGTGCAGGATCCTCAACTGCCATCGCAAAAACCCTGTCCTGGCGGGGTATATCCCGCTGCTGGTGGAGGGCGTGATGCGGTGCCATAGGTGGCCTACCCTGTGCTCCTTGAGCTGCACGGCGATGGTTCGTAGGACAATCTCTCAACTGATGTCCAGCCTCCCCGCAATAGAGGCACAAGCCCAGCCTCTTCCGGCAGACCTCCCAGATGTGACCGGGCTTCTTGCAGTAACCGCAAGGAGCCCCATGCTGTGCCTGCCTCTGCTGAGTGTGCTGCACCTGCTGCTGAACTGGTGCTCGGGTCTGAACCTGCGGCTGGTGATGCTGGAAAGAACGATGCTGAAGCTGAGGGCGCTTAGCAGCCCCCGCGCTGCTAGAAGCTCCCGAGAAATGATCACTCTCCCTCTTGGGCTTCAAGCCCCACTCCCGCTCTACCTTACGGGCCTCCCTATAGATCTGGGTATACGTCTCGTAGAAGGAGGGAATGAGGTGCTTGATATCCCAAGCCAACCCCTCCCTGAAACGGCTCGCCCTGGTCTCCGGGTCTCGAACCATGTACTCTGCGTATCGGCTCAGACGACCGAACTCCGCCGCGTACTCCTCCACAGATAGACTGCCCTGCTGCAGATCCTGGAACTGCCGCACCAGGTCAATCTTGTCCGTGGGGGAAAAGAACTTCTCCCTGAAGAGGAGCGTGAACTCTGCCCAAGTATGGCCCTCTCCAGCTAGGGCTGGCTCGTTTCTGAACCAAGTGCGCACAATGTCTAGCAACTGCAAACCTACCGCCTCGACCCTCAGGTCGTCTGCCAGGCGGCAGGCCCTCATCTGCCGCTCGATATCCTCGAGCCAATCGTCTGCATAGACCACGCCCTCGGTCCCGCTAAAGTCACGGGGCCCGAGCTTCCTGAAGTCCTGGATGTCCCCGTACCTCGGTCGCGTCCCCGGATGAGGAGCCCTCTGCTCCACGGCTGCAAGGGCCAACTGATGGGCATCCTCCATGCCCTGACGCATCGCGTCTGTCTGCCTCTGCTGAGCCTCGGTCTGGGCTCTCTGAGTCTCCAGTATCTGCTGGAGGAAGGTAAGCATCTGCCCCATATCCGTAGGCAGAGGAGGTGGAGGTGGAAGTACGCCTGCAACTGGCGGAGGAATCCGCTGCGCAGGAGAAGAAAGAGCGCCCCCGACTGCTCCCGTCGTGGCCCCGGGCACTGCGGGAAGAGTACCCGCAATGACCCCAGGAACTGTCATCGAGGTAGCTGGAGGAGTACCTCCGAGACCTCCAACAGAAGTCCCATCTGCAGGGGAGGTGATCGGAGCCTGTCCGCCAGAGGAGGCAGACCTCTCCGTCTCCCCGTGCTCCTCGCCAGGAGAGTGAGTCATAACTATCCTGGAGACAAATTGAAAAGAAGATATCAATATGGCACATGAAGGCAATATCAAGGGAGGACAGCTAGAATGCAGTAAATCGATATCAAAGACGGTAAGCAAGATAAGCAAGGAAAGATTCTACTGTGATTGAGTACTCTCTTAGCCTATAGCCTATCCTAGATACGTACCGCAGGCTCGTAATAGCACTCTTAGTCGAGCGCCACTACGACATCGCACTAATTGCGACTTCAGGACCTGCGTGGGCCACCACTAAAACGTGTCACGACCCGCACCCGCTAAAAGGGCACGTGACGTGACAACGCCCAGCCCTCACCGAAAAATTGGCAAGGAACGCTGTAGATTTTCCTACTCTAAACAGTTTATGTATATAACAAAAACCTGTCGAGAATATGGTCAACTCCGAACGGAGGACAAGCAATGAATGTATATACGAGTACTCAATCACGACTCTAAGATAACAAAGTAAAGACTGAAATGTAAAGACAACAAGACGATAAAATAATAATAACCTGTCAAGTCCAGACACAAAGAATATATACAGTCCAAGTCTCTAGTACAGTCCAAAATGTAATACAGTCTCAAAAGTAGCTGGAGACAATGTCCAGTACAAAAGACCTACACTAACTAAGTAATGGGTAGGGTCTCGTCAGGCGGAGCTAACCCCTGCTGGACCAAAGTCTCCAAGTCTATTCCCACTACGTCATCTGGACCGTAGTAGGTACAGTAGTCTCCCTCATCTGCATCTGTAATATTTTCAACATATCCTGTCAGGATGGAACGAGCACAATCCACTAACAACATTTCACAAGATATGACAAAAGCTATAATCTGTAAATAGAGAGTATATACAAGAAAATCATGGAATGTACATGTGAGAATCATGGCAAGGTAAGCTGTAAAACTGAAGCTAGAACAAGGCAAGTAAACTGATCATGGCATGTACAAGAATCAAGAATCATATATCTAGGTGTGTGAATACTAGCTACAACATGTGGCCGGATTGGGTCTGCACAAGGTTATGATCAGCCAATCCCACGTGGAGTGTAGGATTGGTAGCATTCAAGGTCTACAAGAATAAACAAGGTGGATAATGACCACATGTCTACACTAATACTCCCCGTCCCCGACTGGTAGAGTGGATCCAAACAAGACACGTCACGACGCGGGATTCTACGAGAAGGGAGCAAGTCTCCTCGAGAATCGGCGTCCATGTACTGCACAAGAACTACAAGGGGGCTTGCACAAGACATACCAAGACAACAAGGAATAACACCTCATGTCGGGATCCATGAATACCAACCCGTGTGACCAATGTGTCGAGAACAAGCATATCTACACTAATTACATGGATTATATCAGTCAGCATAAATTGGAAAAGTGTCAGAGAATGTACTCGCCTGAAATATGATATGGTACGTCAATCGGAGCAAATGCAGCGTCTCGAGGACCTATAGAGAACAAGACGTATCAATACTAAGTTTAGGAAGTAAAGTTAAATCAAAATAAACCCTATTTAGTCATTCTAGGTCAAGACATGTCTAGTCGGGTCAATCTTAGTCATGGAAGAACATTAGAAGTTAAACCGGATCAATCTAGGTCGAAAACTGGTTTACCGTTGACTTTTGGTCAACGGGTCAATTCTGGTCAACTCGAGGTCAACACTAGGTCAACTCTAGGTCACTGGTGACTAATAGTTGATTTTTAGTCAACGGTCCAAGTTGGATGGAATTTGGGACCAAATTGGGTAAAGTGTTGACCCATAGTTGACTTTTAGTCCAAAAAGTCAACCGTGGTCAACCGGAGTCAAAACTAGGTTTAGACGGCTATTTCTACCCATTACCAACCTATACAACCTATATCGAAGTCCATCTTGGACTTCAAACTCAATTTCTCGGCCGTAGGCCAAATTCCTATTTTAGCCTTAAAAATGCCAAATTTCACCCTTCGGCGACTAGCTAGTTAACCCACCTACGCTCGTTATTTTGACCCGATTTCCCTAGGGTAGTATGGTACTATCCTATACATATAATATCTACCAAAATACTTGGGTAACGCGGGCATCCAGTCCACGATACGGCCCGTTGCAGATATCTCAAGTATTTTGAGATACGCGCTGACACGGCGCGATACCGGCGCCCTACGACCCCGATTTCCATCCGGGAGCTTACCCGCAAAATCTAAATCACGTATTCATACCCCACGCCAAGTTTCAACTCAATCGGATACTCCGAACTCCGTTTCGCCCTCTAACTCGGTTTTTCCCCTTTTCTATTCTAGCCTTTTTCCTATTCTTCCAACTTCTTTCAATATTTCCTCCCAACCTCAAATCCTTTTCTAATTTCTTATTTCATAATCTTTTTCTACTCTTCTCTACGATTCCAACCATATATAATACTCATATATATATATCTATATATATATATATATATACTAGGTGAAAAGGGGGGGTTTAGGCTTAATGCCATAGAGGGGGGGACTGTTATGTCCCTGGCAGTCCTAGGACTGCCGCCCGTGTGGCAGTCCAAACCCTGCTTTGGCTGCCCCTACGCTGCCCCTGCTACTGCTTAAGCTACTGCTGCTACTGCTTAAGACTGCTGCTGCTGCGGCAGTCCTGCAGCTGCTGCTGCTGGCACTACTTCTCTCCCTCTCGACCCTCTATGTATATACATATCAATCCTATATATATCTCTATCTATATATACATATATATATATATATCTATCCATCCCTCTACCTATATATATAACACACACACACGACCACGTATACATATAAACACACACACACATATAAATACATATATATACACACAACCATATATATATATATATAAACTCCTATACTTATGTATATGTATATAACCACATACACACACACACACATGACAACTCCACCACTACTCTCACTCATACACCACCACCACCATTCTCTCACTTCCACCACTCTCTACACACACACACACACACACACACACACAAATACATATTATACATACATACATATATACACATATATATTTACATACATATATATATATAACATACCATTTAATATAAACCTCCTAATTAACCACTTAACCAAATTCTAGAGAAAACCTACAAGAATAGGGGCAAAGTGTAGAGAATGAGATTCTCTACACTTATTGTGAAGGACAAAAATGAAGAGAGGAATTTAATGAGGGTTTAATGTCTTACCTAAAGGAGAGAGAGAGCTTGGAGGAAGAAAGGAATTTTGAAGAAGGAAGGAGACTTAGGTGAGAAGTAAACAAAGAAGAGAGGGGGGGGTTTAAAGCCATGGCCGGCCACTCCAAGTGTGGGCTATTTGGGTTGGGATCCAATAGCCCACAACCCAATAACCTAAGTTTGGGGTTATTTTGAAATCGGATTGGTTCGGTTCGTTTCTAAACCACTAATTAAGCCTCTAAATGACTAATTAAGTCATGGAAAATAGGTTAATAACTTCAGGCCTATTTTTGATGGTACATGGGCTAAGCCCAGCTAGTATGGGGGTCCCACTAGGGTCCAGGCTACCCGGGTCTCCAAATTGGGTCCGAATTGGATAAAATCCAAACCGACTCAAATAAATTCCTAAAAATCATATAAAATCACATAAAATTCCTAAAATATTATTAAACTTAAAAATGACAAAAATACCCCCAATTTGAAAAACTGGGGGTGACAGGTTATCAAATCTATCAAATCTATTAGTCTATTAACCAACTTTTCTTTATTAATGAAGAATTATGCATGAAATCCTAGTTGTAGAAGAAAACTATGGAAGAAATCCTAGTTGTAGCAGAATTGGGTTCATATCAGGACTGCCACAATTTCTGACAGTCCTAGAAGTATTGAGGACTGCCAGAAATTGTGGCAGTCTTGAAATAGACTCGATGTACAACAGGACTGCCACAATTGCTGGCAGTCCTAGAATTACTGAGGACTGCCAGAAATTGTGACAGTCCTGAAAGGGACATGCTCTACAGCAGGACTGTCACAATTTCCAGCAGTCCTAGACATATTGAGGACTGCCAGAAATTGTGGCAGTCCTGAAAGGGACTTGCTCAGCAAGTCCCTTTCAGGACTGCCACAATTTCTGGCAGTCCTAAAGTCGAAATTCCTGAATAAAAAAAATATGTTATGGTTTATTTCAATCTTGATAATAGAGTGAAATATGCATCCATGCATTCTTTGTGAGGAAAGAAGTATTTAAGCTTTATTTACATGTATTTTAGGGTTTATTTAATTTTTTTGGTGCCATCGAAATTGGGAATGAGAATGAAACTAGGGTTTTGAGGGAGATGGTGATGATGGAAATGGTGGAGAAGAAGAAGAAGAAGATGATGATGAGAAGAAAACTAAGATTTTGATGGAGATGTGAGAATGGAAATAGTGGAGAAGAAGATGGATAGAAGAAGAAGAAGAAGAAGAAGAAGAAAAAGAAGAAGAGGGAAAAATAGGGTTTGTGAAGAGAGAGTAAAATTTAGAAATAAGATTGATTTTTGGGGTTTGGAGGGGTGTGGGGTTTGGACAGCCCCATAAGTGGAATATTTGGATAGCCCAAGTAAAATCTCCTCAAACATTGGCTAGTCCTAATCCTGGCTAGCCCTGAAAAACTTCTGAAGTGCCCTTATAAATAGCCAAAAAAAATCCTCAAACACGCCACAGTTTAGTAATTTGGAGTTTTTAGGCGTAAAACCACTCGACCGCAGTTTTCTATAATATTCTATAAAATCCGCTTAAAGTGTGTTGTCATATAAGATCAGAGCATCAATAGTAAGGCTCATCCCAATTTCTAGATTCTAGATTCAAGATGTAGAGCTTATTTTGTAGAATAGTAAGGCTCAATTGCAGCGTCATGATAGTCTAGTCTGGGCCCAAAAATTTCTACAGGATTGTAGGAGCTCACTTTGTAGACAAACATAACTCGTGGGGAAGCCCAATCCATTTTCTATTATTCCCACACGGCCCCGACTCATTCTAGATTAATTTATTATTATAAATTTGGGCCCCTAAGATGCATTTTTGAGCCTCGTCTATTAGAGCATCATTAGTAGTTGGGACTCTCCAATGCAATTTGGAGCCCAAAATTTCAAAAAAAAAAGGTAAATGTAGAATGGGTTGGATTTGTATGAGAATAGTAGGAAATGATAAAGTGAGCTCCGGTCCTAAAAATTGTGTGGTCAAAAATTAATGTAGGAAAAAAATAATATAAAGTTTAGAATCTAAAAAGTTGGGCTCCAAATTGGAACTTACTATTCTACAAAACGAGTTTCTACAATCTAGAATCTAGAAATTGGGAGGCCCAACCCTTAGCACCCATGGATAGGTTGGGACCGAAATTGTAGAAATTGGGACTAGGGATGAGACTTATTATTCTACAAAATGAGCTCCTACATTCTAAATCTAGAATCTAGAAAATGGGATGGGTGCTCTTAGAGCATCATTAGTAAGGCCTATCACACATTTTAGATTCTACATTTAAAATGTAGGAGCTCATTTTGTAGAATAGTAAATCTTATCCATAGTTTCAATTTCTAGATATTGGGTCCCATCCCACCATGGGAGATATAGGTTGAGCCTCCCAATTTCTACATTCTAGAATGTAGGAACTCATTTCGTAGAATAGTAAGTGTAGGATCGATTGTAGGAACGAGTTGTAAAGCGCAATACTCTAGAGGGGGGGTGAATAGAGTAGGCAGCAAAAATTAACTATTTAAAAAATATTAGTAACAAGATCACAGATAATATATCACAGATATGTAAATGAAAAGTAAAGAGTAGAGAGCAAACGCAAACACAAGGATGTATACTGGTTTTCCTCTTGTGAGGACTAGTCCAGTCGGAAGAACTCTAGCTTCCAGTTGAATCCACTATAGAAAATTACCACAAGTTTTCATCCGAAGTTCTTGCAACTTCTACAACGCGAGCTTTGATCCGAAGTACTCGACCAACTTCAATTGTGAAGTGTCTACCTTCAATCAAGCCTCTGATTACAACCGCTCTTGAAACTTCTAGACCGTACCGCACTGGCAAATCGACTAGAAGATTGTAACTGGCTTGGGATTTGAAAATAAAAGCTCAGAACACTTTGGAAGAAGTAGTAGACTTTTAGAGAAGATATATGAAAGTGAATTGGTGTATGAGTGAATTGAAATGATCGAAATCCTTCTCTATTTATAGTTTTTCCAAAGGCAGAATTCTGACTGAATTCGGGCAGAACTCTATGAGAAAATCTCGTTGGGATCCGTAACTGCAGGGAGACCAAGTTCAAAAAGCAACGTTCACTAACCGAACTCTAGCCGAACTCTGGCCAAATTTGGGCCGAGTTCTGCTAGGGTTCTGTTAGGGTTTTTGCAAATTAGTTTTTGGGCTTTTTGAAAAGTCAAACAGTTAGGAAGTAGTTTGGGCTTTTGTAAGTGGGCTTGTTTTCAAAATGAAAGGGTATTTTGAAAACGTTTCTTGGATAGCCTATTTGACAGTACGATGCAGTTTACATCGTATTCCTAGACTCAATAAATATAAAAATACATTGATAAAATAGGAAAACCAAGAGCCCTTTGATGACGTCTTTCTTCAAATATTTGAGCAGACTTGAAGACGCCTTTTTTACTTGACGGCAATCGTCCAAAGATAAACAGATCTGGAAATCTGAATACCTTTCGGGGGCTTCGCCCCCGAACCCCTGACGGGGGGCGCTGTCCCCTCGACCCCTGTCCGCTGACCGGGCAGCGGAACCCCCGATGCGAGGCCCTGGATAGGTCGTTAGGCGGTTCAGAAAAATATTCTTGTATAACGTCGTCTTTGGCCCATCAATAATTCTCCATTGCATATGTCCTGGTTTGATCATGTTTGATCACGCTTACAGCATGTCTACAAATACATGTTAGACAAACAAAACAATATGACTGATACAGAACATTAGGACAATGCTAAGTTAAAGTAGCAACATAATAGTGATTACATGAATATTAGTAACATCGTTATGTTAAACTTAATTGATTAGCCATATTCAAAAATATGATATAATTATTGGGCTAACAATCTCCCCCTTTTTTATTATAGCAAATCCTTTAAGTTTAATATATATACAATAAATGCATGTATCACTAATAAACACATAATACTAGAATAGTGTTTGCTAACTTAAACTTATTTCTCCCCCTTTGACATGATCAAAAATAAGCTCCCCCGTAATTAGAGCTAAAATGAACTCAAGCATAAGTAAAGGAGGAAAGCAAAAATAATCATGATAAAGGATTAGGAGAACAGTGTAATGACAAGTGTAGAAAATTGCATAACTAAAGTAGAAAAACTTGTCAAAAATAGTTTGTTGAACTTAAAAATATTGAAATCAATCAACACATAGTTTACCAACCAGAAATCCAAAAATGACATTCAAAACTCAATTTGTTCATCATATTGTGTTTTGAAATAGACCAAAAACATATATCAATAAAGTAGGAATCAATCATTGGTCATAAATAAATCATAAGAAATAGAAATTCGCAGATCTAGTATATACCAAATAAAAAAATGAGACTTTTAACAGTGATCACAAAAAAATATGATTCATAATTTGTCCATACAAATTAGTGAATCAATTCCAGAAAGAGTATAATCATCGAAAAGAGATCAAAATAAGTATACTAGAATCTATGCAAAATCTATACCAAAGTTCATGCATTTGAATTCAATTACCTTAGCATGATATATGAATATCCATTAGATAAACATGAAAGTAATGAAGACAAAATACTTGAGAAGGAGAAATTCAGTCGACTTGAATGCTCTCCCACAAAGTATGATCAATCTAAATATAGATAATCATGAACTTTAAGATAAAATCTCAATAAAAAATGTCAAATCAGTTTAAACTCAAAAGGGTTATCAATAAATTAAATTAATTTTGGCGGGATAACTTTTAGAAACTCAAAAATAAGAGACTTAAAAAATAAAAATAATCATATATTCTCTCATAAACTCAATACAAATTCAAATATCATGACCAACTCAACAAAATATTTAAATAAGACAGTATAAGTCATGGTGAACTAGGTATACCACATATTAAGGACATAAAAGAATTGAAACAATTAATTTGCTACCCCTTAAAATATGCGTATATAGTTCAAAAATAATTTATATGCATAAAATAGATAAAATAAATAATCACAAGATCTAAGGGATATCCAAGATATGCATCTTTTCTTTCCTTTGATCAAATGCATATAAAATTTCAAACTCAAAACAAATATCATCTTTAGGCAAGAAAAAGAAATGTCCAATAAATAAATGCTTAAAGATGAATAAACAAAATATATCTCCAATATATATATAAAAGAAATATTTCAAGACATAAAAAAATTTTGAAAACTGTCTTTAATAATAACATTTGAGTACGAGACAGATTCAATAAATCAAAAAGAAATCAAAAAGACTTTTCAAAAAATGCAGAATTTATTACGAAAAACTGTCTTAATAAATGTTCGAATGCGTCCATTTAGTCCTCAAACTGAAAGCTGGCAATTCGAATCACGAAAACAATTTCAATAAAAGAATCCATAAATCATAAATAAATCCATTTGAACAAATAAACATAACTAGATAAATGTCCAAAGACAAATGTATTCTAGATATATGATATGTCAATGGGCTAATTGACTTGAAACAATTAACTGCTCCACTTTTACATGGCTGTATCCAAAAATAATAGTATAGACAAAATTTTAAAATAAATCAGAAAAATATTTTCGGAAGTACGAAACTAATTCAAAAATATTAGGTCTTCTTATCAAAGTTCATTTCTTCCCTTTAAAAGCCATTGCACGGTGTCCACTGACAACCGTAAGATTTTAAGAAAGAAAGCGCTTTGAGAGAGAAGCATTCAATATGCATGACTTCTTCCCTACAAAGAGTTACTGTTGTAGACAGTAAGTAACTTGGATAAGAAGATAATAATATAAAGCTCAAAATCATTGAATATTACGCAAGCTAAAGACGAAATCACAAGAATATAATATTCAATGAGTAGTCACAATATCAAATCAAGTTTAAATATAGAATAGAGTGACATAAAAATAAATATATCAAAAGATGACAAACATTAACCTATGGAAGATCAATGTATGTTACCTTTTGTAAAAAAAATATCATTAAATAATATTTTCAATCAAGGCAAAAATTCAAAATCCATCAAATAACAATTGCAACTAGATCTCAATAAATCTTTAGTTTATAAAAGCGTTGATCAATCTTGGGTTAGCTCTAGAGGTATTGTCCCAGCTAACGGAGGTTCACCGGGGAACACTTAAGTACCGCTTCGCTTCAACCGTAGTCGTGGTGACAGACAGACCCTTTGTAGGCTTGTACCCAAAACAAATATCTTCTTTAATAACCGAGGATTTAAGAAGAATTAGTGCAATATGAAAAAAAATTATATTCTATGGACTTAAAAAAATCTTAGAATAATGTAGCATACGGTATAAGATGTATGAATTACATTTATCCATATGTGCTACAAAATCATTGGGTAACAATAAAATATAAAATATTTGTGAATCAAATGTAGGATCTAGATACGTTGATGTATTTTGGAACCAAGGGAACTGGGTTCAGTACCTTGGATCCAGAACTAGACGATAGTTGCAAGTACACCTTAATAAATCTTAAGTCTATAAAGTATTGGTCACTTCGGGTTAGCTGTAGGGGCCGGTTCCCAGCTAGCGGTAGTCCGAAGACTAGTGCACTGTGTCGCTTCAGGCTATTTATACATGTATGACAGAAGGACCCTTTCGGCTTGTTCCCAAAATGATTTCTACTCTTAAGAACTTAGATTCAAAGAAATATATGTAGTATCATCGAACATCGTCAAAATCCAGAATCCCTAAAAGTAAATAAGTAAATATCCAAAGAATGGTTTATCAAGATCAAGATATTAAAAATATCATGTATCCAAAATGTCAACCAAAAAGTCAAGAAAAATAGGCTTTGAGGAAGAAGCTAATAGAGATAAGAATATAAAAAATTGTTCAAAGTAATCAATAGCTGAAGTATGAGATAAGTACAAGTTTGAAACTACTTTTCAAAATAATATAATATAGAACTTGAACTTAACTCATATATCCCTATAAAGATATTTATACAAAAAATATAAGAAACATATCAGCAATATATAAATGAATATGAATTATGTATGTATCATTAACAAGCATAAAAAAAATTATCACAAGATTAAAAACATGCATAAATAAACTTTATCAGACCAAGATGTAATTGATTCATAAGAAGTTAATCACAATAAAATTTGAGAATTAATAGTGAATATATTATGCAAGCACAAGGTTAACATAAAAGTATATGTATATACTTTTCAAGTAAATAGAAGACTTGTGCTAAACATACATACTCAAAAAAAATACTGATCAAAGTAAATACGACATGTTAAAGACAAATCGATAAGAAGTGACCATTAAAAAAAATTAAATACAGAGAGTCAAAAACAACAAAAAAAGCTCCTATGCATGCTTCAAGGATAAAACTTAAATAAAGAGCATACATAGATAAATGTGTCACACTAATGGAAAGTGAGTTAAAGACAATTTAGTGTGAACTAAATATTTAAGTTAAACAGCTAGTCGAGGTAGGATTATATCTCACATTAATTCAAACAATAAACAAATTAAAAGATATCAATGAAAGCTAATAGCAAGAAATCAATAAGAACATGCTAGATATTAGAAACTATTTAGTAAGCATGTTACCGAAGTGGTTCTAGTGACCACACTTCTGTTGGTGCAATTGCATGGAAGATGACCTTTGTAGCTTTGCAATCACTAACATGTTCCATGGTTCTATTTGATATGAGAAGCTTCACCTGCAATATTAGGTGAAGACTTTGGTATCCAATACTTGGATACACATTTGTTAGCTTTGGGAACCCATTTGCACAAGTTCATATCAACTAGTTTTCTAATCTGACAACGATTAGAAACGTGTCCATTCAAACCACAATAATGACAGAAAGAATTAACATTAGTACTATGTGCAGCAGTATGAGAACGTGCAGTAGTGTGATATGATGTGCGTGGATACTTGTAATAGAAAGCATGGTTATGTGAAGCTTTAGCTTTGCTTGCTTTCTTTCTAGATGATCTGTCGTGTGTGACTTTGTGATGTGCTACGTGTCTTGTGTTAGACTGAGTCGTAGGTTGTATTGCCTGTTTTTCCAGTCTAATCTCCAACTTTTTAGAGTTAGCACAGATCTCATTATACTTAGCAGAAAGAGCATCAATTCTACATGAAGCAATAGAATACTTCTTCTTTTCTGATTCTAATTCCTCCTTAAGTTTAGCATTTTCTTGAGTGCTTTTCTCAATGCAATCTAAACTTCAGTGTAGAAATCTCAGTAGAATTATCAGAAGGAGAACAATTTCTAGCATCATTCAATAAGCAAGTAAGCTTTTCATTCTCACGCTTATAGGATAGAATATCCTTTCTAGCTTGCTTATACTTATCTAATACTTTCTTGTGTTCTTCTAATAGATCACTGAAAGCATCAGATAAATCATCATGAGAAAATTTATTCTCTTCAAGAAGGGAATTATTCTGTACCTCGTTAGATAATGCCATTGAGCATAAATTTGTAGCTTGATGAGGTCTTTCTTCTTCTTTAGAATCTGTTGCTTCACTTTCACACCATATGCTCGTGCTAGTGTACTTGTGAGACGATGATCTTCCTTCATTTGATTGTTCGTAGTGACTCTCCTTTCTTGCAGTAGTAGAATCTTCTTGGATGTGGTCTACCTTCTTGCAGCTGTCGCATACAAGCTCTTCTTCGTATAAAAGATTGTGTTGTACCTTAAATCCCAATTCTATCATGCATATATTTGTATCATTATAAAAACTATCCTTCTCTGGAGTTGCTAGCTTTGCTTTCATACCTGCACTCATAAGTAGCTTCAAGAACTTTTCAAATTTTATGGGATGTTGTGCAAGTATTAATAAGATTAAATACATTTGTGTCTACAGCACAATAAAAGATATGCATAGCTTTTGCATCAAGGCTAGCTAACTTCTTTTCTTCCTCCGTGTAACTATAATAAGGCTTGTTGATTATAGAGGATGTGAGAATAGAAGTGATAATAGGCTTTTTGTAGCCATTGACAATAATTGACCATAAGTCAAAATCTAGAGACTTCAGGTAGAAGCTCATCCGCGTCTTCCAATAACTATAGTTTATTCCATCAAATAGTGTGAGTCTATTTGAGGATTGCTCTTCAGTTGTGAAGTACATACTTGTGATATAGTGATCTATGTAACAGCAATTATAAATAAGAATATAATAGCAGTGTTACCTCGCTTTACCTGTATAATCCGCTCTGATACCAATTGTAGGAGCAATTAGGATCAGAATATAATACCTCTAGATGTAGAGCCTGCTCTGATACCAATTGTAGGATCGATTGTAGGAACGAGTTGTAAAGCGCAATACTCTAGAGGGGGTGAATAGAGTAGGCAGCGAAAATTAACTGTTTAAAAAATGTTAGTAACAAGATCACAGATAATATATCACAGATATGTAAATGAAAAGTAAAGAGTAGAGAGCAAACGCAAACACAAGGATGTATACTGGTTTTCCTCTTGTGAGAACTAGTCTAGTCGGAAGAACTCTAGCTTCCAGTTGAATCCACTATGAAAAATTACCACAAGTTTTCATCCGAAGTTCTTGCAACTTCTACAACGCGAGCTTTGATCCGAAGTACTCAACCAACTTCAATTGTGAAGTATCTACCTTCAATCAAGCCTCTGATTACAACCGCTCTTGAAACTTCTAGACCGTACCGCACTGGCAAATCGACTAGAGGATTGTAACTGGCTTGGGATTTGAAAATGAAAGCTCAGAACACTTTGGAAGAAGTAGTAGGCTTTTAGAGAAGATATATGAAAGTGAATTGGTATATGAGTGAATTGAAATGATCGAAATCCTTCTCTATTTATAGTTTTTCTAAAGGCAGAATTCTGACAGAATTCGGGCAAAATTCGGGCAGAACTCTATGAGAAAATCTCGTTGGAATCTGTAACTGCAGGGAGACCAAGTTCAAAAAGCAACGTTCACTAACCGAACTCTGGCAAAATTCGGGACGAGTTCTGCTAGGGTTCTGTTAGGGTTTTTGCAAATTAGTTTTTGGACTTTTTGAAAAGTCAAACAGTTAGAAAGTAGTTTGGGCTTTTGTAAGTGGGCTTGTTTTCAAAATGAAAGGGTATTTTGAAAACGTTTCTTGGGTAGCCTATTTGCCAGTACGATGCAGTTTACATCGTATTCCTAGACTCAATAAATGTAAAAATATATTGATAAAATAGGAAAACCAAGAGCCCTTTGATGACGCCTTTCTTCAAATATTTGAGCAGACTTGAAGACGCCTTTTTCACTTGACGGCAGTCGTCCAAAGATAAACAGATCTGAAAATCTGAATACCTTTCGGGGGCTTCGCCCCCGAACCCCTGACGGGGGGCGCTGCCCCCTCGACCCCTGTCCGCTGACCGGACAGCGGAACCCCCGATGCGAGGCCCCGGATAGGTCGTTAGACGGTTCAGAGAAATCTTCTTGTATAACGCCGTCTTTGGCCCATCAATAATTCTTCATTGCATATGTCCTGGTTTGATCATGTTTGATCATGCTTACAGAATGTCTACAAATACATGTTAGACAAACAAAACAATATGACTGATACAGAACATTAGGACAATGCTAAGTTAAAGTAGCAACATGATAGTGATTACATGAATATTAGTGACATCGTTATGTTAAACTTAATTGATTAGTCATATTCAAAAATATGATATAATCATTGGGCTAACAATAAGTTCCAATTAGAGCCCAATTTTCTAGATTCTAGATTTTACATTATTTTTTTCATAGATTAATTTTTTATCACACAATTTTCGGTACCGGAGCTCACTTATCTTTTCCTACTATTCTCATACAAACCCAACCCATTCTTCATTTACCTTCTTTTTAAAATTTTGTGCTCTAAATTGTATTCGAGAGTCCCAACCACTAATGATGCTCTTAGAACCTGTTCGGAAACCATGTTAAAGTCCCCAACTCGAAGAGTAAATATTTATATTAGTCCGACACGATCTAAAGTTCAAATAATTGAAAGACTGGACCACACTAGGCCTTCACCACCCAAAAAAGAAGGAACGGTTAAACATTTGCAGCCACTTACTTTTAGATAGATCTGTCAATTGGGCCGGGCCGGCCCAGCCCGACACGAGCTCGGCCCGAAAAATTGGCCCATGTGCCGGCCCGACCCGATTAATCGTGGGCCCGGACCGGCCCGGTCCGATTAATCGTAGGCCCGGGCCGGCCCGGGCCGGCCCGGGCCCGTATATTGGGTCATGCCGGACCATGTATATTGGCCCATAATATAGGCCCGGCCCGACGTGAAATCCGACCCGGTTACAACATCCCCTGTACAATCTCCTTGATTTGTCTCAAATCCTACCTGATAACAACAGTATTGTCACTTTCATAAGAAAAAGAAAAGAAAATTATGTACACAACAAACACTCTGCCCTCCAAATATGTTTTGTACCACTGCCTCAAGCAACAAGTGCAAGTGGTGGTGGCCTATGTTATTATTATGATTATATAGTGTAGTAGTGAATTAAATTGAAATAAAATGGATATTTGAACTGAATTGAATTGAAATTCAATTCAATTCATTTCAATATATATTAGTTGCAAGTTGCTGCAACAACGTACATGAATGCGTCCATACATACATCAGCTTAGTCAGCTTAGTCAAAATCGTAGACATCAGCTTAGTCAAAATCGTAGACATCGTAGACATCAGCTTAGTCAAAATCGTAGTTGGTTGCCATCAGCTATAAGGTGAATAGCTTCACCGTGCATGTCTCACGTCACTTATATATGGCCAACCATGTACAGTCATTTATACAAAATTATGTAGACCCATGAATTTCATGATTGATGTATATATTGAACTAAATTGAATTAAATGATG
This sequence comes from Iris pallida, assembly GCA_029216955.1. NCBI lineage: Eukaryota > Viridiplantae > Streptophyta > Magnoliopsida > Asparagales > Iridaceae > Iris > Iris pallida. The sequence continues at coordinate 313,949 of JANAVB010045020.1, forward strand.
GCATCCAGTGCGACCCGGCCCGGCACGACCCGAAATTCCACCGTGCTGTGGGTCATGTGCCGGACCGGACTTAAAAATTTTATCCATAGCCCGGCTCGCTACAGTTCATGGGCTCAAGAGGCTCGGCCCAAGTCCGGCCCGGCCCACTTGACAGCTCTAGTTTTAGCATGGATTGCCTCCTGCAAGTCATTAACACTGACTGGCCTGCAGAAGTCAGCAAAAATAACCAATTTTTTTAAGATCCACTTATATGCAAAATTAAAAAATTAAAAAAAAAAAAAAAAAAATCTGACTGATGAAAAGAATCCCTAATCTTGAAGGTCGATCCCTTCCTTGATTATTTCTCTGCCGCTGCGAGAAACAACGGTCAACTTCATCCTGCCGTTGAATTCAAAGAGGAACCCCTGTTTCTAGCTTTCTATCTATTCGGATCTCAAGATGAATATTAAAATGGGTTTTTCCTATTATTGACTCGGGTCAGGTCGGCCATCAATAAATATATCACAGCAGAAGTAGGTTGTTGGAGTAATTGGTTACGGTTGGGATTTGACGAGCGGAAGGACCCTAACCACTAGACATTATTGGTCCGGACTCACCACGGAACAAAGGTGAACCCTGACTTTCACTAATAGTACCATTGACACATCATTTTTTTCAATTTAGGACTCACCACGTGGTAGTGATGAGCAATGACTTTCCACCAATAATGTCATGACACGCTATTTTTTTCTCTAATTTAGTTCTAGTGGTCGTGGTGAGTCTTGAATTTCCACCAATAGTACCATGACACTATTTGTTTTCTTCTAATTTAATTTTAGTGGTGTCATGACACTTTTGGTGATGAGCCAAGGCTCACCACTACCACATGGTGAGCCTAAACCACTGAATGATTTCTCCTTAACCACAGCCCCACCGGGAGCAGATCTGTTGTCTCATTTAATCCAGTCAATTTTTGTCTCCCTCCCTATTACATGTGGGTCATGAGAATAGATAAATAGATGGTGGCCCACATGTAATAGGAAGGAAAACAAAATTGGACAATTAAATGAGATAGTAGATCTGCTCCCAGCCCCACCACATGCACATGGTCACTCATAAAAAGTTCAATAGTGATATCAAAATCTGATCATATAACATTAATGATCAACCCATTGGTTATCACAACATATAATCAGTAAAATATGGTCAGATAAAAAGTTCAATAATGATATCACAATATGATTATATTTTGCTGGCTGATCACATAATGTAACAGTTTATGTAATGATAACATTAATGATCTACACATGCTATCACAACGGCTACTAATCAGTAAAATATGGTTAGATGTTGGTCACACTAGCATTGTCTTATAAACTTTGGTATGGTTTGTTGAGAGCATGGCTTAGATCATGAACAGATCAACCAACAACGGTTGCCAACTATTTCCAGCACGTTGAAATATCGGCCCCAGAACCGGGTTTAGGACCAAGCAACCGTCCTTAGTTTCACGATATCGCTACAGAAACGGGGACACTGGACACGACAATAATTGTCTCCTTTCATCTAAATGAAAATTAACTAAAGGGGTCTTAATCCCAATGGCAGAGACAGTGACACAAGACTGATGACAATTGCAAATCAGAAGAAAAAAGTTGTAATTCTCCTCCATAGATGAATAGGCCCCTGCTCAGCACATTTGCCATACAGTTTCCTGTAAGTTCAGGGATATCTAACAAATGCGCTATTGCATTTTCTCAACTTCTTTCATTGTTCTACCAGATAACCATAGCATGCCACAAAACATCTAAAATAGCTGGTTTCCAGTTGAATCTACAGTTTTTTCACAGGAATGTTGAGTATAGCAAAAATAATCTTTCGATAAAACCAAGAAAATATGATAAGAGTAACACACTAAACTCGCCCGTCAGCGATGATTCGGTTTAGCCCAACTACCTAGAGTTAACAAAATAAAGTTTAAACAGAAGCCATAGGCCCTGAGCTGCAGTTGCTTTTAGAGAAGTACGCATGCTTGTATATAAAACAAAATCAATTGCAAACTTTTAAGATCGCGAAAAGGTGGCACTGAGTTCAGGATCTGAATGGGACCGACACTAAGCTTCTCCATTCAATTAATCTTCTGGACGATGTCCTCGATAACCTTGTCCATGTCAAGATCCTTCATTGGTTTAAAAGGTCTTTTCATGTCCTACATAAGATCCAGGAGAAAAAATGTAACTCAAGTTATTAGCACGCGTATCCATCACCTGATATGCATATATTCATTCGGTTGGGCAACATCTAATTTCATGGTAATTTGAGTATGTGTTTCAATCTTTACCTCTGACTAAGTACTTCATAATGACAGCACTTTCTGGAGGATCACATTTTCTTTAAAACTTCATTGACAACAACATATAAAATAAAAAAATAGTTGAAAGCCAATACTAAAGCACTATATTGTGTGGATGATTATATATAAGTCGAGACAAATTAGCATTTGCAAGGATCAAACAATAGTAGTGGTTTAATGGACTCAACTTCCCCCCTATGAGATAGAAACAAAATATTCTAGCTTCTAGCTCGGAGATGTAGTAGTTACTTTAAATTCATAGCAAAAGAACAAGACTGTAATTACTTAACTTGCTAAGTAGCAGTATTCTGGTGGAAATATGCATTTGGCAAGAATATGTAAAATTGATGTTTTTCCTCCTACTTAACCAGTTATCAAATACATCAACACTTCGGTCACCAATTCTGGAGGGTTGCTCCTCGGAAGAATGTGTTTAAGCTGCAAAAATTATAAGACGACTTCCCTACATGCCGATTAGACATGTAGTCCCTTGCAATATCTATCTGGCCAAGAAATTTGGCAAGTCTAAGATGGCTAACAGGATCAAGCCAAGTTATAAACAGTCGCAATTTCATAACCCTGGTAGATATATTTATAGAGGCTACTCAACTTAGTCGGCAAATGCATGTCCACCAGAATATACAGCCAATGAGTAAAACAAGAATTTCAACATCCACATATATAGTGCTGCAGCCAGAAAGGACTTACAGTAAAAGATATCATTCTTGTCTAACTAATGTTAGTATTGATCATCCAAACTGATAGTTTCTGGCATTTCATTGATTAAGACTTTTTCAAGTGAAATATTATAATCCTCTTGATGGAGATCCAGTTGAGTATTGTGGAGACTTTCAGAGTGTCTAGACTATATATTTGCTTCTATTTGAGTCTGAATCTAAGTTTAAGTCCGAGTTTTTAATCTGAGTTTAGATGAGTTTGAGCCTATTTGAGAACGAGTCAGTTAGGCACTTACAACTTGTTTGCCAGATCAAGAGTATAAATAGAGTTGATATGGATGAATAAATGAATGTATATGTGAGAAGTTAGAGGTGGCGCCAATTAAGGACAAGATGAGAAAAAATCGGTTAAGGTGGTTTAGACATATGCAACGTACCAATATATGCTCCAGTAAGGAGCAGTAATATAGCAGTTAATGGAGCTGTTAGTCCTAGAGGTCTAGTCCTAGAGGTATAGTCCTAGAGGTAGGCCTAGACGAACACGCTTTTACGGTTTAAAGAATGATATGGATTTTGTTAGCGTTAAAGAGGATATGGCCCTGAATAGAGCTTAAATGGAAGAAGAGGATTCAAACAACCGACCCCAGAAATTTGGATAAAGGCTTGTTGTTGTTGTTGTTGTCATTGTTGAAAAGTTTTGGATACCTAATTTTGAGATTGCATGTAAGATGTAAATCAGTAGGGCTGCAATTGAGATGAGCCCAGTGGAGCTTGGTATGTTCAAGCTCGGCTAGTTTACGGCCTGAAGTTATCAAGACGAGCTCAAGTTTGAGCTGGAAATTATTGAGCCAAGAACGAGCTTGAGTTATTATTGAGCCGAGCTCGAGCTTTTAACTTGAGCTCGAAAACTATATCAAAGCTCATGCTCAACTAGGCTCAAGAGCAGCTAGACTCGATCTGAGAGCAAAACACAAACATTCTCACTTGAGCTTGAGCAAAGTTCAGTATATTATATCAGTGTTGCAATATAGAAGAAAAAAAACCCATATGTCATGGAATGAGCTTGTTTTGTATCAAAACTAGCACTAGCAATGCAATTTTAATTGTGGACTATGAACTAGGCGGTATCTCTTTACAAGTTTATAAAACTTTCGTCAAGCCCATCGGAGTGAAAGTGATAATCGAGTCAATAGACTTGAGCATAGCCTAGTCCTCGTCAAGCTTCGCAAGTCAAGGATTGAAACGAGCTTTTTCAAGCTCAGTTCGTTAAGGAAATTTGTTGATGCTTCAAAAGTTGGTCAGTGGACAGACTGAGCTTGTGAGAAAAAATGGTCAATTTTAACCATTTAAGCCCAACACAAGCTAGAAACAGCCTTGAAGGCTAGCTATGTTGAGCTCCGCTGAGCAAAAAACACAAACAAAGCTTCCGTTTGCACGCAGCGGGCTGTTGATTTCACACTGCTGCAGGATGTTGCTGCTTCCGTGCCGCTGAGCGCCTAACCGACTAACTGGCTGTTGAGACCCCATATTCTTGGTGGGAGCCCATGGTGTAACACTCACATTCTTAATGGATTGTTATTATGCTCATTACAGGCTATTATGTCGCAACTTCCTTGAGAAAAGGAGGAGAACGTAGGTACTTTCCTCCACTACTAGTGGTTTATCCACTCCTTAGCCCCACAAAACTTGTATTGTAGCTCCGCGAAAGGCTGTGAGACTGTTGGTTACCGGTCATAGAGACGTTTCCTCTATAAATAGCCCCTGGCGCAGCTAAATTAGGGTCTTCTTCCAAAGGTTTTCTTTCCAAGAACTTCAGTCTACGCGTACAAAGGAGAGACCCCCAAGACCACTCTTTGGATAATAGCTATTCGGTTGCAACAAGAGATCGGTCCCAAGCAACTCTGATATCTCCCAAGCCAAGTTAGCTATAAGCTTCCCCGCAGAAGCTCTATAAAAGAGTGTCCATTGTTTGTAGCGTGCTGGCCAACTTTCGACATCTTGAAGTTCCGAAGCATATGAGAATAACTAATCCCCGTCACAAGAGGAACTCCCAATCTTGGATCCGGATCGTCAACAAAACAAAGTGATCGCGCACTAATCAGACGTACATTGCCACACTTCCTCATAACTCTAAAAGCGGTAGATTTTTTTTTAGTACAACAAATTTTATAAAGTTTTCCATCATCGTTTTTATCGAAAAACAAAATCCGACTCATTTTCATGTTCAAGCTTGGCTCATTGATAAAGGCAACTTGAGTTTTATCATGTCGAGTCAAGTCGGCTCGGTTCATTTGCACCATAAGATTGGAGTAAAGCCAAACCCTGGTTGTCAAGCCTAAAACCATAAGTGTAGTTCTTCCTCTCCCCTCCTTGGCTACAAGTCGTCACCCACCCCAATTCCATCTCATCCTTCTACACCTGACAACACCACCAACCAACCATTTTCTTTGATTGTCGCCACACACTTGACGCCCACAGAGCCATGCCTCCTTCTATGTGCTTGTTGCCGTCCACCGACCAAGAGCTTGGGGCCTTATGTAAAAGTCCATGCCACTTACAACAAAACTCAAGAGCTTTGGTAAGAGTTGAGGGTTAACATTAATATTATTTAACATACTTTCACGGGACAAAAGCCGACTGTGTGGGTCGAGAGATGGATTTATGTAGCGGTATTTTTTTAATCCGCTTAAAACGTGTGCCAGAAAAAATTCAAACACTCATTGCTTTAATACCATGTAAAGACCAGTGTTGATGAGGGTTAATATTAATATTATTTAACATGCCCTGGAGGTCAAAGGCCGATTTCATGGGCCGAGAGTTGGATTCACGTAGCGGTATATTTATTTTTAATCCGCTTAAATGCGCACCAAGATGATTCAAAACGGGTTGCATTATTACCATATTAAAAGTCCTTACCACTTGCACAAAAACTCTAGAGCTTTGGTGAGGGTTGAGGGTCGATATTAACATCATTTTAATATGTTACATCAGATCCCCGCCCTCTCTTTCCCTACTTGCGAACCCAACTCCCTCTGTCTTCCCTTTTCCTCTTATTCATCAACCAAAATCAGTGTTACTTCTCATTTCACCATGACAACCAAAATCCAATCAACCGAGTACTCGCTCATTCCACCATCCACAAGAGACCAAAATGTGTCCAGATGATTCGAGTTGATTGTCGGATTTTGACCTGTTGATTGTCAGATATTGGACCCGAAGGCTTCGAAGTGAACAACCTTCTGAGATCAGATTTTATACACGTTTTGAGTCTAGTGGATTTACTCCAATCCTCAGTTAGAATCTTAACATATATCTTGATTGAATCAAATTTGACGATTTCTAGGTTGTTTACTACTAAATTTGTGGGGTTCATTGACATTTACATGAATTCGTTTGTGTGCAATAGCATCATCTTTATAGGATAGCATCTGCACCAATTACTCCAACTCCCAATGATCGCATCCGATTATCACCATTTGTTTTTGCTACATTAAAAGTTCCCTCAAAGAGCAGGTTTCTAAATACAACTTGATTGTACAAGAGAACCAAGAAGGAATGAAAAGGATGAAGGCATGAAAGTTTAGGTGTGATATCTTTTCTCCAGAAGTTACCTCATTAAAAGATTTGCTATCCCAATTATACAAACTTCTTCCGTATATCACTTCTGATACTCCCCATCTGATCTTCATGTATTTAACAACACAATCTGGTTCTTGTAATTTTACTCGGACACTTACTTTTTAAAATTGAAGTGAGTAATCCTTTCTTTGCTATCATTAACATATCAAATTTCTTTTAGATATTGAATTCTGTAATATTTTATGGAACATTTTATTTCCCCCCACCATAGCAAAAATCCTGTTTACTGCTTTGCCAGCAGTGTGGACAAGGTACAATACAAATGATGGGCCAGCACTAAAGATGATCTAGGAACAATGGTTTCTTACAAGTTTATATTCCTGGAACAACATATGTTCTAGAAGCAAGACTATAAATACATGTTCAAACAGTTGAACAGTTTATATTAGCCAACTCCGCAAATGATTCACTAATATGACATTGAAGAAAACTTGAAGAAGAATAACAGAATGTCCAAGAATATGAATTTCCTATGCAAGTTGACAAGTTAGAAACAAAGTTTACCAGAAGTGAGATAAAAACTTCGCCACTTCCATCACGAATTTCAAAGCATCCCCGACGTGGCTGTAACCAAACAAACCAAGCGCATCCAAGTTGAATAAAGATGGTGAGAAGTCTGATATATAATTTTATTAACAAATATATACATGCAAGAAATCATCCATAAATGTTTTACAAGCTACCATAGTTCCTGACAGTTGCATCCATGACATTATACACGGTCTAACTGACACTGGACGGAAAGCAATGCTAGTATTAAATTATAAATCACCCCTTGAACATGATTGTGTGCAACATATTAACTGTAATTTGTACCATTGACTCCTGAAGTGTAAATTATATGGTGAAAATCTTGAAAGAAAGACGAGACTAAGCAACATTTGTCAGTCGGTTCTCATGTAGAAGTTATACGCAAATTACACTTGAGCACTTCCAGAACATACCTTGTCAGGATTAATTGTTACAGCAATACCAGCTACAGCACTTTCCAGACCGACCTTCACCATATTAGCCCGCGTCTTAAATGAATTACATTGCTTGCTGAAAAGGGAGGAAAAAAATTTCATTGAAAGCATACATTTAGTTGTGAAAACTGAGTATTCTCACACAAAGATCGGTTCTGTGTCACGTACTAAGAGAAACATGATAGCGACATATGTCATAAAGGATATAATGCAGATTGTTCTAAACCTTTAAAGAACACAAAGATCGGTACTGTGTCTCATACTAATAGAAACATTATAGTGACATATTGCCATAAAGGACATAATGCAGATTGTTCTAAACTTTTAAAGAACATGGAAATATGTATTAACTTTTTTAGGAAAACGGTGGGAAAAGCAATATGTATTAGCTGCAGGCAGACACATACATAAGTCACTATATTGCATTAACATTTGCAGATAACATAATTTCTTTCATATCTATGGAAAAAAGTGTGATTGTAACAAAATAACAGGTTATAGAGGCAACTGTGTTTCCACAGAAATTTCAAAATCCGTTTCAGACTATATTTAGTTGTGAAAACTGAGAGTATTCTCACACAAAGATCGGTTCTGTGTCTCATACTAAGAGAAACATTATAGCGACATATTGTTATAAAAGAGATAATGGACATTTTTCTAAACCTTTAAAGAACATGGCAATATGTATTAACTTTTTTGGAAAAACAGTGGGAAAAGCAATATGTAGTAACTGCAGGCAGACACATACACAAGCCACTATACTGTATTCACATTCGCAAATAACATAATTTCTTTCATAACTATGAAAGAAAGCGTGGTTGTAACAAAATAACAGGTTATAGATGCAAATGTGTTCCACAGCAATTGCAAAAAACGTTTCAGACTATACAAGACACGGTAGAAGATTGCAGATAGTTTGATTGCTCTCAAAACACGGTAAGTAAATATGTTGAAAGAAGCCGCATATTAGTTCAAAGAATAAATGAAGACAAAGGCAGGGTAAATAAGACATATAAAGAAGTGTATTTACACTTTGCCTAGAAAATTTTGAGAAGAAAAAGAATCAAAATTATGGGGAACAAAGCTTCATCATCTAGTCAACAAATACTGGAGAAGGCAAGCCCTAAGATTCACAAGTGAAGACGCTCATTCTGTTGTGGCATACTCTGCCATTTATATGAATCCTAATTGGACTTGGCCACATACAATGTCCAACGACAAACAGGAGAGATCTTATAAATATTTTACACTAGGCTTTGGTGTGGCATGCCCTATAGGGGCGGATGCCTCGACTTAAAGAAGACTTGGAAGAGAATTGTCCTTATGCAGTATGCATGTCTCTCTCTGTGTGTTTCAACTGAACTTTGTAAAGCAGCTTTCCTCGCTGATGGTAGTTTTTCTCTCAATGGCCAACCCTAAAGCATAGTATTTACTGTTTTACCTACAGTGGATCACTCTCTCCATGAACGTTGGGTAGTTTAGTTGTACCAACTTCATCTTTATTGTCTTCCTGAGGTACTGTGCCTGTCTTTACTGTCTTAATCAGAATGTAGTTTAGATGCACAGTTGATTATTCATGGGCAGTATTTAAGATTATAATAACCCTCGAAAGTTGTACTACAATTGTAACAGAGGGTCAAGATTCGCTTAGATCATTGATTGCCAAGAAATGGTTAGTTTAAGATTGAGAAGTTCAATGGAAGGCAACTTTGATCTTAGATAAAGAAAGGGTCAGAGACCATTTTAGTCTACATTGTGAGGATACAAATAGACAGGGACGGCCAGGAGGATTGGGCCGCCTTAGCCGGAGCTAATTTTGGTTGCCCTTCACCCCTATTGAAAAGATATGGGTTTGAGATGGGCCGGTCCTAAGAAAACCAAATGGCCTGTGGGTTTGCCCTATGGAGGGGGGTTGCCAAAGCCCGAATTATTGTCAGGCTTACCCTTGGGCCGGCCCTGCAAATAGAGTACGACAAAATAAAGCACGGCGAATGGATACAACATTCATGTTGTGACCGACACCTACACAACATGGACAATACACCAATTTGGAGTTTCAGTGCTTCCTAGGTTCTAGTGCAACAAAGAATCAAAGTGTTGACACAGTAGAGTATGGTCATGTGCTTGAAATGGCCACTTATAAGATATCAGAAATTTACCAGGTTTCCAAATAAATGCAGCAACAGGAACAATATACATTATGTTACCATAAAGCACTATTAAATCATTGATTCATTAGCTGCTCTACCATGTTTTCATAAAACCAACATATCAAAAAATTCAAAACAGTAAAGACAACGCTTTATCCTTGGTTGTCATCCTTCTCAAAGACAATATAGAAAGAAGAGGTATGTGTGTGTGTAGGGTAATCGCAGAATGTGTTGTTAAAGAAGAGGCTCACAATTTCTCCTTGTCAAATGTAACAAGGAATTTTTTGAGATGACAGCAGAAGGATTTGCATCTAAAACAGGATCCCAACTTTATAAGAAATCTTTGATACATCAAAGCTGGTAGTAATAACTTGTGAATACCACACCCAAATCAGCACACATCTATGTTAGCATAGATACAATGTAAAAGCTTCCTCTAGTGTCGAGCATTTCCCAGCACCTCCACAGCTTTTAGCCATACACTTAGGGGTGAGCATTATTCGGTTTTGGACCGAAAATCGAACCGAACCGAACCGAATAAGAGGTTCGGTTCGGTTTTAAAAAAATTCGGTTCGGTTTCGGTTTTGAAAATACTAAATTTTCTTATTCGGTTTCGGTCCAAAACCGAAAACCGAATAAGAAAATTTAATTAATTAATTTATATGTGTGTGTGTGTGTGTGTGTGTGTGTGTGTGTACTATATATATAAGTATTAATATATATAGGTACATACTAAATATATATAGGTATATACTAAATATGTCTATGTATATTTAGTTACTATATATATTAACAAAAAAAGCTCAAAAAAATATGAATAAACCGAATAAACCGAAAACCGAACCGATTTAATTCGGTTCGGTTTGATTCGGTTTTGGGCCAATTCGGTTCGGTTTCGGTTTTGCTTATTCGGTTTCGGTCCAATTCGGTTTTGGGCTATTCGGTTCGGTTTAAACCGAATAAACCGAATGCTCACCCCTACATACACTAGTGGTAAAGTAATATGATTGAAGATTTGTACATTGTACTCCTCTAGTAGCACATTGTTGTTACATCTTTTCTACGTTGCACAGGAATGGGGAAATGGTGTCCGTATCCGCGTCAATATTCATCTGACATAGCTGAAGATATTGTATATATCTAAAAATTTCTGTATCCCGTATCTATATCTTGCCCTTGTTTGTATTTGTGTTTGTATCCGTGCAACATAGATTTTTTTTTCATATTTAGCACTAGGTGGGCATTTACCCAATGCCAAGGTGGCATAGCTTATTTTAATATAGAAATAAATATTTAACAATAACATATTTAAGAAACACTATAACTGGAGGGAAAAAATCCAAATAGATAATATAAAGAACAAATAGGTCATATGTTTTAATGGTATGTATGTCTGTGTATATAATACCACAAATCAATAATTCCACAAATGAAAATTTCATTAAAGACAAACAAATATAAGGAAGTATGTTGTATGTAATGTTTAAAATAAAATAAAAATGCATATATCATGATTCATACGAGAACTATCATTTCCCGTTAAGTTTCCACAATGTTTATCATATATTTCCACAAAGTTCCCTGATGCTGTCTTAAGTTCCTCTACTTCCGCACAATGTTTTCAAGTAGAAAGTGTTTGCAAACTGTTTCCCATGTAACAACTAATACTCCGTAAGTTTGCACCAGCATTTGCCCTATGTTTCTACAAAGCCCTCCAATTGCTTGCTTTGATCTGCATTTGGGTATGTCTCCCTCAAATTTATATAGTGCTTCCAATTGTTTCGAAATATTTCCCAAACTTAGAAATATTTGCTACCATTTGGAAATGTTCCCATCTTGAAACAATTATTGACAAGTCTGAGCACACCTCAAAGTCTAGGTAGCACCAGCACCAGGTATTGGTCAGGATGTTGAATGTCCCGTAGAAGCTAATCTAAGACGAACTTCTAAAATCAAACTAAGGTAGCAAAGCAAGTCTTAGAATAGGATCTGAAAAACTCGGTCATGCATTCTCATTTTTCACACCTTGTGTTTAATAAGATGTCAAGCACCAAAGATAGAGAGCCTAGTGGTTGAGACATTTGATGTGTTAAGGGGAGTCCTGGATTCAAGACCCGGGGTGAGGGCAGTTGAGTGACAGTTGCCCATTAAATCTAATTATAAAAAAAGAAAGAAAAAGAATGTAAATCTATGAAGCGAATTCCTAATAAGTAATAAGTAGAACACAAGCAATTCATGGCACATTCATAAGGATATACCAACAATGGGATGTCTAACTCTTAATAAGACGAGTGCCCATGACGACATGGCACACGCACATCATACTCATCAAAGTGAGTGTGTGTGTGTGTGCGCGCGCGCGCGTGTATAATATATATATATATATATATTTTATTTTTTTTTTGGAAAAAGGGTAAATTTTATTCCATCATCTCAATAAGGTTACAACATAGTGATACAAGCCCAACTCAGGGGGACATTACTAGTACATCCGACTCAATGTTATGAAGTATGCCCACCACTGGGGTGGATAGTCCCTCATAAATGCGCCGGTTCCTCTCCCTCCATACATGCCAAACTGACGCAGCAAGTCTCAATCTAGCATGCCTAGCCCAGCTCTGCGCCTTGCCCCTGCAATCACCAATCCACTTAAGGATTTCTCTGAAGTCCCGCTCCCTGCCAACCCCTCCCAAGTGTCTCCGGCACTGCTCTGCCCAGATGCTCCATGCCACATGGCACTGAAAGAACAGGTGCCCAATAGATTCAGGCTCTGTCTCACACAAAACACACTCAGGCTCAGGAACAGAAACCCCGAACCGAAGCAATCTGTCCCGAGTAAGCAACCGGCCCATCACCAGTTTGTATGCAGACAATTGCATCTTCCTGGCGAGCCCCTTCCCCCAGACAAAGTCGTACTCCTCAATATCATCGAAGTGGGGGCGGACAAGGTCGTAGCAGCTGCTAAATCTGAACTCCCCAGCACCCTCCGAGCGGCCGGGAGGGGCCCACATCCAGACATCAGACAGTGCCGTAGGAGTGATCTGCACCTGTCTGATCTCCTCAACTAACGCAGCAGTGAATCGATACTCCTCAGGCCTCCAGATCCCACCACGTATGATGTGCCTACACGTCAGACCTCTGTATGCCACGCCGTCCCTCTGGGGCCCCAGAATCTCCAGGAGAGACTGACCTGAGATCCACGGATCGAGCCATAGATCCGTCTCCCCTCCCTCCCTCATCCTCCTCCGCAAAGCCGTCCGAAGAACAGGACGAGTCCTCAGGATATGTTTGAAAGACACAGAGAAGTTGTTGTCAATTTCACATACCCAGAAGTTTCTGCCCCGGAGATACCGACTAGTCATCCAGGCCGACCATAGAGAATCACCCTGAAGGAACCTCCATGCCAGCTTGATCCCCGCCGCCTCCCTGACAGAAACAAGTGATCGCAGACCCACACCTCCCTCTTTCCTAGGCCGACAGAGCTGCTCCCAGGAGATGGCGTGTATCCCCCCATGCCAAATGAACTTGGCACATATGCTCTCAATCTTTCTGATAGTAGCCAGAGGCACCATAATCGATTGGAGCCAGAACAGAGCAATAGCAGAAATGACTGAGCGAACCAGCTCAATACGCCCTCCAAACGAAAGGCCAGCCGCCTGCCAGCCCTCAACCCTCCTCTGTGCAAAATCCACCAGACTCTGACAGTCACGGTCCTTCGCGTAGTTATATATATCCTGTTATTGTTTCATGTTGTGCATATGTTAGTGTTTGGCAGTTGGTAATATATATATATATATATATATATATATATATATATATATATATATATATATATTACCAACTGCCAAACACTAACATATGCACAACATGAAACAATAACAGGATATATACTGCAAAAGTAGGTCACACTTAAAAAATGATGTACCGAATATACATAGATTTACAATTAGACTTGCACACATATTTAACACTAATTAATCGGTAATTAGTTCAAAGTATAATAAATTTAGGTAGCATAATCATAGAACTATATATTCTATCCTTCCACAAATTAATCTCATGTATCTTGTATGGTTACTATATTTCATGCAAATGTATACAGTGACGACTTTCTTAATTAGAAGAAAAAGGCAACTTCATTTTGTAAGGCATATACCAAATGTGCGTCCAAGTGTAGAATTAATGTCCAAGAAGTGTCCGAAAGTAAAGTTATACTATTTAACTGTAGAATTGTTTGACAAGTGTCTCAAATTTGTCAAAGGAGAACTTGTGTCTGAAATGCCTCAATTTAAGTTTCTAACTAAAGAGACGCCGTGTAACTTGTGCCTCTGCTCCGAGACCTTACAATGCACAGTAGCATCTGGCAGTCGTCTTTCATTTTTACACAAGTATTCCAAGGAAGAAGATCGTAAGTTAAAACTTATCTATCACAGATCTAGAGGGCCATTATGTAGCTAAGGAAACAAGCATGGACAAAGATGGTCAATAAATATCCGCTCCACTCTTGCAAACAATAGAAAAATGCAATCTGTTATCATTTTATTCATCTCAAATTAGTCCACTAGATCCAAACCTGATCAGTAGCCAACCCAGGAAGGACGAATGGATATACCATCCTACACCAGCTCCAAGACATATCACATGAATATTCCATATGTAGAGGTATCACTTCCACTGTTATGGACCATTGCAGTGACTATTAGTGCACAACCAACCTAGTAGTTTATTTTCATCTACAGTCCAGAAACTTATGGATGGTCATTCCTTTCATTCTTTGGTTTGTACCATACAGATGAATGCATCTCTTTGTACTAATTATATCACCATACCTCTTCATCTGGACTTTCTAAGTTCATGGGAACTTGAAAGTTGCTCCTTGGTGGAAGCTTAAATTGCATTAGCAAAACGATAGATCTATCTACTTGGCAACTGACCTTGTAGGTTAGAATTTGGCACCACCACAGAAGGTTGATGTTAAGTTGACAGAAAATCATAAAACTTCTGTTAAGATTATTAGATTTAGGATCATATTCAAGTCTATATTTACGTATCTCCTATATGGAAACGGATTCCTTCTCCTATATGGGTATGAATCTGTTCTACATCCATATATATATTCATAGTTGTATGACTTTTTACATCATCCATTAATAAAAAGGCATACAACTATATATATATATATATATATATATATATATATATATATATATATATATATATATATATATATATATATATGGAGAACGGATCCATATCCGTACGGAAGGAATCCGTATCAGTATAGGAGAATGACTTCATATCCACACGTAAAGATATTCTTGAATCTAATCCTAAATCTAATCATATCTTAACAACTTTATTGATTCTTTTAGGGTCTGCTTGGATTGAGGGTTAAGAGAGTTAAGTGAGGGGATGTTAAGTGATGGAAAAATAAAACTATGCTTTGTTTGAGGGTGAGAATTTAGGAGGGAGGGTTATAGAGGGTTTATTTCACCCTCTTTTGTCCATTTTTTTAAACCCCAAAATTGGAGGGTTAACGAGGGGGATTGAGAAATTTTGTTTAAAAAGTCATAAATACCCCTTATTTGTTCTATAAAATATCATTATTTTTTTTCCATTTTTTCTTGTTTTCATCATGTTGCTCCGTACCTTCCTAATTTGTGAAGATATTTTGACATGTTCTAATTAAAATTTTAATCAAATTTAATTTTATGACATGTAATAAGGCTATTTTGGTAACTATCATATTTTTATTAATTCTCCTCTCACTCAAAACCCCAAATCCAAGCAAGAGTTATTAAACACCCCCACTTAACTCTCCCTCCAATCCAAACAAGGTTCTATGTATTGACTCTACTCCCCCTCACTTAACTCCTCCCACATTTAACCCCACTTATCTGCTCTCTTTTTTTCCCCTCAATCCAGCAGACCCTTATGGACCTTTGACATGCTCCATAGTCGACCCCAGTCCAAAGGAAGGTCTGGATGATTGTGATGACCGCAACAAACCTTCCTTTGACCCAAATCAAAATTCGTTTATTGAGTTAGGAAGCAATATGGATCATCCACATAGACCTTACGAACAAAATCAACCCAACACGAAGTAAAATGTAGTCGTTAAGATTGGCGATACAATATTTCGACTATTAGAAGATAGTTAAGATCCAAACAAATCTAACAAGACAGGGTCATATGGATGACACAAAACTTTTAAGATAACCTAAGTGGATTTCTCTTAGTATAAACCTCTTAACCTAGGAAGCACAGACATTCCAAAGATCAAAGTCATGTCCGTGTCACGTTGTGTCAGACACAAACACTCACTGGGACACCAAATAGGCATCTTGCCCCGTGTCACTGTGTCCTTATAGTGGTGTGTCCTATTCGTGTTCGTGCAGCATAGTTATCACTTATCAGACTCACACGGCCGCGCACAAATATTTGGAATGTGACCAAGTCGATCCATACACATCCCCTATTCTGCATACAGCTTTTTTCACCCCGCCCCTGTAAGTCGCGCCGGAGAACTCGAAGAAACTAAGCATTTTTTGCTTGCCACGCTGTGCTCCATTGCAAGATTATCCACTATCTACTATAATTAAATAGATAAAGCTCCAACTTTTATCATACATATGATATCATTCGGCGCAAATACTAACCAAACAATCCACAAAGTAGAACCATGTGCATAATAATTTAGCGCGTAGCTATCAAGAAACGTACCACTCCTATTTAATGAAACCCTAAAAAATCAGATTTTTTTAAGGGGGGTGTGGACAAACGCTCACCAAGCTTCTATGACGACGGACTTGACCGAAGAAGAATCAGCGAGAGAAGGCTCCTTCCCGTCCCCCTTCTCCTTCGCGGGCCTCGCCTTCTTCTTCGGAGGCTTCGCAGCCGGCGGCGGAACGACGCGCTTTCCGGCGGTGGCGCTCCTCGTTTTCCTCGGCGACGTGTTCACAGCTGGCGCCGGCGGATTCGCGCTCTTCTTCCTCGGAGCCATTTTTTTCCCCCTCTGTGTGTGTGTGGAAGTGAAGCGTCGGGAGGAAGCTAATGAGTAGAGTAGACGCTAGTGGCAGAAACTTATTTCCCGCCATAGGCCCATTGCTCCCTAACATTGGGCCCTGTGGTCGGCCACACAACTTGGGCTTGGTTTGATTTTTTTATTTTTTATTTTGAGTTACTTTCTTGGATCAGCCAAAAGTAGAAACAAAGTACTCATCCCGCCATAGGCCCATTGCTCCCTAACATTGGGCCCTGTGGTCGGCCACACAACTTGGGCTTGGTTTGATTTTTTTATTTTTTATTTTTAGTTACTTTCTTGGATCAGCCCAAAGTAGAAACAAAGTACTCATCTGCAAATGCATGTAGGCATCTATAATTACAATATTGCATAAATGTATTTGCAACTGTAATGAATATACATGTATATAAAAAAAATCCCATTTTTTTATAAAATAGTCAACCTGACCCTATTTTGAAGTCGGGTTCAGATCGAACGTGATCATGTAAATCCTATCCGATCTGACCTGTTGACTGTCGTGTATATTGCTACCTCTTTAATTTTAGAAAGAAGTTGGACTGATAATACCGGATTATTGACTACTTTTATAATTTTTCTACTTGGTTGACGTGCAATAGTGTTGGATTGTATGGGCTACTTTTAGGCCTCGTTTGGTTCGCGGAATCTCTCGGTTGGAAAAGGAAAGTGATTACTTTTCTATGTTTGGACGTCCAAGAAATTGAGGAGGAAAGAAAAGTGATTCCCAATGGAAGGGAAATTAGGAGGGAAAGTGATTCCATCCATCCAAGGAAGGAATCACTTTCCCGCATTGAAGTATTCATTTTTCTTTCCAAATTTTTTGGCATTGCCAAACATCGGAAAGGAAAATCAATAGGAATTAAAGTTTCCCAAAGAAAAGAAAATGACAAGGAATTGATTTCCTTTCCCTTCCATTCCGTGAACCAAACGAGGCCTTAGGATTTTTCTACTTGATTGACAAGAGAAATGATTTGTTCGGGCGGCAAAAGCCAGAACGATCGTCCAGGACCCACAAATTCGGGAGGTCCAAAAAAATCAGATAATATATATATATATATATATATATATATATATATATATATATATATATATATATATATATATATATAATTTTTTGAAATGGTAATTAGTTTCTGGAATCGCTTCCACTGGAATTCGAACTCCTGACACTCGGATCGCATGTCTCACCATTACCACTAGGCTAGGGGTCATTGGCATATATATATATATATATATATACATATATATATATATATATATATATATATATATATATATATATATTCCAATGGGCGTCGGGAAGACGTCGTAAGGACGTCGTGTGCATAGAACGGGTGGTTGGACGGCATCGGCTGTCGTAGGCGTCGTGAAGACGTCGGAGGCGCCTTCGACGTCGTGGGTGAAGCGAGGCATTGAGTTGCCGGCGTCGAAAGACGTTGGCCGTCCCGTGAGGCTCGGGAGCGCACGGAGTGCGCGAGGCGTACGTGTTGGACGATAATGAAAAAGCCAGTGCGGACAAGATCCGCATGAAGAGTCCGAAACGACATGATGACCGGCTAAAAATCATGTGCGAAAAAACACACTATTTAACTGAGCCCGCACGTGCTGGAAAACTGAACCCGCACTATATATATATATATATATATATATATATATATATATATATATATATATATTTATTTATTTATTTATTTATTTATTTATTTATTCTGCGGTCCACATCCAACCTACCCTAATTCTAATTTCTGATTCCAGCTTTGGGTGTGAGCATATATGTAGTTCCTTGCAAGTATAAGAGGCTTGGAACTTTTCAAAATATAACAAATCTCGAGGCTTACATATGTCTTTAAAAACAAATGTACTTACTAAGGAACACGTAAATCCAACAACGCAAACAATGACTTGATTAATTGTTTGCAATGATTTTGATATAGAAGAAAAGATGTCACAAAAGAATACTCTTTTTTATTTATTTTTATTATTTTATTGTTTTTGTTTTTGTCATATTTATTTTTATTTTATTGTTATGGGATGAAATGTAGGAGCTTTGGAATTCTCCTTTATCCCACACCAGTCCTAAAAACCACCAGGTCATGTTTTCTTTTTTTGTTTTATTTTTTACATTGAAATAATGGATCAAATTTAAAAAAAAAAAAAACTTATTAAAACTTGTTGTAACTCATGGTAATCCTTCATATTCCCATATGACTCTTCATCTTTGTAACTCCCAAGTGACTTTTCACTTTGTAACTCCCAACCTCTCTCTCCCTATATAAAGAGAGGTTGGGATGTCTTGTAGAGACATTGAGATATATTGATATAGAGGTTGAGCTAATTGCCCACACAACACGTTATCAGCACCTTGTTCGTGCAACGCCGGAGACCCGACGTACCGATCATTTTCTCACTTTCTTCTACCATAAGGTAAGAAAGGTAAAAAAATTTTGTTAATATACTCTTCATTTTGAGTAGTTGTGGTTGGACCATTTTCTAAGTTTCTGAAATCGGTAGGAGAAATTGTAGTTGAGTGGTTTTTTTTCTCTTCTATTCGTCTAGTGAATTTTTCGTCTTCTACTTAGACTCTTCATGGTTCACATAAAAATTCTATGTTTACGATGGTTCGATTGTGTATTGCATGATGTTTTCGACTTATTTCAGTCGTCACGAAATTTATTTTTCATCTGAATTCCGTTCCCAACATGAATTTGGACATACTTACTGTTTAAGAATGAAGTGTGTGATTTTTAAGAGTAGTAGAAGCTTTCGTAATATATACTCAAAAAAAAAAATTTAAAAATATATACGAGTAAATTTTTTTTATCAAATATATTTTGTTACAGCAATATATTTTGTTACAGAAATTTTGTTACGAAAATATACTTTGGTAAAACACAATATTTTGTTCAAATTTTTTTTTTATCAAAATATACTTTGGCGTGTTTATCAAATAGTCTGTTGTATATATTTTGGTAAAAGATATTTTTCTGAAATTTTTTTAACTGACAATTTCAGAAATTTTTTTGTTTAAATAGTACTTATCCCAACAAAATATTTGCTAGTATTTTTCTGAAAAAATAATTTTTTTTGAAATTTTTTTTTTATGTTGACGAAGAAATTTTAAATGCTAACATTTTTTTGGTAATGATGGATTTGGAGAGCCCCGGCGAGCACCTCAGTGCCATCTGCGCCCTGCCGAGCACCTCAGTAGCATTTTTTTTCTTTATTGTAAAATTGTAACAAATGGGTAGTAAAATTATATTTTTTTCTCGCTATTTTTTTTGGCGTCGCGTCATTAGACGTCGGAAAAATAGTTGACATTTTTTTGGTACCGCTTGCTTAGGCACCAATTCTTTTGTGTGTTATTGCCTGTTTATGTTGTACGTTTTTTTAACGTAATAACGAAAAATCTTAAAAAATTGTCTTGGCTACATAAACAAATTCTGGCACCACCAAATTTGGGCCTTCCAAAATAATTTTTTTGGCTAATAATTTTTCAAAGGCAACGCTCATTTTGAGCACGCACTAAATTGTCACCTATTTTGCACAGTTCGCAAATAGTGTGAATTTCTTGAAAAATCTTATTTATTCTTACATTTGAAAAAAAAATTTACGAAGTCTCTCCGAATAGGCTCACCTATTGGGGTATGATGTCAGAAAGAACTTGGGGCTTGGTTCTTAAGAGGTCCTCGGTGACCCTCCTCCCTCATTTTTTCTCCTGGTCATATTCACGTAGAGCTACTGAAAGGGGTCGACCGAATATATTTTTTTTGCTCAAATTGTATTTATAATTATGCATTTTTACAAGAAACTAATTTAACTCTCTATATCGGCCCGTCGATCGATATAAGAAAATTATTTTTTAAAAAAAAAAAAATTTCAAAACCGTTGGTTTTATTTACGATTGTTTGTTGTTGCTTATACAAACCAAATCCATATAAACCTGTCGTTTTATATGTTGATTGATCAAGATTTTTTCTCCTGTTGTAGAAAAATGTCGATCAAGATTGATTTTTCCATCCTTGAAGCCTCTGGCAAGAACTACTTGGACTGGACGCAAGACATCCAGAACCATCTAGATGCGCAGGGCCTCTTGGACGTCATCTATAACGAGGAAGAGCGTGAAGTGGAAGTCACTCGCTCAATGAACGCCAAAGCGATGATTCTATTCCGCAGGCATTTATCTGACGCCATGAAGGCGGAGTTCATTGAAATCTCCTCGCCGAAGACGTTATGGGACTCTCTGAAAGAGCGCTTCGACCACCAGAAGACCATATGGCTGCCTGAAGCGCGCCATGACTGGTTAAACCTGCGTTTCCAAGACTTCAAGAGTGTAACTGATTACAACAATGAAGTCTGCAGGATTCGATCACTTCTCCAATACTGCGGTGAGATATTAACCGACAGTGATCTATTGGAGAAAACATATACCACATTTCCTTCCACTGACAACTTGCTCCAGAAGCAATACCGTCAGTCTAAGTTCACCAAGTTTTTCGAGCTCATCACCCAGCTTTTACTAGACGAGAATAACAGTCTCATTTTAATGAGAAACAACAATTCTCGTCCTACTGGAACAAAGGCAATTCCAATGCCTGATGCAAATGCTCTCCGTGGACCAAATCTATGGTGGAAACGAGACAAGGGCCAGTCGTCCCAGCCAAGGAACAGAGGCGAGTTTAAGTCTCGTCACCCAAAGCGAGGTTCTAACAAGAACCAAGGACCTTTGACTCCTAGACAGTCTCATGGTAAGAACCAATGGGCCAGTCGTCCCAAAGCGAGAGTGGAAGGCCAAGCGCCTACTCTCTGCTACAAATGTTGTGCTTATGGTCATATGCAACGGACTTGCAGGACAATCCCCCAAGAAGTTGATAACTATCACAAGGGGCGTCGGGCCGAAGCAAATCTGGCAACGAGTGCGAAAATCTAAATCTTGAGACCCCCGATTTTATAGCAGAAATGAAAGAATGAATCTCCATTTTCTCTCTATATTTGATTTAAGTCATGAAACTTTTGGTGGTTTGTATTTTCTATTTTCTCGATAAATTAAAGTTCTATTTCGAGCACTTTTCTCAAACGTGTGACAAACTTTAATTTTCTTTACTTATAGGCATGGACCACGGGGCAGTAGATTGTCTGGTTGATAGTGGAACGACTCACACTATCTTGAGAGATAAATCATACTTTATCTCCTATACGTCTAAAGTAACCTCAGTGACAACCATTTCGGGACCCTCAATCCTTGTTCAAGGTTTTGGCAAAGCCCGTTTTTCGTTGTCCAATGGTACTCCTGTTGAAGTATCAGAGGCCTTATATTCTCCAAGGTCCAGTCGTACCTTACTGAGTTTTAAGGATATTCGAGAAAACGGATTTCATGTTGAAACTGCTCGAGAACATGGCTTCGAGTATCTTTTCATTACCTCCACTCAGTACGGCCAAAAGCGTATCATGGAGAAGTTGAAAAGTCTTTCAAGTGGTTTGTATCTCACTACGATACAATACATCGAGAGTAATCTCATCATTCGCCGAGCGCCAGTTGATGAGAGCATTTTTATGTTATGGCATGACCGGCTGGGTCATCCGGGTCAAAATACGATGCTTCGCACTATGAATGCATCGCATGGGCATCCTCTTGGAGGAAAGAATTTTGTTATAAATTCGAAAAGCCTTTGCCAAGCTTGCTCGATTGGGAAGACGAATCTCAAGCCGTTCCATGTGAAACCTACGAGATTGCTTTCTCAATTCCTTGAAAGAATACATGGAGATATTTGTGGACCAATCCAACCAACATGCGGACCATTTAAATACTTCATGGTTTTGGTTGATGCATCGACTAGATGGTCACACGTAGTATTGTTGTCCACCCGAAACGCAGTGTTTCCTAAACTCCTCGCCCAGATCATTAAATTAAGGGCTCACCATCCGGATTATCCGATAAAGTCTATTAGACTTGATAATGCCGCGGAGTTTACGTCGAAGACTTTCGATGACTATTGCATGACTTTGGGAATAAATCTTGAATACCCTGTTGCTTATGTTCATATCCAAAATGGCCCAGCGGAAGCTTTTATAAAGCGACTGCAAGTGATAGCGCAGACCTTGGTTATGCGCACCAAACTCCCACTATCTGCATGGGGCTACGCAATTTTGCACGCTGCAAATTTGGTCCGTCTGAGGCCCATGGCCACCTAACCACTTTTCGCGTACCAGCTGGTTACTGGATGTGAGCCTGACATCTCACATTTACGCGTGTTTGGGTGCCTAGTCAATGTTCCAATTGAGCCGATAAGGCGTTCAAAATTTGGACCTCAGAAGCGACGGGAAATATATGTCGGTTATAACTCCCCGTCCATCATTCGCTATTTAGAGCCCTTGACAGGCGATCTCTTTACCGCGAGACACGCAGAATTGTGACTTTGATGAGGCAATCTTTCCGTCGTTAGGGGGAGAAATGCACGCTAACGTTGATGAGGAACGACGTGAATTAGCGTGGCATGTGCCCGCTTTTGCTCATCATGATTCCCCCTCTGCACATAGTAATAAGAAAGTGCAGAGGATTCTAGGTTTGTAAGATATTGCAAATCAAATGCCAGACGCATTTAGCGACCTAGCAAAAGTCACGAGATCAATTATACCTGCTGCAAATGTGCTTGCAAGGATAGACGTCCCTGAGAGACGCCATGTTCCTGTGAAACATGTTGCTCCGGTCGAACCCGTCGAGCAAGGACGCTGCCATCGGCCGTCCAGTCCGCCGCTATTCCCAAAAAGAAGGGAAGACCGGTTGGTTCCAAAGATGTTCTGCCCCGGAAACGGAAAAATATTGTTAAAAGCGTTTTGCCACATGAGATCATTAAGGATCACGGTGATGTATTAGAAGAGTGCGTTCCAGATGAAATGCCTATTCCTAATCATGCCGATAACCTCGAAATATCCGTCAAGTACGCTAGCTTAGACGATATTTTGAAGCGAAACGAAACTGTCATCGATGATGTGTTCATATACTCAGTGGCCACTGATATTATGAGCAATGATGACATGGAACCTCGCAGCGTTGCCGAGTGTCAACGACAAACGGACTGGCCACAATGAAAACAAGCAATCCAGGCTGAATTAGATTCCTTAGCGAAAAGAAGCGTGTTTGGACCTGTAGCTCCAACACCACCCAATGTTAAACCAGTTGGTCACAAATAGGTTTTTCTAAGGAAGCGTAATGAGAATAATGAGATTGTGCTATACAAGGCTCGCCTTGTGGCGCAAGGCTTCTCACAACGTCCTGGAATTGATTACGAGGAGACGTATTCTCCCGTAATGGACGTCATAACGATCCGCTACTTAATCAGTTTAGTAGTTTCCGAAAAACTAAATATGCAGCTCATGGATGTGGTCACAGCCTATCTCTACGGGGATCTGGACACAGAGATATACATGAGAGTTCCTGAAGGACTAAAGATGCCTGAATCAAGTAGTTCCCGACCACGGAACGCGTTCTCGATTAGACTGAGGCGTTCGCTATATGGATTGAAACAATCCGGACGAATGTGGTATAACCGCCTAAGCGAATACTTGATCGGTTTGGGATACATTAATAACGAACTTTGACCATGTGTGTTCATAAAGAAATCCACTTCAGGATAAGCAATCATCGCGGTCTATGTAGATGACATGAATCTCATAGGAACCGAAAAAGACTTGTCAGAAACTGCTGATATCCTGAAGAGGGAATTCGAGATGAAGGATCTTTGGAAGACACGGTTTTGCCTCGGCCTGCAGATCGAGCACCGTAAAGATGGAATTATTGTCCATCAAGCGAACTACACCCAAAAGGTGTTGAGACGCTTTAGTCATTTTGACGTTAAGCCATCCGCTACTCCCATGATCGTCCGCTCTCTAGACATTACTAAAGACCCATTCCGTCCAAAGGAGGACGACGAAGAGATATTGAGTCCTGAGTGCTCTTATCTGGGTGCAATAGGCACTTTATTGTACTTGGCCCAATGTACTAGACCGGACATCTCGTTTGCTGTGAATTGTCTAGCTCGACACAGCACTGCGCCAACACGCCGCCATTGGAATGGCATAAAAGACATTTTCCGCTACCTTAAGGGTACTACGGACTTGGACTTGTTCTATCCCTATGCGGTTTTGAGTGAGTCCAACGCTCTTGGCACTCGAAACAACGCGACCCTTGTTGGCTACGCCGATGCAGGATACTTATCTGATCCGCACAAGGGGCGTTCCCATCTGGTTACGTCTTTACCATTGGGAACACGGCGATTTCTTGGAGGTCTCGCAATATCACGCCCCAGAACCAGAATACTGAAGACCGGGGGCAGACATAGCCAGCTACGCAATCCCAAAGTACGTTAATACTCTGAAATCACGTATAAGCTGTTAAGACATGGGGGTTACTTTACAAGCCATCAGTCAATCCTATGGTTTAACAATCCTAGGTATCTCAATCACAGGCAATTATACAAGAGCAAGGAGTACGATCATCATACATACAATAGTAAGGCATCCCGAACCATATATACATGAATGATCATGAAGCTAGTACCACAGAACTGAGGACTAGCTAGAGTATTAGTCATACATGATAAGGACTAGCTATAGTCTAGAATACACATATCATGTTTATGCCAGTAGGCTACAATATCAAGGAAAATACCAAAACACGAGCTAAACACGTGCTCGGGGCTAAACGTTACAAGAGAAGAATTTACATATCAGTGGAAGAATGAAGAAGAATCCCACTGAGGCACTCTGGTGCTTCGGCTGGTCACCGTCGAGTAGATGGTGCGGTAGATCCTTCGGACTCTTCTATTAGAACCTGGCCATGCAAAACCAGTGGGGTCAGACCCCAAATAGCAAGTACCACAAAGGAGGCCGAACTATGAACTTAAAACCAGCAATCATTAACAATCAACAAGCAGATAAGTAAAGGAAGATCGAGATTCGTGCAGTACCAATGCACTTATCCCGAACATAGAGAAAACAGTAAGTAAATCATTATTGACATAAAGTAAACTGGAGAACATGTTAAATAAATAAAACTGGGAAGGTGATATACGATGAGATAACCATGGAACTATTCAGATAACCAGGTTACAACCCGTAAACCAAACAAGGACCGGGGTTGTAACCCTTCGTCTGAACGGAACTTGGTTTCCCACCATTTATCGGCAAGATAAAATAAGAAATCATGACATGTAACAATCATGTACAAGATCAAGACAAGACTAGACAGACTGAACTCCATCCAACATTCACGGCCAAGCAATAAGTACGGCTTGATACTTTAACTAACTAGGGTTATCACAGGCCTAGTTACTAGCAATATGCATAAGAATTCCAAGTCCGGTTACCCGTTTGTTACTACCTGAATGACCCCAGCAAAGAAAAAGGAAAAGATAGCATGATATAGCAGACACACTAAAGTAAGATACATGTGTCCTAAGGTACCACACTCGACGGCGGGCTGGAAGTGCGCTCATCTCGACGGATAGCAACAAATCCCATGTATATATATATATAAGGCCGGGACCAAAGGGGCAACAGGTAACTGGGAAATTCTCCATGAACTATTTCATTATTCTAGTTATTAGCCTTAGTCGATTTCAGTGGGTACCCCTGACCGTGGTACTCAGGGGTCCCCGTCCTAGACATGATGCAAGACAAGACGGGTTCATTTGTACAAGCACAATCGTCCACGGTATCCAAGTCACTCATACTGGTCATGTCAGGTTAGCCGTCGCAACAGCATTTCGAGAAGTATCATGTCAGGTTTTCTGTCAAGAGTGCGCCACGTCGGGCCACTATCAAGAATTATCATGTCAAGTTATCATGTTAAAATTGTCAGGTCAAGTTATCTTGTCAGGAGTGCACCACGGCGGGTCACTATCAAGTCATGTTACTTGTTTCTGGTTACTGGTTACAGGTTAGAGTGCACCATGACAGGTCACCATCGTGTCAAGTAATATCGTTCATTTAAAGAAATAGCAAGCTATTAAGTGGGGTCGTCGTAATTCAGGTCAAAATAGAAAATGTACACTGTGATTATAAGCTCCATATTAAGATGAGAGAACTTGCAATAAAATAATTAAATAACATATCCTTGAAGCCAAGAAAAGATTTACAACTTTCATGTTGGGAGTGGGAAGAAATTTTGACCACAAATCAAGCAAATAAAACATTTAAACAATCAAAGTGGGACCCATGCGGTCCAAAAGTGGGAGAACAAACATGCGGTCAAAGAGAGTGGTAGGCCACCCATGCGGCCAAGAAACAATAATTAGACCATAAAATCAAATACAAAAGATAGTGGGACCCTCATTAAATGCAAACTCCCACTCAAGCAAGTCAACTAAAAGAAGCTATGTGGGACCCCCCACAATTAATGCAATAAGAAAAGTTCACGTGAACCATTTAAATATTGGTTCACGTGGCCAAGCAATGATGACATATAATAAAATATATCCTGCAAGTACAGGCAACTCAATAAAAGCCATGCATTCCAATATTAAATTCAAGCCCAAAAAGTACAATGGCCATGCGGCCAGCAAGTGGGAAGAGGCCATGCGGTTTGCTTATAAATTCCCATGCGGCTCTCTTAACTAATGCATTAAATATAATATTCCTGCTTACATGCGGCTCACGTGCGCAGGTTGTATGCAATTTTGCAAGCAAGCTTTAAATGCTAATGCAAGCAAGGATTTAATGCTAATACTAATTAATACTAATTAATACACATGCCCATTTATACACTAATTAATACTTATTAATGCTGGCATGCATGTCCATTATTTATTTAAATGCTACTGCTTGCAAGGGCTAATACAATTAATTGCATGCAAATACAAGTGCCATATGCGGCTGACTACTGTTCCCATGCTGCCAACAAAATTCTCATGCGGCCAAATATTTATTTAATACTAATGATAATTATTTAATACAAACAATTAAATGCATGCATGCAAGCCATTAATGCTTGCAAGGCCATGTGGCTATGAATTGTCCAATGGCTTATGCGGCCCAGGCAAGTTGCATGTAATTGCATGCAAGCTTGCAAGCAACTGGCCATGCAATAAATAATGCTCATACGGCCAGAAGCTAAAATGCTCATGCGGCCAGAGTGAAATTAATAGCTCCCACAGAGAACATGTCCATAGAAAGTAACATGACATCCATGCTCCTCCAAACAACATCAAGAACCCAAATCTAGACTTCCATGGGTCAAATTTGGGTAAAATAAAATTCTCTACAACATGGAACTATCAGTTGACAAAAATATACAAGTTTAACAGATCAAGACTTATGAAAACCGAAAGTACCACAAAGTTAGATCTATCACAATCTAGCCATCAAAATAGAAAACTCCAAGTTCTAAACATGCTTAGGATGTAACAATAAAAAGAATGGAACAAACGAAATAGAAATCATCCAACATTCAACAAGGTGTACTTGCCTCTCTCTAATGGCTAGGGTTTGGTGGAAAAGAAATTAATGATGGTGAATGAGGAGGGAGAGAGAAAAGTGGCTTATATAACAAGCCCAAGCAATCTCCACCATTCATTCCTCTCCACTCAATCTAAACCATACACCTCTCTCATAAAGAACCAAACTAAACCAAACCAAGTCAAAGTGGAACCGAACCAAATAAAACCAAATCCAAGTTAAACCAAGTCGTGAAATCCTACACTTAGGAAATTTTAAAATATCACGCAAATCGATAAATACGAAATACGGCTCAAATAAACACGTATCCGTATGAAATACTGATACAGTGAGACGGGTCTCACAACTCTCCACACCTTAGAAAAATTCCGTCCTCGGAATTTCCTGAGGCTAGTCGAGTAAGATAACAAAACAAAAACTCCAGAAAACTCAACAATCTCAATAAATCAAGCACGACATATAAGTAAGTAAAACAATCAGTAATGTAAATAATGCGTAAGCAGTAAATAAATGCACAAGAACAAATACAATCATGATCAAGAAGGGCTGGAGGCATATGGATAAATATGTCTCCTGAGACAGTTGTGTAGAAACCAACGTCCTCGCTGGCCTAAGCTGACTCCCAAAATGGATAAAAGTCAAGCCTCAAGGTAAGTCGGTACCAATGACTTAGTTCAAGATATGACTCTACCCAGAACATGTCATCATAGTTGAAACAGATGCATGAACTTTACCACCTGTCTCAAGATGCGAAGACAGAAGCGACTGGCTGATTGGGATGGACTGACATCTCTGCCTGCATGCTGAGACTAATCCTCCATAACTGGCCTGGCTGAAGAATGCTGAGCTGCCCTCGACAAAACACGAACAAGATAATCTGAAGGATCAAGAACAATGCCCTTGAAAGTTGAAGGACACAAGATCAAATTATGGGAACAGGAATGATCAATGATCAAAACAGATATCGAGTCAAGTATCAGAGGTAGAGAATAATCCGAAGGAGATCAATAAGGATAATCGTGATTGAGATATCTAAACATGGTAACCCCCACAAATCTGAAAATCGAGATTCAGACCTGCATGGCGCCACCACTAAAATCATGTCACGCCCCAGAACCAGAATACTGGAGAGCGGGGGCAGACATAGCCAGCTACGCAATCCCAAAGTACGTTAATACTCTGAAATCACGTATAAGCTGTTAAGACATGGGGGTTACTTTACAAGCCATCAGTCAATCCTATGGTTTAACAATCCTAGGTATCTCAATCACAGGCAATTATACAAGAGCAAGGAGTACGATCATCATACATACAATAGTAAGGCGTCCCGAACCATATATACATGAATGATCATGAAGCTAGTACCACAGAACTGAGGACTAGCTAGAGTATTAGTCATACATGATAAGGACTAGCTATAGTCTAGAATACACATATCATGTTTATGCCAGTAGGCTACAATATCAAGGAAAATACCAAAACACGAGCTAAACACGTGCTCGGGGCTAAACGTTACAAGAGAAGAATTTACATATCAGTGGGAGAATGAAGAAGAATCCCACTGAGGCACTCTGGTGCTCCGGCTGGTCACCGTCGAGTAGATGGTGCGGTAGATCCTTCGGGCTCTTCTATTAGAACCTGGCCATGCAAAACCAGTGGGGTCAGACCCCAAATAGCAAGTACCACAAAGGAGGCCGAACTATGAACTTAAAACCAGCAATCATTAACAATCAACAAGCAGATAAGTAAAGGAAGATCGAGATTCGTGCAGTACCAATGCACTTATCCCGAACATAGAGAAAACAGTAAGTAAATTATTATTGACATAAAGTAAACTGGAGAACATGTTAAATAAATAAAACTGGGAAGGTGATATACGATGAGATAACCATGGAACTATTCAGATAACCAGGTTACAACCCGTAAACCAAACAAGGACCGGGGTTGTAACCCTTCGTCTGAACGGAACTTGGTTTCCCACCATTTATCGGCAAGATAAAATAAGAAATCATGACATGTAACAATCATGTACAAGATCAAGACAAGACTAGACAGACTGAACTCCATCCAACATTCACGGCCAAGCAATAAGTACGGCTTGATACTTTAACTAACTAGGGTTATCACAGGCCTAGTTACTAGCAATATGCAATGAGAATTCCAAGTCCGGTTACCCGTTTGTTACTACCTGAATGACCCCAGCAAAGAAAAAGGAAAAGATAGCATGATATAGCAGACACACTGTAGTAAGATATATGTGTCCTAAGGTACCACACTCGACGGCGGGCTGGAAGTGCGCTCATCTCGACGGATAGCAACAAATCCCATGTATATATATATATATATATATATATATATATATATATAAGGCCGGGACCAAAGGGGCAACAGGTAACTGGGAAATTCTCCATGAACTATTGTATTATTCTAGTTATTAACCTTAGTCGATTTCAGTGGGTACCCCTGACCGTGGTACTCAGGGGTCCCCGTCCTAGACATGATGCAAGACAAGACGGGTTCATTTGTACAAGCACAATCGTCCACGGTGTCCAAGTCACTCATACTGGTCATGTCAGGTTAGCCGTCGCAACAGCATTTCGAGAAGTATCATGTCAGGTTTTCTGTCAAGAGTGCGCCACGTCGGGCCACTATCAAGAATTATCATGTCAAGTTATCATGTTAAAATTGTCAGGTCAAGTTATCTTGTCAGGAGTGCACCACGGCGGGTCACTATCAAGTCATGTTACTTGTTTCTGGTTACTGGTTACAGGTTAGAGTGCACCATGACAGGTCACCATCGTGTCAAGTAATATCGTTCATTTAAAGAAATAGCAAGCTATTAAGTGGGGTCGTCGTAATTCAGGTCAAAATAGAAAATGTACACTGTGATTATAAGCTCCATATTAAGATGAGAGAACTTGCAATAAAATAATTAAATAACATATCCTTGAAGCCAAGAAAAGATTTACAACTTTCATGTTGGGAGTGGAAAGAAATTTCGACCACAAATCAAGCAAATAAAACATTTAAACAATCAAAGTGGGACCCATGCGGTCCAAAAGTGGGAGAACAAACATGCGGTCAAAGAGAGTGGTAGGCCACCCATGCGGCCAAGAAACAATAATTAGACCATAAAATCAAATAAGACAAAAGATAGTGGGACCCTCATTAATTGCAAACTCCCACTCAAGCAAGTCAACTAAAAGAAGCTATGTGGGACCCCCCACAATTAATGCAATAAGAAAAGTTCACGTGAACCATTTAAATATTGGTTCACGTGGCCAAGCAATGATGACATATAATAAAATATATCCTGTAAGTACAGGCAACTCAATAAAAGCCATGCATTCCAATATTAAATTCAAGTCCAAAAAGTACAATAGCCATGCGGCCAGCAAGTGGAAAGAGGCCATGCGGTTTGCTTATAAATTCCCATGCGGCTCTCTTAACTAATGCATTAAATATAACATTCCTGCTTACATGCGGCTCACGTGCGCAGGTTGTATGCAATTTTGCAAGCAAGCTTTAAATGCTAATGCAAGCAAGGATTTAATGCTAATACTAATTAATACTAATTAATACACATGGCCATTTATACACTAATTAATACTTATTAATGCTGGCATGCATGTCCATTATTTATTTAAATGCTACTGCTTGCAAGGGCTAATACAATTAATTGCATGCAAATACAAGTGCCATATGCGGCTGACTACTGTTTCCATGCTGCTAACAAAATTCTCATGCGGCCAAATATTTATTTAATACTAATGATAATTATTTAATACAAACAATTAAATGCATGCATGCAAGTCATTAATGCTTGCAAGGCCATGTGGCTATGAATTGTCCAATGGTCTATGCGGCCCAGGCAAGTTGCATGCAAGCTTGCAAGCAACTGGCCATGCAATAAATAATGCTCATACGGCCAGAAGCTAAAATGCTCATGCGGCCAGAGTGAAATTAATAGCTCCCACAGAGAACATGTCCATAGAAAGTACCATGACATCCATGCTCCTCCAAACAACATCAAGAACCCAAATCTAGACTTCCATGGGTCAAATTTGGGTAAAATGAAATTTTCTACAACATGGAACTATCAGTTGACAAAAATATACAAGTTTAACAGATTAAGACTTATGAAAACCGAAAGTACCACAAAGTTAGATCTATCACAATCTAGCCATCAAAATAGAAAACTCCAAGTTCTAAACATGCTTAGGATGTAACAATAAAAAGAATGGAACAAACGAAATAGAAATCGTCCAACATTCAGCAAGGTGTACTTGCCTCTCTCTAATGGCTAGGGTTTGGTGGAAAAGAAATGAATGATGGTGAATGAGGAGGGAGAGAGAAAAGTGGCTTATATAACAAGTCCAAGCAATCTCCACCATTCATTCCACTCCACTCGATCTAAACCATACACCTCTCTCATAAAGAACCAAACAAAACCAAACCAAGTCAAAGTGGAACCGAACCAAATAAAACCAAATCCAAGTTAAACCAAGTCGTGAAATCCTACACTTAGGAAATTTTAAAATATTACGCAAATCGATAAATACGAAATACGGCTCAAATAAACACGTATCCGTATGAAATACTGATACAGTGAGACGGGTCTCACACGCAAACAGACCTTAGTGGCTACTTCAACGAACCACTCTGAGCTACTCGCGCTCTATGAGGCGACTAGAGAGTGTGTATGGCTTCGAGCTGTTATTGGCCATATTCGAAGTACATGTGATCTTCCATATGACCCAGATGAACCTGTTGTCGTCTATGAGGACAATACCGCTGTTATTGATCAAGCGAAACATGGTTACATCAAAGGGGATGCTACCAAGCACATATCGCCCAAGTTGTTCTTTACACATGAACAACAAGCGCTTCAGAAGATTGAAGTACAACACATTGGATCGGAGAATAATCGTGCAGACTTGTTCACCAAGTCACTGTTGAAACACTCGTTCCAGAAACATGTCAGAGCAATCGGACTTAGGAAACTTTCAGAGCTAGCCTAAGTGAAACATGTTTCCTGCATCCTGTTGTGTGCATGTGAGGGGGAGCGCCCCAACGAGCGCCTCCAAATGCCCTGTTGTGCGTATATTCCGCACCCTGTCGAGTGCGAGTGAAAAGGGAAGCATCCTGATGTATACTTGTGTACTCTTTTTCCCTTCGACCAAAGTTTTTTCTACTGGATTTTCTTTGGCAAGGTTTTTAACGAGACACAGTTCAAATCTCTTATTCACTAAGGACTATTGTAATCAGGGGGAGTATCCAGTGTATACTTCTAATCCATCGTGTACTCTTTTGTCCTTCAATCAGCGATTTTTTTCCACTGAATTTTTTCTGACAAGATTTTTGACGAGGCACCTTTGCAATGGTTAGTTTACCCCCATCATCACTGACATGTGTGTACTCTTTTGTCCTTCGACCAAAGTTTTTTTCACTGAGTTTTCTTTGGCAATGTTTTTGACGAGGCACAAGTAGGTGGTCAAATTTGAATCAGCAAGCTACAGACAGATGAAGAAGCTCAGAGGTGTTTACAAGCAGAGTTTGTGAAGAGCCAAGGAGGAGTGTTGTAACTCATAGTAATCCTTCATGTTCCCAAGTGACTCTTCACCTTTGTAACTCCCAAGTGAGTTTTCACTTTGTAACTCCCAACCTCTCTTTTTCTATATAAAGAGAGGTTGGAATGGCTTGTAGAGATATTGAGATATTTTGATATACATTGAGTGGTTGAACTAATTGTCCACACAACAAAACCAATGTTTTTAGAAAAAAATAATTTTGAAATGTAATAACGAAAAGCATCCTGCAGGTCTCCTTGGATCGAGTGATTGGAACTGTGAACCAATTCCAGCTATAGAACATGAAAGGGACAGATATGACATAAAGAGTTACTTTATACGTTGCATGTGAATAGTATTGTCAAATAGCATTCAACTCAACTGAGAATTCAATGTTTGGTCGGCTATCAATTAATTATTAAGTTACTTTCATTTTTCTTTTCTCAATAATATGCGTCTTCATTTACAAATTTAATCTTTGAAAAAAAAAAAAATCTTTGAACTATGGAAACTATAATTGTCAAGAAAATTTTACAATATCTAAGAAATTTTAGAATGATTTACCAAAATGATTCTTAATTTACGAGAAACTATAAATTTTATTTTAAAAACTGTTATAAATTGATGACAGTTTTGATAATCTATCTTGAAAATTTAAGAACATTATAAAAAAATTGACAATTACAATTATTTATATTTTTTACATGTAACTTTTGCGGTTAATAGTAAGAAGCGACATGAGCTCTTTTTTTTACAGTACGGTAAGGATAAAAAAAGTTGCACAAGTTTCTTTTTTTTTTTTTTTTTCCGAAATACAACTGTAACTGGTGTTCTTTCCATTTGTCCGCATCTTAAGTTGCAATATTCCAAATTTGTTACTGGATTTATTGCAACAACCCAAATGTTATTATTAACAGAAATTTTCATATAGGGTAAAGAATTATATCTAAATTATAAAAAAAGTGAGAAGTTTAGAGAATTTATATATGGAGTAATGAAACGACACTGTGGATGGCGCGTCGCAGCAGCTGAACGGGAGCGAGAGGGACGCGCCAGCGCACATGGCGCGCGCTAGAGGACACGCCACCAGCGATGGCGCGCTGGTGGACGCGCCACCAGCCATGGCGCTCGTTGGAAAACATCTGTTTGGTTTGTATATGAATGTGTTTTGTAAACATATGGTTCAGGTGGCGTGTCCACCATAAAAAATTCAGAAGATGAACCTGAACCATATATAAATTCAGAAGAAGAACCTGAAACTGAACCATATACAAACCAAATACACATTCATATACAGCGCGCGCCATGGCTGGTGGTGTGTCCACCAGCGCGCGCCATCGCTGGTGGCGTATCCTCCAGCGCGCGCCATATGCTCTGGCGCGGTCCCCCCGCTCCCGTTCAGCTGCTGCAGCACGCCATCCTCAGTGTCGTTTCACTACTCTATGTACAAATTTTCTAAACTTCTCACTTTTTTTTACAATTTAGATATAATTCTTTACCTTATATATTTGAAAATTTCTGTATTATTAACTCAACTATCAACACCCATCATCAGCAGTTCTAGAAGAAGGGAAAAAACACTCTAATATAAACATAAGATTTATTTAGTTTTAGGATCTCATATGATATTAAATTTTACGTTTAGGTCTACATATTGTCTAGAATAGGATTTGTCCGACCATCCAAAATTGAGATATAAACTTACTATACGAAATTCTAAAACTAAACAAAAATATGTAAATTCTGAATATTATACAAGACTCTAAAACTAAATGAAAATATGTGAGGATTGTGTGACTTGGATTATTTAGTTTTGTCATGATCAAACTAAAACGAGACGTGTGATATTATTGTCTGCTTCTATCCTGTTCTCAACAGCCACACAATCCTCGTGACGACGGTTTCGATGGGATGACTTCATGGACATCGCGTATCGTCAAATATCTCCCGTCCCAGTCGCATTGTTCAATGGTTGCAACTCAAAATCCCGGAGTGTTTCGTGGCTACAGAGATCAAGATAGAAGCAAATAACAGCGTCACAAGTCTCATTATCAATTAGCCATAACAAAACTAAATAACCCAAGTCATGTAACTCCTACCAATTAAAACTAAATAATCCAATTCACGCAACCATCACATATTTTATTTTAATTTTAGGGTCTCGTGTAATATTCAAAAATTGACGTTAGGTCTTAATTTTGGACAGTCAACAAAGTCAACGGTTAGGACAATACCTAAATCCTCTTTTGAACAATATATAAATATAAAAACAAAATTTTAATATTATAAAACTAAATAATCATGAACATAACAAGTGTCTCAATCCTTGCAGTATTACTTGACTGCAGTTACAGCTAACCAAATATAGGATATTGTTGTAAACTCTATGCACAAGACTGAGTGTTTGCTTGGAAAAAACAAACAAAGGTTAGATAATTTGCAGGTTACCATTCAAAAACATCTATCAGACTTTAAAGTAAAGCAACAATCAATCAGAAACTACCAAACGTGTATAGCTGCAATTAGTTGTCGTGTCGCAATCCATCGACACACAGTGGACACCCATCAACCCGTGTCCTCTTTCAACAATGGAGGCCACACACACATAAACACATCAGCTTCACGGGGGAGAGATTTCCGAAGAAGAGCTGACCCCCACAACATAATAAGCTAAGTGAAATAGTGACAAATTCATTCCAGAAATGGATACCATCATCATAGATTCATAATTATCAAGGAGACATCTGTACATATGAAGTCATGATCATAGCTCAATTATATGGGAGGCTCGTTAGCACGAGAAATAATTCAGTGAGCCGGACCCACAAACCGTGCACCTTGATTCTCCTCCAGTTGACCTGCCCAAGAACCCAAAAAAATTCTTTATGTGAATGAATCATTCAATCAATTGATCTCTCAAAATCATATAGGTAGTAGTAGCCCCTTCTGAAAGGATGAAACCAAATGGGCTATTAGCCACTAGATGAGTCCCCTTCCGAGAATTGTCAGTTTCAACATATATTATACAAGGAACATAGATTTTTCTAGTAGAGCAAAGAACTGCAAATGACTGCTTATTTGATCGATGGATGCCAGAATCTACATAAACAACGGAGTCCGGTTCCATCAAGGCTTGTCCACCGTATCGCTGCTATCAGCAATCTTTCCTGAGCCGCGGCCTGCCATCTTTCCTAACGAACCCACGGCTGAGGATAGGCCTTTGAAGCTGCTGCTGCCTTCACTCAAGTTCCGAGATGTCCTCGACTTTCTCAGCTTCGAGATGCTGTCCTTGTCTGCGTCCTCCTTTGTTTTGGCCTTTGCGACCACCAGCTGCACTATGTTGCTTCGGCAGAAGGGGCAGACGGGGGTAGCCAGGCACAAGGTCACAGGGTTGGGCTTGTTGTGGCAACAGAGGGCCACAGTGCAGTGTGCACACATTTGGTGCCCGCAGTCTTGGACCTCGATTGTGCAAGCTTGATCGAAGCAGATGCAGCAGAGGTCAGAGTCGTCGTCCTGAAAGATTTACACCGTAAGAGTAAGTTCTCAATACATGTAATATATGTTGCACTAATACGGACACAGACAAGGACACAATATGGGTCCACTATACAAACATTTTCAAATATGTACAGTGTAATCACCTATGTTGCACGAATACGGACACAGATATGGGTAGACACGATAAGGATACGACGTGCAACATAGCATCAAATCATTCCAAAGAAAGCATTGAGCACTATACAAATCAGGCAGGGTTCTCGAGAAATAAAACATTACATAAGCTATTGGACAATCAAATTTTGTCACAAAAATATAATTGGAAGACAAGTAATGAACAAGACAGTTATATGGAAATACACGGCTAATTAGCGTTTAGATCCTGGATTTTATACCAACTTAGAGTTTAAGCCCTGACATGTCCAATTAGAAAGTTTGGAGTCTTTGGACCTTGTATTTGTGTTTTTTTTTCCCATTATACCCTCCTTTCCAGCATGTGTTGGTTGTTGACTGGTACTCATGTTCAAGGGAATAATGGGAAAAAGGAAACCAAAAATAAAAATCCAGGGTCCAAACTTTTCAATTGGACATGTCAGGACTTAAACTCTAAGTTGGTATAAAATGCAGGGTCTAAATGTTAATTAGCCCGGAAATATATGAGAGGCCTACAAAATCTCGGTTAAAGTTTTGCCAATTTGCCTAACTTGTAGATTGTTAAGTCATCAGACATGGAAGTTTTCGGTGCCTCGATCTAAATAGAGGTATATATCCCATGGCAACAGTTCATTTTGATGAAAAATAAATGTCAGAGTGGACTACCTCGGACATATCGTCATCGATCCCATCGTCCGAATGCTCGGGCGAGGGCATAGAATATGTGGTCCCTTTCAAAATCTTCTTCTCTCTTTCCCTATTAGCATCCATCAAGGCCATCTCTAACAAAGCCTTTGCCTCTGGATTGAGCTCACTGATGAACTTCAGTGGGGAAGGCCAAACCAGAGGCTCTGCGGATGATGGGTTCAGTAAAGCCGCACAAGCCCCATGCTTTCGCTTTTGTGCAACAACAAATGGTATTCTCCTGCAGATATCAAACAACACAATCTTAGAAATGCTAAAATAGTAACCCATGTTGCTACAAAAATACCATATGTTTCATACATAGTGAAAATTGTCTTTGCACTAACCACATTTACTGATAATGGGTTTATAAGTGAGTTAGAAAAACAAAAACCAAAAAAACAAAACAAAACAAAACAAAAAAATTGTACAAAGCATCCTAGTTATCTCATAATAGACAGAAAATC
The DNA here is from genome assembly GCA_029216955.1 of Iris pallida. NCBI lineage: Eukaryota > Viridiplantae > Streptophyta > Magnoliopsida > Asparagales > Iridaceae > Iris > Iris pallida. The sequence goes on from JANAVB010045020.1 coordinate 352,577, forward strand.
AAAATATATATTACCAACGTGGTGTTAAGATACCAGGAGTTCTTCATGATAGGAAAGCCCAAGCCAAAGCAATAGTGAAGATTACGAAAAATTAAAGGTTTGATCATCCGGTCGATAAAATCACTTATAAAGATCATGGTAGCAAGCATTATGGTTATGTAGATCTCCCGAAGAAGTCATAAGAACTCAAACTAAACTAGTTCCAAATTCACACACAGTAAAAAAATGCAATAGTTAAGGATTCCCACCCAGATGAATCCCGTTGAAGCCTATCAGCTCCCCATGCGAGCAATTCTCGGACACAGTCCAGACAACCCCCACGTGCTGCCAAATGCAGAGGGGTGCTTCCTGGACAACTGCAATTAGAATCAGTTACCAATTCAGTCCAATCCAGCAAATTACCATCGCGTATCAGAAACAAACAACCAATATGGGTAGGCCTAGATCTACTTACCCGTATCCACCTGTCGAAGCACAAACAAGAGCTCCGCTGTCTAAAAGAATATGTACACATTGAGGTCGTCTTTGCCTGGCTGCGAGGTGCAATGGCGTTGCCCCGTTGCCGTCTCTAACATTTACAAACCGTGTAAATCCCCTAGCATATTAGTAGCAAGACCAAACAGAAACGGAAAAAATGTGTCAGAAGAACTCAATCCCGTCTCAATGAGTAAAAGCCAATCGTAAATATGTAGAAACCCACCAGGAATCAGCAACAGAGGTGGAGTTGGCAGCCGACAGGATCGCTTGCAAGCAATCCGAATGGCCATAATATGCGGCGTAATGCAAGCAAGTTCTTCCGTGCAACGAATCAAACATCAAGATCTAATCCAAGTATAACGAAACCGAGATCGATTAAACACGCTAGAAACAAACGTGCTAGTAGTAGTAGTGGAAGTAAGTGGATGAATAAATTTTGGCATACATTTGCGCCTGCTTGAAGCAGCTTCTGGACACAAGCAATCTTCCCATGCATTGCCGCCAGCATCAGTGGAGTCTTCGCCATCAGAACAACCAACAAAAATATAAGGAAGGTGTAAATTTGAACTACCAAAACCAACAAAAATATAAGAAAGGTGTAAATTTGAACCACCAAAACCAACAAAAAAAACATAAGAATGGTGTAAATTTGAACCACCAAAACCAACAAAAATATAAGAAAGGTGTAAATTTGAACTACCAAGAAAAGAAGGTCATTTACTTCAAGACTTCATAAATAAACAAGTCCCATTACTATAATCACCACTAGAATATTCCGGATCGCACTAGTAATCGAAAGGGTCAGCTAAAGTTTGGATCTTTTTTTCGCAGTAGTGCATTAAACAAGAAGAAAAATTAACAAAAGTTCCCAAACAATGAATCCATACCATTTCCAAAGTAAGATGACTAACTACCACTAGAATATTTCAAATTGGAAGAAGAAAAAAAAAAGGATCTTTTTTCACATTAGTACATTAAAAATTCAAAAAGGCTGAATCTTTAACACTTCAAAGGAAGCTTTAAACTTGTATAATCGAAAAAAAAAAAAAAAAAACTAAAAACTAAAAACTAAAAAGAAGTGATTTTTACTACAGATTTCTACCTGCCTGTGACGATTGAGCAGATCGGGATGAACAGCTCGTTCCAGAAGCATAGAGAGGACCTGAAGCAGATGAATAAAAACGAAATTATGAATCAAACCGAAGTGGCGAATCGAGAATGAGAGCGAGCAAGCAAGCAAGCAAACGTGGAAGGACCTCGAGGCGGCCGTTGGCGGCGGCGATGTGGAGGGCGGAGAGGCGATCGTAGACGGTGGTCCGGTCAAGGACGGCGGGGTCCCACCGTAGCGCGGACCCCACCGCGTCGGCGTCGCCGGACTGGGCCGCACGGAAGAAGTCCACCTCCCGGCTGGGCCCCACGCAGCTCAGCCCCTGGCCCATTGGACGGGAGGATCCGAAAGCCCAGGGACGGAGGCGCAGGATAGCTGGTGCGCCGCTCCCTTGGAAGCAGTAGCACAGGAGGAAGAGAGAGGGAGAGGGAGGGAAGGAGGGGTTTTTAGTAAAAGATGATGGCTTTGGGATGCTGGAAAAGAAGCACCAGCCCCGGTGAGCTTACCACAGTCAAAACTTGAGCAACACATTGGTCAAAATTTAATGTAATGTAGAAATTTTGGATTTCATTTATGTTTTTATCTTTAAATTTTAGGCTTAATTGCACTATGCTACCATCAACTATTCCGCTTTTTCAACTTGATACCATAAACTTTTTTTGGTAACAAGTTGATAACCAAAAAAATTTTGGAACGAAAATACCCCTGCTCAAACCTTAAAATTATCTCCCAACCCACTCCCCTCCCCCACTGCGGCTACCCCCTCCCTCCCGCTCCGCCTCCCCTCCGGCCACCACCCTCTCCTGCGCCCGGCCAACCCCCCCTACCCCCACCGCCGTCGGCCGCCGTCGCAGCAGCAGCAGCCGCAGCCGCCGCCGCGGCGGTGGCGCCGGAAGCGGGAGGAGGGGGGGGGGGGGGGGGGGGGGGGGGGGGGGGGGGGGGGGGGTTGGCGGGACGTGGGAGAGGGGGGTGGCCGGAGGGGAGGCGGAGCGGGAGGGTGGGGGTGGCCGGAGCGGGGGAGAGAAGGGAGGGGAGAAAGGAAGAGGGAAGGGATAAGGACATTTTGGAATTTTTTGAAAAATTAGATATCAAGTTAAAAAAAAATAGTTGAGGTATCAACTTGTTACAAAAAAAAAATTTAAGGTATCAAGTTGAAAAAGCGAAATAGTTGAGGGTAACAAAGTATAATTAAGCCTAAATTTTATTTAGAGTATATTGCACGAATACAAATAATATTTTTATATGCTCTATAGAATCTTTTTCCTTCTTCTCGGTCTCTTTGAATAATTTTTATCGATATCTTTTCCTATTTCGCAATTGAATGCATGCTTTGTCCAAAGCTTTTCGGTCTCGTTTAGTTCACGGTAAAGAAATTAAATTTTTTGCTCTTTTTATGGACATGATAAATTATAACTGTTATAAAAAAATTAGTGTTTAGAAAAACCATGAATATAGCTATAATATATACAGTAAATTGTGATGGGAAGTCAAGAGTGGATGGTGAAACCATTGTCCCTATTTTATCTTTTTTTGATAACCATTTTTTTTTACTGATGTTTTTCTTTGACATTCAAACAAATAACTTTTCATTACCAATATCCTAGTCCCATGAACCAAACGTGGTTCGTAAGTTATATTTCATCTTCTTTTGATTCTGATTTATTTTGATATTTAGCACTTCTATTTTTTTTTTAGTATTTTTTTTGTCCTACGGATAACATTTTTGATTAATTGATGAACTCTTGTAACATTATATTTATTCGAGCTGCTTGAATGCGTAAAAGATATCAGAATTTTAGTTATTTCCATATTTATAGTAAAGTCCTTGTTACTATTAGAAGGAAGAAAAAAAACTCTACATGGTTGTATTTTAGAATTACAAGTTTCCAACAAATTTTATGTATTAATTTTTTATATTTGGTATCCAAACTAATAATAACATCGTGCATGTATGTTACATATGTATGTGAATATTTTATACATTTGATTAAAAGTACATAGGTCTAATATTCAATTATTACAATTGTCGATCTACCCATGTTACATATGTATGTGAATATTTTATACATTTGATTAAAAGTACATAGGTCTAATATTCAATTATTACAATTGTCGATCTACCCATGTGAGAGTCATGGGTTGTAGTCCAATAATTGGGACTTGTTTTTAGAACGATTGTTTAGTTGGTAGGGGATGTACAACCAAACCAAACCAAATCAAACCATCCCATTGTCTTCTACACATCTAAGTTGATTTCTCAACCTAAATCCTTGACGAAATATTAATTCATGTTCATAATCACAAGTCTACAATAACAATATCGAATGTCAAATTCTCCTTGTGATCAGCAGAGGGAGGCATAAAAGTTCTGGCTGAATGAAAGATCGAGTGACGTATTTTTCTTCCATTTATAATAAAAGTTAGGGAACAATGGATCCAAGTGGACCCAAAAGACATACAACGTACTGTGCAAAAAAGTTTCGATTATTACGTCGGGCACCACAGAAAACAATAACAATATAGAATTAGTAGGAAAGAATTTTTAAAATTTTTCTAAACATGTTTGTTGTATTTTTTTAGGAAAATGAATATTTGATTATCGAATATAGTTCAAAAAAAGTCTTTAAATCTGTAGTAATATATAAGTTAAATATCAGGAACATCAATATTTTTTAAACATTTTTTTGGTCAAAATATTAATTGTATGAATAAAAATAATTTAGTTAGTCACTAACTCAATTTTTTTTACTAATCTAAAATATTTATAATACACCCCCATCCTCTTTCTCTCTTATGCGCGCGTGTTCTTCTTTCAATAGAAATTGCCTATCTCTTTTACTGCACACGCAACACATGTGTCCTAACCACTAAGCATATCTAAATGCATTTTTATTCCATGCATCGCTAGCAGAAATTTTGCAGTTAAGAATGAAATCATACAACAGAGGTTAGTTATAATTTGGACACACGATATTCATTCGCTACCAAACTCCATCGATCATGTATGAAATATAAAATTGATAACATGATCCGCAAACTCTGTGAAATTTATCGACAAAAATATTATATATCTTCTAAGTTTTTTTTTAGTTTCACAAGTTTGGTTTATAATTTTACTAAATTAAGGAGTAAATTTGGTGAGAATTTTGGTAGATATTTGTTGGGATCGCCAGATCCTTAGATTTAAGTCAACCTCATTGGGACCCAGCCCACGTAAGTAATTTTGGAAGGTTGCCATTGGCCGATATTGACTTCGGACGGCTTCTGGATATTTTGGACTCGAGTCCAAACCTGAAAAAATAAAGAAGAGTTTCCCAAAATTTGTAATATAATTCACACTCTTGACCAATATGACATGAGCAGGAACTTTGTCCGTGAATCTTAAGCTTGTCACTAATTATAAATACATTACGAAGACTCTAAGATCCCGGGATTAGTTTATCATAATTATTTATTAAATTAGTTCTTGGTCTGCTAAGTATGACCAATGCAAAATTTGGGTTTTTTCTTATGCTTTGCATATTGTCCCTTTCTATTTATTCTTGATTAAAGAACGTATCATCGTCCAATTTTTTTTGGGGCTAATTAACATTTATATTCTGAATTTTATATCAGTTTAGAGTTTAAATCCTCACATGTTCATTGAAGAATTTAGATCCTAAATTTTTATTTTTTGTTTTATTTTTCTATTATACCATCCCTAACTATATATGAAAATTTTATTATCATACATGAAAGATGAAAGAAGGGTATAATAGAAAAAAATAATAATCAATGGTCTAAACTTTTCAATTGGACGTGAAGGCTTAAACTCCACGCTGTTATAAAATTCAGAGTCTAAACACTAATTAACTTTTATTTTTGGGGGGTTTAATGGAGTTGCCTATAGAACATTTTTATGCTCCGCCAAAAGAAAAAAAAAAGAAGTGAGTTGCATTGGTATCAAATTTATAACATATATTGTTACGAGTGGAAGAGGAACAGTGATAAAATCTAGAAAAGTCCTTTAGCCCAGTTAAGAAATTGGACTGAACTTTAAGAACTAGCAACAAAATTATGATCAAGATGTGTGCGGAAGAAACGCTTGTTTTCAGGTTTATGTTGGCAAGACTTCGTTGCTATTGGACTCGTCTAGTAAGTCAAGAGAAAATCAGTCTTAACTAAGCAAAAAAAAAAAAGGGCTAGTGATAACTAGTAGATGAATTTTGTTAATTTAAGCCAGTCGAAAAAACCTCAACGAGGATCCTCCAATAGATGAAAAAGGTCATAATTCAAAAATTGATGTAGTTAATAACTAATGTTCGAGGTAAAAAAAAACCTAATGTGATACATAACCAATGCTTGAATTATCAGAATAATGGTGTTCATCTCTCTAAATTGTCTCTCCAAATAATTCCTCCTTATGTGGCAGATGACGTGACATGTTACATCTAACATGACAGCTGATATAACAAATTTTAACCCAAAAAAATTAATTATCCATCTTTTTAATGTTAATATTAATGTGAAAGTTAATATTAATATTAATTAAAATGGTAATGTTAATTTTAAAATTTGTCATGCCAGCTACCACATCAACAGCCACGCCAGGGGCCACACAGAGGGATGAATAGCATAAATCATTATCATATCGTTGATGATGTTAGATGGATAAATTCAATGAGAAAAAAAAAGTTTGGCATATTATAAAATTATTAGAAAAAATAAAATATAGGAGATTCATTTTCCTTGTACAAAAGTAATAATAAATATATACTAATATATCATTCAAATAGTAGAGAAATTACTAAAAAATTATAATACTTAAAAATGTAATTATTTAGGAATAAAAATATTACTTACTCGGAATAAGAAGTAATTATTTAGGAATAAAAATACTATTTACTCAGAAAGAGGGAATAATATCTAAAGTGGTTGAATAACTCTGACATCCTTGTATATTGAACTATCTACCACTTCGAGAAGCACTTCTCATTTCATTATATAATCTTACGAGCCTTGCCCATGCCGAAGACACGATGATCTTAATACATTTCGATTCTCATTTCAGATCTTCGAGCACGACTCCATTTTGTTGCAACCACCTACCGAATAGATTTTATTTATCAACCAAAATGTTTTCGGAATTTTGGAAACAAATTGGTATTGGGTTTACATAATAGTATCCATCAAAACAAATATCCATATTACACTGCTGCATAAAAAAATTAAAGCTTTTAATACGCAGTTCACATTTCCACTGGGCCTCTCCATAATTTTATCACTAACATCATATAGTAACTCCCAACTGGTGCCCATTAATCTGAAATCTTCTTCACAAGCACAAGCGTCCGTCTTGAACAGTTCAAATGGATCACATCCCAAGCCCTGTGATGAGGTTCAGAAATTAGCAACAGAAAGCAACCATACTGTAAGAATTTATTCAAAGGATTAACGTACATATATTTTAAAGCTCAACCATATTGTAAGAATGTAAAAACTCGATAGAAGAAATTAAAGCTCAACCAAGAGTTCAAGGAGAATAGGCCATATGCTGGAAACAATAGTTCAACATGGCTCCACATTTCTACCTGGAGGGGCTTTTGGGGAGGGGGAGGGATTATAGCCTGATATCCGTCATTAACAGTCCCTGGAGAGCATGCATCATGGATAATCCATTGTCAACACATATATATACACGTAGAAAATGGAAATTTACATCAGGGATACTCCCATGATTGTCATACTTGCATAGCTCATAAATTCAGGGGTCCCTTGAATCATATACCCACTAGCGTCGTTTTCCTACACAGATACAATGTGTAGGTTCTAGATTATTAGAAGGCTAAACGCAAGACGCAACAATTTAATGATTCATATCTTTGGTGTGGAATTTTCTACATTTCGTTGTTCTAAAAAGTGAGTAAATGGATAAACTTAAAAGAAATTTTAAAGAGAGAGAAATCAATGTTGGACACTGTTGGCCAAAAGGAAAGGGGAACCTTATTTTAATCTGACTACTTTTCATCATTATAAAGATACTGTGAGATGACTTCTACTCGACTCCGGTAACTTGTGTGGTTACTGATGAAGGAAAAGCTCTATAATATTGAAATGCTAAATACACAAGGAGTCCTGAATACCACTTGATCTTCTGCCAGAATGCTCCTGAGACTACCAAGCATGTCCTTCTGCCAGAATGTGGCTGTTGCGTCTATTTGCAGAGGATTATTGCACGGTCAAGATTCATAGGTTGCACCTTTTCCTTTAGGGTGCGTTTGATTGCAAGGTGGGAAATATGTGGAAAAGAAATTAATTCCATGGAATTATTTTCCTAGGAAAAAAATTCCATGGAATTTTAAAAAAATTTCATGGAAAACTTAATTTGGGTGTTTGATTGCCATTATTTTCCACGAAAAATAGTTATTTTCCATGAAAAATGATATTTTCCTATGGGTTGGACAAGTTTCATTTTCCACCATTTTAGATGAAAATATGGAAAATGATGGTCTTTTGGAAAATAATTCCATGGAAAATATAACCTATCAAACACTACAATTGGTGGAAATTTTGTGATGGAAATATTTTCCATGGAAAAAAAGCCCAATCAAACACAGCCTTAGGTTTTGATGAAGTTTGAGATTCGTGGAGAATCAGAATCAGGCTTGTATCCTGTAGAACCTAAGTTGATACAGCTATTATGGCATCGGGCTGGATTTTTTGGTGATAAAGGAACCAGGCAATCTTTCTCAAAAAAAGTAAAGAAATTTGTTAATTTGCTTAATCAAATTGAACTCCTTAGCTTTTGAACAGTTACTTTTCTCGAGAGGACATCTGCTTCAAGTGACCCACCAGTCCACTGATGGAGACTCCAAGCAAGAGTTTGAGATCATATCCATGGTTTATGTTTCAGTGATGAATGCTCAAGCTCTTCCTATGGAAAATAATGTAGCTAGGTTTGCATCAAGAAATGCTGATGTTGCTATGGTGCCACTGGTGATGGAAATAGGGATGATTCCTTCCACTTTGATGGTTAGGGATGATAATTACAATTTACAAGTTGTCTCGTCATCCTTTTTGTGGCCTAATGTTTTTACTACTATAACCGTATGTGTTGGGAGAGAACGAAAAATCTGTAATAATTCCCTAACTGTTGTCTTTTGATGGTGGTTAATGTTATTATGGCTGGAGAGACTTCACATCCTCGCCAACATCTAGCAGTTAAAATAAACTCAAAGGCAAACAGAAGACATCCTTAGGCTAATTAAAATATCTAAGACCAGTGTTTTGAAAGATCTTTGTCTTTACCAAAATAGCAAATTTAGAAGCATTATGCTTCAGCTGCAACCATGTCTACTTGAGCATAGACAGTGAAAAGGAATTATTTCTTATAACTCAAGAACAAGATATTCAGACATCTCACACTAGCAAAAAAAAAAAGACGTGCATCACAATTGACAAGAAAAACTCTTTAGATATACAGAACTCATCAAAGAACAAAAGATGATGCTATTATCCTTGAAGACTCATTGCCTCTAGAATCCACTTACATTCTCCCTTGGAAAAGTAAACAATCTTATGAATGGTACCCTAGGTTGCAGGAGAACTGAATCCGGCAAGCGGAAGGTCAATCAAAGAGGAGTGCCAAATGGGATACCTTCCAAAGGAGGGATAGCTTTCAGCAAAATTCTTTGAGTTGGCAGCAATTTGAAGAAAGCTCCAAAAACATTCCAATACCTATATCTGACACGATAGTTCTCAACAATCACGGAGCAAATTGACTTACTTAATTTCTAGGCTCCAAAGTAATCCAAAATATGGTTGAAAGTGATTTGATCTTGATCGTGCCAAAGGCCCAAACATAATTGAGGTATAAGAAAGCAACATTTTTTTACTGCGAATTATTTCTAGAAATTTACTATCCAAACTATGTGTATATCTACCCAAACTCTCTCTCTCTCTGTGTGTGTGTGTGTGTATGCAAATGACCTCTAGCCTAGTGGTTAAGAGAGATGCATGCGGCCCGAGTGGTCAGGAGATCGATTCCCGGTGGGAGCGTTCGCCAATATATATATATATATATATGGTTTTCATAACAGACCCAATGAAGCGTATATGTTAGCATTGTACCCAAAAATATTTTCCATGCGAAAACTGTGTCAACTCATTACTGAACGAACCTGTGTTTCCCACCAAAGGATTTTGCTAGATTCACTAATAAGTTAAGATGACTTTCAAATTTCAAAAAGTTGAAATACATTTACCCAAATGAGCCCAAGTCTAATGAACCAATAAATGATACAATGGGGACATTCAGTTTAAAGTAATTTGGGTACAATGATTATATATATTCCCCATTCAGTTTAAAGTAATTTGGGTACAATGATTATATATATATATATATATATATATATATATATATATATATATATATATATATTAGGGGTGCAACTCGGGCGGGTTGGGTCGGGCTTAAGGTCAACTCGATGAATCATAAACCTAGCCCGAGCCCAAGTCCAACCCGACCTCGGGTTCAACATATGAAGCCCAATGACCAAGTCCGAAGGATCGGGTTGGGCTCGGATTGGATCGGGTCCATCGGGTTTATCGGGCTCTCAACAATTAGTGGTTACTGGTTAGTGCTCTCTCGTGGATTTGAACCCACCCACTCAAGGAGAATACTGTTGGCCCAATGATTGTATCATTTTTTTTGAATATGGTTATAATCTATTAAGTTTAGCATTTCACTATCACTAATCTTCATACTATCACTATAGCATTTCTACTTATACATATACCTTTGGTGATATGTGCTTATTGTGTTACATATTAGTGATATGAGTTTTTATTATATATATCTTAAATTTAATTGAGCTACCAAAATCAGAACTATGTTTTGATTATGGTTATTCAATTAAGTTTAATATTATGATATCACTAATATTTATGCTATCACTATAGCATTGATACTTAAACTTTGCATAGTCCTAATGTGCTTTTATCTTATCATTCTTGCTACATGTATATTGCTTTGTTCGTCTAACATGTATTTGCAGAAAAGCAATTAGCAAGATCAAATGTAGACATATGCAATGAAGAAATCATGGTGGGCCAACGACGATGGTATTCCACAAAGATTTCTCTGAACCGCCCGACGACATCTTCGGAGCCACGCACCGGAGGTTCCGCTGCCCGGTCAGCGGACGGGGGTGTCAGCGGACGGGGGTCGAGGGGGCAGCGTCCCCCGTCGGGGGTTCGGGGGCGAAGCCCCCGAAAGGTATTCAGTTTTCGCAAACTGGATATCTTTGGACAGCTGCCGCCAAGGAAAAAATCCAGCACCTATCAAAGGAAGAAGCCAAGCCATGCCATCTTCATTTCAAGACTCTGAAGAAGCCTGCACCTGCTACAGTATTTCTGGAGCCTGTAATGAGTCTTAGAAATATTTGTAAACACAAGAAATGGATGGTAAAATCGAAAGCTAGGGTAGAAATTAGCCCAGGATCATTTTCGGATGAAAACCGGCATACCGACGGTATACCGGTCCATACCGACGGTATACCGATTTTGTTCACAGAAAGTTTCTGTCTACAAAATCGGCATACCGACGGTATACCGGTTCATACCGACAGCATACCGATTTAGTAACGTTGAAATTCCAACGGTCGAAAATCCGAGCAATTAATGATCCCAACGGCTATATTTCTAGCCGTTGCATTCCAGACCGGTATACCGCCGGTATGCCGGTTCATACCGGCGGTATGCCGGTTCGCAGACTGAAAAGTTGCCTTGAGCTCTTTTCAATGATTTGATTATAAATAGCCTTGAACCCCTTCATTCAAGGTTGATGCTTTGAGCCTAAAAATTTCTAAACCACCAAAGCCTATCCACAAACAACTCTACAAAGCTTTCATTTGCCATCCACAAATTGTGTTAGAGTTATTGAGTTGAAAAGTAAGATCTTCATCTTATTGTATAAGGAAATCAAAACCTATTGTGAAAGGTTGAAGTTGGAGAGTCTTCGTATCCAAACTCTCGGTTGAAGTTGGAGAGTCTTCGTATCCAAACTCTCGGTTGAAGTCAGAGAGACCTTCGGACTAAAGCTCTTGTGTAAGAAGTTGGCGAGTTCTTCGGATCCAAACTCGTGTGTAACTATTTGCTCAAATAGTGGATTAAATCCGGAGAGAGTTCCGGGACTGGATTGCCTCTAGGGAGGATACCAGGATACATCGGGTGTCGGTATTGTTTTGCTTCTTCTCTTGCGCTTATATTCTTTTAAATTGCCCATAAGCTTGTGCTAAGTGCTTGATTAGTCAGCTTGACCCTATTCACCCCCCCCCCCCCCCCTCTAGGGTTCCTACAAATGCCGCCCACCTCAACCACTTAGAGATGGAGATTTTTGGCATATTTCGAATCAACATTGTATCTGTATCCAAATACATGCCTAAGCAATCAAAACAATACCTACCAAGAAGTTAATGATAGAAAGCACACAACTTTCCACCACCCAAAATGTTTGCAGTCACTAGGAAATCCTATTGAAAAGTCTAGTTCCATGTTTTATCGAAACGACAAATGGACTCGATAAGGATACACTCATACTTCTATGACATCAATATGAGTACCAATATATATTTTCACTAAAATCGTCATTTAAGATATAAGCAGAGTTTATCTTCTGGCTGAACAAAGAAATCACATACCTAATGTTCTAGTTATATGCCAAACTTACACCCTATGTTGATTACACAGCTGCTTATGGCAAGTATGCAGCCACAAACTGGTAACTTAATATACACACAAAATTTTCCACTACCCAGGATGGTAACAGCAGATGCCACATGAAAAGCCCATAAGATGAGTCTTGGCCGTGAATTCATTTTTATTTTTATGTCATCAGTCTTCCCGTGTGCCAATACACTTTCCCTTTAATTAAATCACCATATACAAGGAAAGTGATTAGCAGATTGACCTGTGACTATTGAGTGGCTGAAATCAAACATCATACGCATAATGCTCATCCTCTCTCTTCTTAAGACTTGAGACTTCTTATAACTAGTTGATGCTCCCTGTTGGTTACAGTACATTAAATGGCTAAATATTTGCCATAATTTGATGTTATTTCTAGACTATCGTCAATCTAAGGAAAATGGCTTATAAAAGGTTATTAGAACTTCTGAACTTGGTAGTTCGAAAAGTACAGTTCATGGAATATCATAGGTTGTCAGTTTGCAAGATGTATATTTCCCATGGAATCCCAGAATGCTTGTACGGATTGATTAACGTATGAGCAGCTGGGAAAATCTGTTGCTTAGGCAATAGGGCACGTTTCCCTGAAAAGCCTAAATCCTGCTTCCAGAAAAAAATTTGTGAGACCACTTACTGCATGAACAGCCAACAAAGACTACTGCTTATGCAACTGGACATGTTTCCATAGAACATCTAAAATCTTGCTTCTGTAAACAATTACAAGCCCACGCTTAGATAACCTTGTCACGTCCCAGTCCCACAATATACGGGACTAGGCCACATAACAATGGCCAGCTACGTACCCAAGTTGACTCCGGTACAAATTGAATACATATAAGCTGTACTAGATTTGTGTAGCTAGCTCTATAACATGTTTGTAACTCAATCTACAGGATAAGAACATAAAGAAAGGGAAATATGAGTACAGTCTATAGCCTAATAATCATACTTGTCCGAATAGACGCGAAAGAAATAATATGAGTCTACAAATACTAGACTACTAGGCATATACAAATTCTAAAAAAAATAAACTACAGAAGAGTAAATGCCTGAAATGAAATGAGAACCCAATAATCCAACAAAGAGCTCTAAGCAACTCACTAACCAGGTAGGAAACCAGTTCCTCAGAGGACCGTAACAAGATATATAATATACAAGCCATAATGCAATACAAGTGAAAGAGTCCAGGGATGTTCTAGCAACTACGTGTAAAAGGTAATGAAGACAACTTTCGACATATGGGGCTGTCCGTCTCTAATAGGGTACTCGTGCAGTGGTGCTCCCTCCGAGCGCCCATCATGCAGCAACATCAAAGTGTACACTACTCGTAGCCCCTACACCTAGTGATTGTCCTCCCCACCTAATGAATTTAGGACATGTCGACTCCTCGACATGTTCAGTTCCTAATGTGAAGTCCAGTAAATAGTACACATGAAATATCTAGTATGAACTATGCCGTCACACGTTTCGTCGTATTGATGATCAGTCGGGTACGGGGGTACATGTCACGCCCCGCTCCCGTAGGAGCGATCATCCTCGCTAAGGCGTGATGCCGTACGAGCCTAGATTGCGCTCGTGTAAGGCAGTTTCATAACAACCGATTACAGCGGCTGCGACGGGGTCGTCGCACAGAAGTCCCAAGCAGAAACATTGAATATGCAGCAAAAATTTAGAAGCAAAACACAAGTTATTCAAAAGTGCTCTTTATTGATATTGAACAATAAGATTACAATGGAGCGCAAGGCCATGATTACAAGTCTCTCAAGCTCACTTTTCTCTCATTTTATAAGTTACTCTGCTCTCTCTCATCTCTCGATACAATGCTTCAGCCAACGGATGCTTCGGAAGGCAATGTACATACATTATGTCCCGTATAAGTCTCGACTCCACGCGGCCGCACGCTTTGAATCGCCAAGGAACTCCGTGCCTCGACGCATCCAAGCGAGCTCCGCGTCACGAGCTTCTACATGTGCCTGCACATAAAAACTGTGTGTGTCAGTACTCAACTGTACTGGTGGAGTGAGCTCCTCGTCCACCCATACAAAACCGACACGTTCATTTACTTTGTGCAGCTTAATCCCTTTTTGATTATCCTTCTAGTCTTGCCTTAGGATCAATTTTAGGACAAAGACGTCTTGGCCTATACTTAGCAACGCAACAACAGGGTCGTGCCATACTCTATTCGTGACTTAAATACATATTCGAGACAATGCCTCACCGAGTAGAAACTTACGCAACTCGGCCGTGTCAAGACTTTCACTTCTTTCATGTGCCTCTAGACCATTCTCGTGCCAACGACGTCAAGGGACGACTCGTGCTGGTCGTGCCAATAAACTTGAACGTGCCTTAAGATCGAGGTCGTGCCTCCCAAGAATCAACCAGACTTAACCAACTAGCCTTACGGCCCTTCCTGACTTAACTCGAGATGACGCCACATTCTTGCCGAAGCACGTGTCCTTGCTATAGACAAATCTTAGGCTCCAGAATGGTGTTGCAACCGTGCACACCCTAACCCGTGCCGATTCAAGTTTAGCGCTTGCTACACTTACGCCCTGTTAACCCAACTCATAACTTGCTAGTACTCGACGCAATCCAAAGGCATACACGCGGATAGCCGCTCTTATGCCAACACATCTATATGAGTGGTCACTAGCAATGTCAAGCTATCCTAGATCTTTGCATACGGTGACCATCCGCGTGGCGAGGTACGAGCTCTCACCGAATGACCCGTAGCCTATATTGTAACGGTTCACTTCAATCGAGTTGTACCGTCGATGAAGGCCGTACAATATCTGCAATTCTTCCTAGGCAGACACGAACCCGACGCACCGGGATCGTTCGAGGAATTTCACCTTGCGCGCAAGTTGTCCAATGACCATGCAAGACTCAACTCGATCTACCAAGTCCTTCCTTAATCATGACCATGCTTTCCAACTTTCTATCGAGACTCCCAAGTAGCGGGACCGATCTCGGCGACAACCAGTCGCGTGGACTTCCTTATCGAGACTCCCAAGTAGCGGGACCGATCTCGTGTACTTGCTTATCGAGACTTATCGAGACTCCCAAGTAGCGGGACCGATCAAGTGTGCTTCCCTATCGAGACTCCCAAGTAGCGGAACCGATCTTGTGTACTTGCTTATCGAGACACCCAAGTAGCGGGACCGATCTCGTGTGCTTCCTTATCGAGACTTATCGAGACTCCCAAGTAGCGGGACCGATCTCGTGTGCTTCCTTATCGAGACTCCCAAGTAGCGGGACCGATCTCGGCGACAACCAGTCGCGTGGACTTCCTTTGTCCGTGGCATGCTTTTCACTAAACCAACCATGGCTCGTGCCTTAGACAGACCTTGTTCTCTAGGTGACGCTATCGCTCAAGTCACATACTTTATATGACGAACCTTGTTCTCGTGGGACTATATGACTTGACAATCGCAGACAACAGGGGATAGTGCTTGCTATGACTTCGATAGCCCAGCAAAACTCTTGCCTAACTTATTCGGACAACGACTTGACGAGGAAAGGCTACGCCGAGCTTCGCATCGAGGAAACGTGCTATGCACGTGGTCGACTTGAACAACCAAGCTCTTTGGGTGCCTAGACTTAAGCCACAAGCCGTGCAATACGACTTAAACAACGGGACGGACGAAGGCTATGCCAAGCCTTGGAGGACGGGACCGTGCATGCTTATCAAGCATATACGCGGACGACGCCTATGACTTAGGCTAATCCCAGCTTTGTGGCAACTTAGCAATTTAGGCCAACTTCCTTCTCCCAAGCCACGGGACGAAGGACTGAGTGTCATTTAAAAGCACGCTGAGCAGACTTCTAAGCAGACAATGGGACCTTTTTTCCATGTTGTAACACATTCCGACCCGTCGAGATTATTCCCTTAGCTATGTGGATACGTCTCTTTTATTATCAAGCCTAACTTGTACAAGTTGAAAACATACGATTTATTATGTGAAGACTAAGATGAGACAAGTTTACCGAAACTACCCCACCTGAGCGAGGAGTCGCCTCGACCGAGCGAGTCTTCGAGCAGCCGTTGCAAGGCTAAGTCCAAACGCCGTCGGCGTTTCGATTCCTCCGATTGACTGAGCGGGGCGGGACACTACATCATACAACACTCAGAAAAAATTTCGTCCTCGAAACTGAGTACTTACTTATAGACCACTTTGATCCAAGGACTCTCGTACACACTCCGTCTATGCGTTTGTTCAATCCGAGCCACGCTCGTACTACTATCAATCTTTTCCTTTAACACGATTTCAAATCCTCGACACTTTTCCATTACTCAAGTCTTACTTGAATTCAGCGTATCACTTGGTTGGATCGTGCACGCATTTCAGGCATCCTCAAAATACATGCATTTCAACCAAGCCGCATGATAGAGAATTCGTAATTCTCACTCGAGTCGCATCGTGCACATATTCAGGCGTCCCTGAAATATATGCATGTCAGCCGAATCTCGTAAGAGGTATTCCTATATTCTTGATTCACTCTATCCATCCATACCAATCCTCAAGATCAATCTTTCGATTGCTAACTCTTGAAACATGGGCGTCTCGCCTAACCGCTAGGCCGTTTCTCAAGGCTAAAGTCAATGTCATGATTGAAATCATAGTTCCCCAACAATAATGCCAACACTGACCCCAATCCTAGGGTCAAACCAAAGTCAGTAATATAAGGTTTTCTACCGACGCTCGCATCACTCAGATTTCTAAATATCTAGCATGATCATCTAATTCGCATCAAGGCATTCGTTGCGTATATTCGAATCCGTTCAAATCACCAATTTGTATAGTCTATTCCATCCGACATGTCGACATAACTCACATATCCATTCCAATTCATGTATTCGATCACGAGGTCGTCTAGCACAACAGTTTGTCACGCCCCAGTCTCACGCAAGTTCGATTATCTACGTTGGACATGAATCACCATGCCACATTCTCGCAGGATAATCGTCCTTATTGGAACGTAACTCTTGCTTGAGTCTAGACTAGTTCATTCTCGATATGCGGATTGGACCTACTCAATTCTCAAGTTTAATCGTCAAGCACACTGAGTCATTCTCGAGTCCACCTTCGCGTCAAACCACAAGTCGAAGCAATCAAATTGCCACGCCATGCAAGTCCGATCACCCCCGCTGTATGAATCACCAAACCAGCGCTCACGCGGAATGATCGTCCTAATCCGGCGTGACGCATGTGCGAGGCTGAAGTTGCGCTCGCATAAGACAAGAACGTCAACGTTGTGGTTATCGCCGAAGCAATCCAAACATTTCATTTTCATCCAAGCCAAGATCTCAGTTCGATAGTCTGTTCGTCATTCATTTAACTAGAAAATCCTTGAGCCAAGTCTATCTTTTCCTCGACACATTTCAACATTCCGAGTATAGCATCCATCGAAACAATGACATTTTATACGATCATCATTCCTCGAATCAGAGTACCCCCGAGTTATCGCACATCGATCTTTGATACGCCTCAATACCATCGATGATGTACGTAACCTGACGATCTTCCTTTGCAACGAACTCCGAGTCATGCAACTTATGCTATTGTCCGAATTGGATACACCACAATTCCATTTGACCAAATCCGAAATCATAAGTGCGATCCTCTAGGTTTCCTCGATCAAGACATTCATTTTTATTCATCGTTCCGAATCCTGATTCAATATCGTTTCCTAACTCGCGTTGCTCATTCACAAGTTGTCCGAACGACGTCTCGTTCGGGACATTCAAAGTCACGACCAACTAAGCGTGACGCGTTCTAAGGCTTTGCACGATCGCATCGTCTCGCCGACATACTCGTTGTTACCCCTAATCCTCAATTTCGCTCGAGTGATTTCCAAGACGGACCATACACCACTCAGGATTCGAGCCATCCGATTTAGTACACAATCACGTTCGCATTATTTGCTAATACATCTTTCAGATTCGTTTGACGAAACTCTAGCATAATCGCTCACGTCGTCTCGATAGTCTAAGTCTCGTATATTTCTATCGATATTCCACATGTAAATCATATTTATGATTCACGCGTCTCGACGTACTAAGTCGTTCGCACTATTCCTCAAACTCTAAACCAATCTTCCGTGTACGCCTAAGTGTTAGTCCGATAGTGTTTCTATCGATATACACTTTAAGGCCTCGTTTGGTTCACCGAAAGGAAATCAATTTCCATGTATTTTCCATGGGGATGGGAAAGTAGAATTCCTATCAAATTTTCTTTCCTATGTTTGGTTGGTGTAGGAAAGGAAAGAAAAAATATATCATTGTTCCAACAATATCCAATGTCAACATAATTATAATGAAGAGTTAATTGGTAAAATAGGTAATAAATCAAGGCTACTTTTGTCATAATGTTTGGTAATTAATGTTGGGAAAAGAGGAGGGAAAATGAATCCCATGGGTCATGAGAGGAACCATTTTCCCTCCTATTTTCCCCCATGTTAGGAAAGTGTTTCCCAAATTTGTGGCTACCAAACAAAGGAAAGGAACAAGTTTCCTTTCCGGATTCCTTGAATCCGTGAACCAAACGAGGCCTAAGTATATCTCCGTTCCCGACCGAGCGATACTTAATATCGCTCGCAATTCGTTTGCACCATAAAGTCTAGGTGCGCGACACGCGGCACGACTTAGCCAAAAGGCGGTGTGCATAGCTATCCCGTACGGACTATACTCTAATTTTGCACGCTCATTTGCTAATGTCGACGTAGGACTATTTAGGCACGCACGCGACTTGCTAACTTTAGTATGTGTTTTCTATCAACTCAAGTTTGACACCGTTCGACACAAAGGCCATCGCCTACCGATGCATTCGATTGAACACTTGTACGAACTTTTAAAAATATTTAGACTTATTGTATGGACATGCCGTGGGACATTTGAGAGAGAGTGTACACTTCTTTTTCCATGAACGAGCTTTCAAAACTGAGAGAATCGACATGAAGTCCAAGGACGTAAAGTCGTGCTATGATACCACTATGTCACGTCCCGCTCCCGTATGAGCGATCGTCCTCGCTAAGGCATGATGTCGCACGAGCCTAGATTGCGCTCGTGCAAGGCAGTTTCATAACAGCCGATTACAGCGGCTGCGACGGGGTCGTCGCACAGAAGTCCCAAGCAGAAACATTGAATATGCAGCAAAAATTTAGAAGCAAAACACAAGTTATTCAAAAGTGCTCTTTATTGATATTGAACAATAAGATTACAATGGGGCGCAAGGCCATGATTACAAGTCTCTCAAGCTCACTTTTCTCTCATTTTACAAGTCACTCTGCTCTCTCTCATCTCTCGATACAATACTTCAGCGGATGCTTCAGAAGGCAATGTCCATACATTATGTCCCGTATAAGTCTTGACACCACGCGGCCGCACGCTTCGAATCGCCAAGGAACTCCGTGCCTCGACGCATCCAAGCGAGCTCCGCGCCACGAGCTTCTACATGTGCCTGCACATGAAAGCTGTGTGGGTGTCAGTACTCAACTGTATTGGTGGAGTGAGCTCCTCGTCCACCCATACAAAACCGACACGTTCATTTACTTTGTGCAGCTTAATCCCTTTTTTATTGTCCTTCTAGTCTTGCCTTTGGATCAATTTTAGGACAAAGACGTCTTGGCCTATACTTAGCAATACAACGACAGGGTCGTGCCATACTCTATTCGTGACTTCAATACATATTCGAGGCAATGCCTCACCGAGTAGAAACTTACGCAACTCGGTCGTTCCAAGACTTTCACTTCTTTCATGTGCCTCTAGACCATTCTCGTGCCAACGACGTCAAGGGATGACTCGTGCTGGTCGTGCCAATAAACTTGAACGTGCCTTAAGATCGAAGTCGTGCCTCCCAAAGATCAACCAGACTTAACCAACTAGTCTTACGGCCCTTCCTGACTTAACTCGAGATGACGCCACATTCTTGCCGAAGCACGTGTCCTTGCTATAGCCAAATCTTAGGCTCCAGAATGGTGTTGCAACCGTGCACACCCTAACCCGTGCCGATTCAAGTTTAGCACTTGCTACACTTACGCCATGTTAACCCAACTCGTAACTTGCTAGTACTCGACGCAATCCAAAGGCATACATGCGGATAGCCGCTCTTATGCCGACACATCTATATGACTGGTCACTAGCAATGTCAAGCTATCCTGGATATTTGCATACGGTGACCATCCGCGTGGCGAGGTACGAGCTCCCACCGAATGACCCGTAGCCTATATTGTAACGGTTCACTTCAATCAAGTCGTACCGTCGATGAAGGCCGTACAATATCTGCAATTCCTCCTAGGCCGACACGGACCCAGCGCCCCGGAATCGTTCGAAGAATTTCACCTTGCGCGCAAGTTGTCCAATGACCATGCAA
Source organism: Iris pallida (assembly GCA_029216955.1). Classification (NCBI taxonomy): domain Eukaryota; kingdom Viridiplantae; phylum Streptophyta; class Magnoliopsida; order Asparagales; family Iridaceae; genus Iris; species Iris pallida. Next base: position 373,259 of record JANAVB010045020.1, read on the forward strand.
GACTCAACTCGATCTACCAAGTCCTTCCTTAATCATGATCATACTTTCCAACTTTCTATCGAGACTCCCAAGTAGCGGAACCGATCTCGGCGACAACCAGTCGTGTGGACTTCCTTATCGAGACTCCCAAGTAGCGGGACCGATCTCGTGTACTTGCTTATCGAGACTTATCGAGACTTCCACGTAGCGGGACCGATCTCGTGTGCTTCCCTATCGAGACTCCCAAGTAGCGGGACCGATCTCGTGTACTTGCTTATCGAGACTTTTCGAGACTCCCAAGTAGCAGGACCGATCTCGTGTGCTTCCTTATCGAGACTTCCAAGTAGCGAGACCGATCTCGTGTGCTTCCTTATCGAGACTCCCAAGTAGCGGGACCGACCTCGGCGACAACCAGACGCGTGAACTTCCTTTGTCCGTGGCATGTTTTTCACTAAACCAACCGTTGCTCGTGCCTTAGACATACCTTGTTCTCTAGGCGACGCTATCGCTCAAGTCACATACTTTATATGACGAGCCTTGTTCTCGTGGGACTATGTGACTTGACAACCGCAAACAACAGGGGATAGTGCTTGCTATGACTTCGATAGCCCAACAAAACTCTTGCCTAACTTATTCGGACAACGACTTGACGAGCAAAGGCTACGCCAAACTTCGCATCGAGGGAACGTGCTATGCACGTGGTCGACTTGAACAACCAAGCTCTTTGGGTGCCTAGATTTAAGCCACAAGTCGTGCAATACGACTTAAACTAGGGGACGGAGTCACGGACGAAGGCTATGCCAAGCCTTGGACGACGGGACCGTGCATGCTTATCAAGCATATACGCGGGCGACGCCTATGACTTAGGCTAATCCCAACTTTGTGGCAACTTAGCAACTTAGGCCAACTTCCTTCTCCCAAGCCACGGGACGAAGGACCGAGTGTCATTTGAAAGCACGCTGAGCAGACTTCTAAGCAGACCGTGGGACCTTTTTTTCCATGTTCTAACACATTCCGACCCGTCGGGATTATTCCCTTAGCTATGTGGATACGTCTCTTTTATTATCAAGCCTAACTTGTGTAAGTTGAAAACATGCGATTTATTATGTGAAGGCTAAGATGAGGCAAGTTCACCGAAACTACCCCACCTGAGCGAGGAGTCGCCTTGACCGAGCGAGTCTTCGAGCAGCCGTTGCAAGGCTAAGTCCGAACGCCGTCGGCGTTTCGATTCCTTCGATTGACTGAGCGGGACGGGACATATTTTATTATTTTGCAGGCGTACCAGGAACAGGAATAAAAACAATACTCGCTTCAACCAATTTTATTATAGGTGTCGGGTTTCTGGGTTTGACCGCCAAGAACAGCCTTGATGGGCTGGGAGAAATGGAAAGTAAGGTGGGCCAAACAAAATAAAATGTTGGCTGAAGAGAAAGAAATAATTCAGCAGGCCTAAAGAGAGAGAAAGAGATGAAAAGAAAGGAAAGGTAAGAATGAAATAAATACAGTGGACTTCCATGGGCTAATTCAATGCATGAATTTACTGAGAGTAGTATACAATAAAGAAAAGATTTGGGTTTTAAAAAAAAAACCGGTGAGCTTAAATATATATTTATATGTGGAGGCCCAAAATGTATATAATATATATGATTTCAAGGCCCCAAACAAAATATAAGATAATTCCAAATCAAGACATAAATATATGAATAATTACTTATATCTATATACTTGTATATATAAGTATCACTCACATTTAACTATATTCCTGTAAGTATACATATAAATATATTCGGGTGCATATAATAGCAAATGCATTATACACGAAGGCACTATATATATATATATATATATATATATATATATATATAAACATTTTTTTACTTATAACAAATATCTATTATCTATTTATTTAATAACTCTAAGTAAGTTTTATTGGAAACAAATGATATATTAAATAAATAGTTGGTACCTAAATTCAAAAAAATAATCAACTAAGCTAAATTGGAAAAGAAAAGAAAAAAAATTAACTCGGGGGCTTGCAAACCTCCACTGACCTCTAAGTAGTACTTATTTCCCCCATCCTATCAAAAGACATTGCATGACAAATGATGCCCAGCTGAGGTCAGTGTCTCAGAATAACACATAATCCCCATACTTCCTGTAAACTCCTATCTCTATCTACTGGATACTACCCATTCAACAAGAATTTCAACTTCTCTCTAGTTCTGTTAAAGCTTCCTCAAAGATGCAGTGTTTTTCATGTCAATCTTCTTTGCCGGAGTCTCTCTTAACCTTCTGACTTGTAGAGTGTAAATGATCTTGATACTTGTGTCCTCTCTGATTACACTTTTACTCGCATACCACAGGCCAGTTTGCGTTTCCGGGATTCCATTTGGTGCAAAACGAAAGGGGAGAGACAAACAGGTTCCATTCAGAAGGGCGGTTTTTTTTCAAACAGGCCATTCATTTTGGGGTCAAATGGGCATTTCTGAAGCGCTATTCCAACGAGCATCCCGGACAGGTAAACATCCATCTTACTTCAAATGGACTTGAGGCATATTTGAGCTTGTTTCTTCATTACATATCATCCCTCCATTCATCAGAGTATTTGTCCCAAGGTGATTTTGTGTTCCATTTAGACTCCTATCTTTGGTGTTTGCTAGACTGATTTCATTGTACCAGTTAAAACTCTAATCACACGCTACCTTTCATAGAGAATCAACCAATCAGGTATTCAGGTCCACCAATCTAAACATCTGCATCGCCAAAAAGACATTTCTCATCAATCGATATAAGAAAAATCAGAAGAACAGTAAGAACTGAGGGGCAGGTCGAATCGGTCTCAATGAACGTTTCTCTCACAATCATAGGCAGGGGAAGAATTGAGGGGCATGATGCTCCACATAACAGATATGTACCTAATATCAACCTTGTGAATCCCCTGACATCAACATGACATTAGCTAACAGTCCAACCATCAAAGAGAGATAAAAGAGAAACCTCTAGAAGATATCTTTGGGGGTCACCACTTATACCTCAACCTAAAATTGTAATTATAATAACACTTGTGCCAACAGAAAAAATAGATATGTACCTAATAGGCTAATACAGTGCCTCATTCTACAAGGGATAGTTGCTATAATAAAATTGACCAATGTTGACGACACAGCGACATCAACATGACATTAGGCAACAGTCCAAGCATCAAAGAAAGATAAAAGAGAATCCTCTAGAAGATATCTTTGGGGGTCACCACTTATACATCAACCTAAAAGTGTCATTACAATAACAATTGTGTCCAACCAAAAAAATGGAACTATCTTGCTGGCAATACCAAATCTTTCCTACCAAATACTAGAATTGAAATTCCATAAATCCTAGCATGTAAACCAAACAACAGAAATTGTATTTGCAATTCCAGGAATAACGGATTAATGATTCAAAGATTTCCAGGAATTTCAATTCCTGGCATCCAAGGATGCTTTGATGACGCATGTCTAGGAGATCTCATTAGAAATATGTAATTGTACTATAACTATAATTCCAAATAAAATCAAATAAGAAGGTAATCACATCGAACTAGTAGTATTTAGGTACATATAGTCCAGTCAGCATACAAAATCCTCCACCAGAACATACTCAACACAGTAAACACGCCATGGTACATAAATTGTTGATTGCTTAAATTAGTTTTATGGGTGAGCAAACGAGGAAATGTTCATCTTGATTGATAACTATTTTAGTATTTACATATGACTCGATTTCAGGGAACTACCAAAATGTTAGTCCTATTTCCGAGCTAAAGTGTTAACAGCCCCTCAGACATTGCTACTGCAGGATGCATATTGTGATGATGTAGAATAGTCCAACTATCGATTTCTATATCGTGTTTTTACTCGGTATCTGTTTTATGTTTGATTAATACTATGTTGTAGGTTAGCCAGCACCAAAGTGATAAAATCCTCAACTGTATCAAACAAGCAAACTACTATAAAGAACTACACAACAGTGCAATGAGTTTTACTAAAAATCCTATTTCACAAGTGTTTCATATATTGGAATCACATCAACACGTACTCTGAAGAAAGGCTTTCAAATAAGCAAATTCGCTTGAGCATAACTAACCTAACAGTCCAATCATTCCAAGAAGAGTCAAATGTGAAGCTTGCAGATATCCTCATAATCCACGGCCTGCAGCACCCTCCCGTCGTAAATCCCCTTCTCGATCTGGATCTTTGCACAGAACTTGTCAGTATTCACCGAGACCAGCCTCGCATTCGACCCTCTGTACGCCCCGTTGACGATCCTCACGGCCCCTCCGATCTGCGGGATCACCGTCTCCAGCTCGTCCTGATCAACCCTCAGCACATGCTTACTCTCCAACATCTGGATCTCCCCGACATACTTATCGATCACCTTGAGCACAACCCCTTTCTGCTTATAGTACCCCTTCTCCGCCAGCGTCTTGCTCATCACCTTCACCACGATCCCCTCGCACAACCAGTAGTCCTTCCGGTTGCTCCTCTCCTTGGCCTTCTCCTCCTCCGCCATCAACTCGTCCAATGCCGACAGACCGCCGGGAGCAGACGTGCTGGAGCTAGCGGTGCCCTTCCTCCTCTTCGCAGCCTTTTCGATCCCGCTGTCCTCCTCGAACTCCAATTTCGGGAGGGGCGGCTTCTCGGCAGCGCTAACCGGCTGGAGCGCAAAGGCTACTTTCTCGATCGGGTTAGGGTTCGGATCGGGGCTCTGCTGCTGCTGCGGAGGAGGAGGAGGAGGCGGGGCGGCCTGGTTCTGGAGGAGGGCGCGCTCGATCTGCGCGGCGATGGTGCGCTCCTGCTTCTCCTCGTCGGCGAGGTCGGACTTGATCCGCTTGTTCTTGAGGCGGTCCTTGAAGACGGCCTCGGAGTCGCGGTCGATGTAGGTGACGAACCAGCCCTTGGGGGTCTCGTCGACCTTGCACTTGCCGGTCCGGCCGAGGTGCTTGACGAACTCGGTGAGGGTGGCCCACTGGGTGGAGTTCATGTGGACGTGGTGGCGGTCGGCGATGTACTCGTTGTAGAGGACGGTGGCGGCGACGCGGGAGTGGCGGTGGGAGCGGCGCATGTGGTCGAGGAAGAGGGACTCGAACTCCTCGGAGAAGCCGTCGACGACGCGGGTGGGGTTCTGGCCGAAGACCTGCATCTGGCGCTGGTGGGACTCGCTCATGCAGTGGCACTTGAACCCGTTCTCGTCCCGGCACTGCTTCTGGCACATCTGGCAGTACCACCGGAGCTTCTGGAGACCCTTCGCCTTTATCCGGTTGGCGATGGCCTTCGGCGTTAGGAAGTCGTTCTTCCCCATCCTCTCCTTCCTCTCCTCTCCTCTCCTCTCCTCCCCTCTCCTCTCCTCGATTTAATTTCTAGGGTTTTCTTCCAATTTGGGGGAAAATATAGATAGGGAGAGAGGAATTCTGGGATTTGATTTTATATAATTTATTTTGGTGTGCATGGGTTTTTGACGGGTCGGGTTAGCTACTAATACCTAACCCGTTTAGGAAAAGCATATTTGGTCCACTGATTGCGCTGACGTGCAGCGACGTAGCAGACCGGCGCCCATGCTAGCTTGGGCTCACCCCGGACAAGAGAACTAATAATGGCTAGTCACCACATAGTCACGGATCAGCACGAGCACGTCTTTGGAATGTACAATGTAGCAATGCTCTACAAAAACTGTTTGAATGTATACACAACAACATACAAAAAAAAAAAAAAACAATTTTAATGTTTGAATGGGCCTTGGAAGTGGGCTATAAGCCTGGTAACTTCTGAGACAAATCTCTAATAATATAATACGACTTAAAAATGGCTAAAAAAGAAGCTGTATGTATATCATCCGTTAACTAATAAAAAAAATGAATTCAATTTTTTTTTATCATGTATGTATCTCCTTACGTAGTTAAGACAAAATAAAATTTCTAAAATATTTCTAACTAATATGACAAATCTTAAAATATATTCAAAATTTAAATTATATTTAAACTTAGTACATAGTATTATCTAATTAACCACATATCAAAAATTCTAAAAACATATATCTTAAAATATATTCAATTTCATCTATTGTTTGTTAAGATATATCAATTTGGAACTCGTCTCTTCTATGGTCAACATCTCCTCCATCCATTTACGTAGCCGAAGTGAGTTTTTTTGTTATTTTTGTGACATGTTTCTTAGAAATGTGTGAAAAAATTGCAACTTTCTCATGTTTTATTTCAAAAGTTTGGATTTTGCAACCATCTATGCTTCAATTTTATATCTATAGTGTAGAATTGTTGTTTTTATTGTTTCAATATTGTTGTAGTTATTGTGGGAAGAACTTCTTCATAAATTGTATGATGATAATTAGATATTTCCCCTAATTATGATTATTTTGAATAATGGTTTATCTTTTCATAAATCCTCCTTAATTTTCCCTAGTTGATGTCAATTTTGGGTTGATTTGTTTCATATGAACCCATGTCACATTGTTGAAAAGAAAAGAAATCTCTTTAGTGATTGTGAAAAAAATTGTGAAAATTTCTAACATGATTGTGTGAAAATTTCTAACATGATTGTGAATATGTTGGAAAAAAAAAGGGTTTCTTGGTGGAAAATTTCTTAAGTTTTCTGAAAATTTCCGACATATTAAAAATTCCAAAAAAGTGTAGAGAAAATGGATTTGTTGGTTCAAAATTTCAGGCTTATTGGAGTGACAAATGTATCAATCGTATAATAAATTTAGATAGTCGAGATTTTTTTTGAAAAGATGAAGTATCATATGAACCCATCCAGAGTATGTCTGCTTCAAATGCTAAAACTGATATAATGTTTCAAATTTTTTTTTTTGGCTATACATGTCTTCAAATGTTTTCTCACATGGCTAATTTGTTTTGTTTAGTTGTTTGTAGGAATATGGTGGATGTGTACTATAATTACTTATGATTATTTAATACAATGCTGGAATTTGTATTTTGTAGATGGATTTGTCAAATCCTAATAATCCATTCATTAATGTCGTGATCGTTAATGTAAATAGTGTCATAACAATAATTATGACTATAATTGATAAACAAGGACAATGGCCCATGAGACATTGCAAGGGAATGCTCCCTAATTAGAGAACAACATAGACAAGCACACATGTATCAAATTTTGACATCTTGGCCTGCTAATAGTATCCATTGTTTTAGAATAAGTTGCGATACTTTCTACAAGCTAGCTCATATTCTATTGTACCAAAGAATCGCTCCACAATACGATATATGTTTGTATGAAGCAACATCTTGCACTTTTTCTTTACATGTCAAGACATAAGTCTAAAAATAGAGTATGTGGGATTGAATTAATCCGATCCGGATAAACAATTTTAGGTATTTCAATAAAGTCCTTGATGTAATATGTACTATGAAGACCAATTTATGCAGCAACCTTGATATGAAACTCCATGGAGATAAGGAACTCATCGGAATGGTTTCACAGCTTGAGATAAGTTTAATACAAAGAGAATTCAAGGTTTATTGTTCCTTTAGGGCCTGTTTGGTTTATTGTTCTCGGAGGGAGAATGAGGGGTTTCTGTAACTCATTAGTTTTTTGGACAATTCGGGTGTTTGGATGATATTTGTAAGGATGTGGCTTTGGAGTTGATATGACAACTTTTCGTTATTGTCTCCTCCGTTCTCTTCACTTTTCTCTTCAGAAAAAAGAGAGGGGAACTTATCTTTGAACTCCTGAAGAAATTTTCATAGCTCCTTGGCTGGAACTACATGGAAAGTTGTCAAAATGAGGTTCTCGTTGCACTCACCTCTACCAGCCGTCTCTCCCGCCATTTTAAGAGAATTGTAAGTAAAAAAAAATTGAGGGATTTGAAGTTTTTTTTTCTTCTTCTGATTTTTGAACTTTTGTCATTCTTAACTTTCGATTTCCTACAAGTTTTCTTTGTAACTAGAGAACTAGTACTATATCTGCGTGGGGAGGATTTTTATTTCCAAAAAAATTTAGTTGTTATGCTAACGACTAACAACCGTCTCTTTCGTCAATTTTTTGCTCCAATTTTGGTTTTGGCAATAATTTTTATATTAGTGTGGCTTCCATATGCAAGAGACTGTAAGCAAGGAATATTTTGTTAGTGCCGGATTACAAAGATCGTACAAAGTACGTAAACATTGAAAACTATATTAACTCTTTGAAATGGAAATATTTGCAATGACAAGTTGCTGAAAAAGAAAACTATTAAAAAACTTGCAACAAAGTTGCCGCCAGTCTGATTTCGGCATCACACGAACTGAGGATCCCTTTATTACATCTCTGGGGTGACACATATACTAATATAGCCAGCCATAGGATTTTATTTCTTGCTAATTAAACCATTACGCTTATGATATCTATTAACTATAGTAGCCCTAGGGATGTAGATTGTTTCAGTGTAGTGGTTCCACCCTTATCGTAGTTTGGTGTAGGGTTGGATTACTGCCAGACGATAGGCTATGAACATAAACTATGACACAGGTTCCTAAGTATTGTTATTGATTGAGTTTTGTTTCATTCACTCATGATTTTTTTTATGGTACTTTCTATTAGAGGCCCGACCCCTCTGATTTTATTTGGCCAAATCTCGTTGCAAAGTCAGAGGATCTATCGTATTTCAATCATGATAACGCATACTCGGAGGATGAGTGCTGAGGAACTTGAGTGAGTTTCTTCTTCATCACTCGTTATATATGTTTCTATTACAAAAAGTTACAAAACTTTTGTATTAAACTTTTGAAAAAAAAGAGTACAAGAGAATCCTCGATACAAGAATTCTAAGTACAAAAGATCTAGAGAGTTGGAGCGATGGAAATTAAGTATGTGGTCGACTCATTTACTCCGTTGACGATCCAATATGAAGATTGAAGAAACTTGATAACTCTGGCTCACTGGCATATTGGGCAATAAGTAGGCTTTGATATCAAAAACTATTCTTTTGTGTGTGTCCCTGGGCCGCACATGTCCCAGCTATTTATAGTCGTTCTCACTGAAAATGACTATGCACGCATAAGACAAAAAAATATTATTGTCTGTCTTTATGCACATAAGATCCGCTGGCGCATAAGTACTTTGGCGTACGTGGGATGAAATGTGCACGCATGTCACTCTCAGGCTGCCGTGTGGCTTTAGTTATTTGAGACGTGTTGTGTGACATGTGGACACTTAGCACACGAAATCTACGTAACAATAACATGTGGCATGACACTTCTGCCGCATGATGTTTCTGGCGCATAATGCCTTTGCTGCATAATACGTCTGCCGCATGATGCCTCTATCGTATATTGCTGACATTATCCTACTGTAAAGTATTGTAACCTCTTTTCCCAAAATTTTGAAAATATTTTTATTTTTAATTTGAATTAAATGGTGAATTTTTGGAATTTTATGAATAATTAATTTATTATTATTATTATGGAATGCCTTAGTCATGGTTAAGATTTAGAGTACAAGATGACTAAGAATTGTGGCACGAAAAGTGTAATCGTGTGCCTAGACTAGTATTTTAGCCATGGTGGAGAAGGCCGAGTCATAGGTCTGTTCTAACTAGAAAAACCATGCCAAGTTGTGACATGTCCCCTAAAATTAATTTAATTATTTATTATTAAGATTATTGGCTTTTAGAAGACCCGGTTGTTCCAAACTAGCCCAAACCCAACCCAAGCCCACATAGACATGTTATGTGTCCAAAGATGCCATGTAGATGTATTTTAAGTATATGCATATATTTCATGTCTTATTTTTGGTATTTACAAATATTTTCTAAAATATTTGTTATAAGTATAATATACGGTATTATTAATATTTAAATGGCGTTTTAGAATATTTGTACAATTGTCTGTGGAACCATCTAGAGTGGGAGTAATATGTTCACCCAAAATTATTGTGCACCTATTATTTATTTTTATTTTATTTTTGTTTGTTAGCATGATTACTATTATGATTATAATTGGTTATTTTGTTTAATTAGGAAATGGATATTATTAGGTATAAACATATTTATTTATAACACCATACCCTAGAAAAGGATTGTTAGGAGTTTTTTCAGATATATATATATATATATATATATATATATATATATATATATATATATATATATATATATATATATATATATATATATATAAAGAGAGAGAGAGAGAGAGAGTTATATAAAGAGAAAGAGAAGAAAAATGAATTGGGCGGGTATATATATATATATATATATAAGAGAGAGAGAGAGAGAGTTATATAAAAGAAAGAGAAGAAAAATGAATTGGGCGGGTACTGTTCACGTGAACAGTACTCCTACTCACCCGACCCCCCTATAAAACCAAAACACAACCTATATATATATATATATATATATATATATATATATATATATATATATATATATATAAGGGAGAGAGAGATAAATCTTTCGATAAAACCCTAAACCCCTGACATAGAGCTACTCTTGCACCCCGACCTCGCCCCCAGCCATCTGCGTGCCTTCCTCCCACCGCACGGCCGCCGGAGCGCCGCCCATCGTCGGCGAAACTGCCTGAACGCGCGCGCATAAGGACAGTGGCAGTGCTCCTCTGCCATGAACTCTAGTTCGCGATCTTGTTACTTCCTGCATACGCGATCGTTTTTTATTCCGTAAAGTCCTACGCATAGCCTACATGACCGAATAGAAGATCCCTCTATTAGTTTTAGTAATAATACACAGAACTTCTTAAAATAGTTCTCTGAAATTCACGAAAAGTTACAGAACACGGTTGACAGATTTTAATATTTTTCCTTAACTTGGAAGCCAGATTCCTCTAAGATCATGAATATTTTTAGAAAAGTATCTGAATAGGTTTGAAGACAACATATACCATTTCAAAACGCTGTTTACGATTTTCAATTTCATCTATTGTTTGTTAAGATATATCAATTTGAAAATCGAGGATGTAACACCCACTTTTCTAAAATGAGGGTAATTTTGAATCTTTGTAAAAGTTTATTATTTAATAATAGGATTTATGATTTATGGAGATTTTTTAATTAATTTAATACTATTTATAATTGGTGAATTAGAATTTTGATGTGTTAGCTAGTGAACCCTAGAACTGTTGAGCCTAGAGACTAACTATGACCGTGGGGACCTAACCATGTGATTAGAATGACTAATTACAACTTTTTAGGCTAAGGGTATTTTGATCATTTTGTGACTTTTGAATTATTTAAAATTTTGATTAATTGGTAAATTTTATATTATTTTAATAATATTTAAATTGATGTATTGTGATTTTGGTCATTTTTCATATTTTAATATTTTGGAAACTTTTATATTTTATTATTGATTTTATGAGATTTGTTTAGTCGGGTTTGAGTTTCGTTTCGTTTCGTTTCGACTTGTGTTAGTGACCCGGGTAGCTTAGACTCTAGACGGGATCCCAAGATTAGTTAGTCATGGCCCACAAATCCTACTAATTAAGTTAGTAAGTTTAGACTAGTCCTACTTGTTAGATTGGTTAAGTTAGAGGCTTAAATTTAATCCTTTTGATCCCAAACTTGAACCTAACTTAAAATTAACCAAAAGGACTAGTTGAGGCCTTATTGGGCTTTCCCCCAAGACCCAAATAGGGTTTAATGGCAGCCACTATAGGTAGGTTAGCCTCTCTTCCTTTTATTTTATTCTATCTTGCCTCTTTTCCTTCACAAAGTGTTCTTTCCCAAATTAGAGAGCTTTCCTCTTTGATTTGATCTTCAAATCCTTACATCCCTCCACCAAAACTTTCGTCCAACCTTCTCATACTACCAAGGGAGGGTGCTAGCAAAGATTTGGAGCAAAGTGCAAGGAGGAGTGTCTTTTTTGAAAGATCTTCGTGTCGGAGCCGTGTTCTTGGGAGTATCGTTGGGATTCCACTTCCAATAGGTAAAACCAACCCTCTAAATTGATTTTCTATGCATATTAGTTAGTTTTGAATCCATAGGATCCACCTCCATGCATGTACCCCATTTAGATTAAAGTTTGAGGCCATTTGGAGCTCTCTTAAGGATTTTAGATATGTGTTTTGTGTCCTACTTGATAGATCCCAAATTAGGACACCCCATGTGTTTGGTTTATTGCCTAATAGGATTAATTGTGCTTTAAATTCAGTTTTACAATGGTTAGAGAGTGGATTGATCTTAGTTAGGATGGTTGAATGAGTTTCATTTGGATACCTATGTTGGTATCCAAGTATCTTGGCCTACATGTGTTTCTTTTTGTCCAAAATAACCCAAATTCGTCATAAAATTTATCCACGTTTTTAGTAACCATAGCAACTTAGAAATGCCATAACTTTTAGCTCAGAACTCCTATTAATCTCTTATTTTTTTAAAGAACCGTATCGAAGTTAGCTTTCCAAATATATATTTTAATAAGCCAAAATCGTTCTACAACTTTCTGTAAAACTATTTGAGTGTCAGTTGTCCGAAAGACAAATGCGTTTCGGTGTTTTCGTGATTCTGGGAGCTTCCAGACACGAAAATGCGATCCGTTTGAAGTTTCGAAAAGCTAACATGAAGGACTACGACATACTTTAATTCTAGAATTTTGTGAATGTCCAATTGGTACAGTATTAATTTTAAGTAGAAGAGTGACTATACGACATAGACATTTTGTGTAACCTATGAGCCTATGTAGTATAGATATTAAATGAATGTAGGTGTCATAGGTTGTCGAGTATATGTATGATATATATATATATATATATTTTATATATATATATATATATATATATATATATATATATATAAATAAATTATTGTTATGTTATATATGTTAGTATGTTTGTTAGATGTTGGTTAGTAGAGGGTTAGATATGTTAGAGTTGTTATATGTTAGTGTAAGTTATATATGTTAGTATGTTTATTAGATGTTGGTCAGTAGAGGGTTAGATATATTAGAGTTTGTTATATGTTAGTGTAAGTTATATTTGTTAGTATGAATGTTAGTTAGATAGTAGAGGTTAGTATTTTATTAGATATTTGATATGTAGTTAGATAGTTTGATATTAGATATCTAGTATTACATATTGATATGTTAGTAGGTTATGTTGTTCTAGATATTGGTATGTTAGCAAGTTAGTCTCTATAGGTCATATGTTATATATTTGTTAAGATGTTATGTTAGTACATTAGATAGTTAATTAGATATTTGAGGGGTATCTTGGTATCTCATGATACCAAGTTAGTATCTTAATGTAAATATGAATTACCTTTACTTTCAAGGTAAATGATTAGTTTACCTTATGACCAAGGTATTGATTTTGGGATACCAATATGACCAAGGTTGATATGGTATCCTAGTGTTAGTGGGTTAGTATCTAAGTGTTTGAGTTTGAGCATGTGATGTTAGATTGTGGAAGGATTATATAGATATGTATATATATTTTTGGGTTATATAGTATCTATATATATTATGAGAGTATATAGATATAGGTTATGGTTCATAGTGAGGATATGTATATACTTGATATATGATATCTATATGTATGTGTTAGGGTGGTACTATATGGTAATGATATATGTGATATATATGTAATGTATATTATATAACTAAATTTGTGTGCCTTGTTAGCTATGTGGTTTAGCTATATGCCTTAATTTAGGCTATGTGTTAGATAGCAATGGTATTAGTATACTTGATTGTTTAGGCCGTAGACTTGTTTAGACCTAGAATTGACTAACCTAGACTAGTTTGACCATTGTTGACCAAACCTTAGCTAGTTTGACCATATTAGACTAGTTGTCCTAGTTTGACTAGAGTAGGTGACCAGAGTTGACCAAGAGTTGACTTTGACCTAGATTGACTTAGTGTCACTCCCATTTCCCGTTATACGCATTTTTAATATACGTGTATAGATTTTTGACATTTGTCAGGTGGATATTAGTTAGACTTGTCCTGCTTAGCCTAGTCTTGGTTTAATCTTGACTTGGTTATTTTGGTTTGGTTCAACATGTTGGCTTGTTTGGTTTGAGATGGTTTGGGCTTAATATATAAGTCAACTACACTCTCTCTCCTCCATAACTTTTATTTACTTCTTCATCTTCTTCATTTACTCCTCCCACCTACACCCAAGCTCTAGGCAAGTGCAACTTGCTTCATGATGGATCTTTCATTTTATTTTTCCATTCTCTTCTCCACTTGATTCTAATCCTCTTTAGAGCTTGGCATTTTCGATTTTGATGGATGGATTTTTGTAGATCTAAGTTTTGATCTTTTCTTATTTTTTTGGTTTTGATCTATTAAAGTCTCTTTAGTGTCACTTCCGTTTCATAAAACCAGTCATCCCAGGCTGTAGGAAATCTCGTTCTATGCAGTTTTGATCCTTGGAAGTCCCAATTCGGACTTTTTTTGAGCAAGTTATGGCATTTTGAAGTTTTCGGGTTCCAGAGGTTCTTCTTTGCTGTTTGGGGAAGAAGAACAGTGCCAGGCGCAACCTGACCCGCACGCGCTTCTTAGCGCGACACAACCTGACCCAGCATGCGCTTCTTAGCACGGTGTAAACCTGAGTCAGGCGCAAACCTGAGTCAGGCGCAACCTAAGTCAGGCATAACCTGAGTCAGACCCAACCCGACCTCGCACAGCTCAGTCTGGCGCAATCTAGCCCAGCGTGTCATGCCCCGACCCGGAATCACCCGAATCATCGTCCTCGCTGGGGTGTGATGCCGCACGAGCCTAGATTTGCGCTCGTGCAAGGCAAGATGACAAGTTCTCAAATGGTTATCTTTGAGTTGAACGTTAACAACGAAAGGCAAAACAGAGTATACGAAACAAATCTCTTTATTGATATTCGAAATCAGATTACAAAGGCTTTCGATAGCCCAACTGAATTTGCCAGATTGGCTACAATACTCAGGTTCTCTCTTGCCCACAAAGGATTTCACCATTCCATACATCATGTCTTCTATATCTCGGCCGCATCAATCCTGTTGCATATCCGAGCGTCAATGCGATCGCACGCTTCAATACGCTTCGACATTCCAAGCCTCAACGCATTCAAGCGAAGCTCCGCCGCGAGCAGACCAATCCCTGAACCTGCTAGCAAACTAGTAGGGGATTAGTACTTTCGTCCTCGCTGTACTGATAAAAAACCCACTTAACAAACCGACATTTAGTATTGTATTGATTCATGCAAATATATAATTTAGTTTTCTTTCTATGTTCTCCTTATGATGAGTTCATGGCATATTCAAAGACTGTAAAGCATGGCAAGCATGTTATTCAATTCGCATAAGTAAACAGACAAGCAATCTCGTGTTTGATTCGTGGCGCAACTTAGCAATTATCGATGCACTCGTCCTTGTACTGACGCAAGGTGAATACGCCTATCCGTTTTCCCTGTCATGTTATAAGTGCTCGCTATTCAGGATCCATCCATGCAGGATATACGTATACCTTGCACTTCCAAACCCGCGCCCTTAACTATATGAAGGTCACTAGTTTTCCGGACTAGAATGGACTTATATTTATCGAATCAAAACATAAGACGATGTTAACTCTGTGCGGTTGCTAACCAACATCAGAGGCCACCGAAATAATCGTAGCAAGTGGCTTATCACATTCACCAGAAGGTCGCTACCCTTCTAAATGAAGTGCACCAACAATACCGAAAATGAATCCCTCCTAGGCCGAACGGTCCCAGCGCCCTGGCGCGCCGCGTTCGAAGGAATACCCATGCACGGACTTTTATATCTTTAAGTCCATTTGACCATGCAATGAATCTTATCTTTCATACAACCAAGCAAGTTCGCTTATCTCTATTTCAATTGGCACAACGCCCGAATGTTCTCAAGGAACACCCGAAGGTCGCGAACATTTCGAAGGACACCATGCCGCATTATCATCTCGTATTTCTTCCGTTAACTTTCTATGTTCTTACGTTTCATACTTCGTTTCAATGTTTCAATGGCATCATGCCTCAACTCAATGCTCGTCAACCGAACGACCCGAAGGTCTCAAACACCTTTTGAGGCATTATGTCATATCCGACAGTTCCGCCATATTCATGCCACAACTGTATTCTTTCGCAACGATGCCACCTTTTATTATCTCATACACGTAGGCACATTTCGATCGTAGTTCCGATGTTCTATGACTTAGCATTCAATGTCCGTGGCTTGCGCGCTAGGGCGCTTGCCTATTGTCTTTCAATATTCTAGCCGTTCTAACTCGTGCGCGAAGACACGGTATGGTTCGTGCACTAAGGCACTCGCCGAGTACAGTTATCCCATGTTATTGCGGCTTGCGCACCGAGGCGCTCGCCTTTACGATATCCAATGTTCCATAGCGACTCGTACGTCTGTCGTACGATTTATTTTAATTGTTCTATCTTAGTGTTCGATACGCACTACGTTTATCTCGCTATCGAGCCACGCCCGTGGAGTTGATAGGTTAACTCAGCATTCAATGATATGTATTTTACTTAAGCATGACGGAGTAGGAAAGAGAGTTAATGTCCCCCCACCTTGAATTGATTTGCCTTATCGTTTTGCCGAGCCGACGCGGCTCGATTCCATAACTTCATCGCACGGACAACTATCCTGACTTAGCCATTCGAGCACTTCATGCTTATTGAGTTATACATCCAATTTGGGCTTACCGTGCCAACGTCTTAGTCCGTCGCAAGACGACGATTTGCTTTCGCGGACCCCTTACTGAATAAGGCAAAAGATCGACCTCTAACATTTCAGCGTAAACGTATAGCCTGTACATGAAATCAACTAAAATCAATACTTGCATCGATTCGGACTTGCGCCTTGGTCGATTCGATTTCTTAGAATCTTCGAGCCGTCTCAACGCACTTATGCTTCGAGGCAACGCGGTGCTTCGCATCGATTCACTCGATGCATTCTTTGGGACAAGGCGACTCTTCGCATCGACTTAGTTCGATGCATTGCTCGGGACAACTTAATACTTCGTATCAATTAGCATCGATACGTAATCGGGTCAACGCAACTTTTCGAGTCAACGACTCAGCATAATGCACCGTACGGAGCGGGGCATTACATAATATACCACTCAAAACAAGGTTCGTCCCGAACCGAAACCAATACTAAATTTCCAAGGGTTTCATTAGATCGCTCCACGATCTCGTCTCACTATCGTTTGGATCGTACAACTTAGTTTGGAATTATACACATATTTTAGGCGTCCCACCAATATATGCATTTCAGCCAAGCTCAGTTGTAAGATATCGGAACAACGCAAACACGTAACATCTTATTCTCAAAAACTTGCCATCTCGTACTCTCGATCGGACTTGGGCTCTAGCATAAGTTTTCACAATTCTATTGTATATGCATATTGATACATATGCGATCCGCCAACAAAAGTCAAGGCACACGGTGCGATTCAAAAATTGCATTTCTTACTTTGTATATTTCATCGGAACTATCAATTCTATGCATCGCGTTAGGCCGTCGCGCATCCTATCACAACGAGTCTCCGCAACGCCTTGCGTTCGGCGTCACTATCCAACGATTTCTGATGTTTCACTTTGTATCCTATCTCGACATGATTATCTTTTATTGACTTGCAAAAGCATCAACATTCAGGACTACGTCCGCTAGGTGACTTACCTAGACACCGTGCTTAAATCCTTCCGACGCAAGTTTAAATTGACATTGCACAAAGGCCACAATCTATTCGACACAAAGTTTACATCTAGGCGATGGTGCTCAAGACAACGATCGCCTTGACACGAAGGTCCTTACGATGTGCCTTACGTTCGATTTTCTAATGAGTAGGAATTCACTAGCCAAATTCCCAACTTATCCGTCTCGCAACATCGAATGTAAGTTTCGATTCACGCAAGCTCAATTGCAAGGTGAATCCGAATCTAACAACATGACTCGTAAGTCATTCCCTTATCGTTCCCTCTCGTTCATAGCACGATTCTCGCAATTGCCTATCCGAATCACCAAGTTCGTTGGTGAATTTCTAGTTTGACAGTCGACCAACATAACCATTCAAATATTCATCCGACGAATACTCAAATCTAACTATATCATTCTCAATCGAAAGTTGTTCCAACAATTCTTGATCGCCTAGACTTATCGTCAACATGTATCACATTGTATTTGTTATCGATGCAATCTCATATGCAATATCGCATGGGTCATTTTACGGTCTGCAACATTCAATTTGATTTGGCGATCAAGTCTTCTAGGGTCAGTTGTCCCGAAGTGTCACGACCCGTACCCTAGAGTCAGGGCACGAGAAGTGGGTACGTCCAGCCTACGCCGCAGTGTCGGCGGTAGAACGCTGTCCTAGGTTAATCATCTAACAATATAAAGTACCTGTACAGTTTATACTCTCCGAATGGAGGTGACAAACAGAAAATAATCTCAATCACATCTAGGTAGAGAAATGGAAGATAGATAGATAGACAGATGGTAACTCAAAGAGACAGTACAATAGATGAAATAAGTCCAAGTGTCTAGGATAACATAACATCAGAATGTCAACTCATAATACAATAAGTCTAAGAGTCTATACATCTCTACATCTCAAAATACAACTCAGAATGTGAGACAAAAGATAATACAGAAAGACTGTCTAACTAAACTAGTCTAGACTACAGGGGCAACATCCTCAGCTGCAGGTGGATCCTGCTGAGGGTCCACAACATAAGTGTCATCTAGTCCTGCTCCATAATAGGTAGACACCAGGGCCTCCTCCTCATCCTTTGTAATATTTTCAACAGGTCCAATCAGGACAGGAACAAGCACAATACATCTCACGCAGTGCATAGTATGATAGGAAATATAAAGCATGCAATAGAGTAAAATACAGGAAACGCTGAAAGAAGATACATGTAGCAAAAGAGAGAACTGTAATGAAATATCTACTATAATAGAGAACTAGCAGTGTCTAGTGAGTCAGAGTAAAATATAGACATGTGAAATAGCATAGGAGATTCATGACTACAGCTAGGAGTGATTCATGACTACAGCTACTGGGGTAATATCCACATGACTATCTCCACTCCCCCATCCCCAATCAATACACAAAGATCCGTTCAAGTTATGTTAAGATTCATGATAAGCCCATAAATGGAAGATTCATGAGAGGCTCTGTGAATCATGAGAGTACATGAGTCACAAGCGATTCATGAATCTATGAAAGCATAGAGATACATGATGATTCGTGAAAAGCACAAACATGCTGTATCTGATGCTCCCGAGGGGGATAACATCTCATGAAAAGATCCATATAGTACCAATCCGTGATAACAATCGTGTCAGCGTCAAGTAAAGTAATCTAGAGCAAGAATATAAATCTTGGCAAATATGAAACGGTCAGAGAATGTACTCGCCTGATAACTGAATGTCTGAAGAAGATATACTGTCTGAGGAGAGGTGTATGGCTCCTAATCAGAGCAATACAAGTCACAATGTATCC
The DNA here is from genome assembly GCA_029216955.1 of Iris pallida. Lineage (NCBI taxonomy): Eukaryota > Viridiplantae > Streptophyta > Magnoliopsida > Asparagales > Iridaceae > Iris > Iris pallida. The sequence continues at coordinate 392,684 of JANAVB010045020.1, forward strand.
ACAATGGTAAAAATAAAGTATACAATGCATACTACATGATTCTAGGTCAATCTGGTCAAAAGTCAACTCTTGGTCAACTCTAATAGTCAAACTAGGTCACAGGAAGTCAAACTAAGTCAAATAAGGTCAAACAAGGTCAAACAAGTCAAACAAGTTTAATCTAGGTTAATGTCAACTCCTGGTCAACACTCTAATCAAACTAGTCAAATACTAGTCAACATGATCAATCTGGATCAAGTCTAGATCAACTTAGACCAACTAAGATATGGGTCAAACAAGGACTAGTCAGTTAGGTAATTAGGTCAAACATGGTCTGACTAGTTGAGCTAGTCATTTATTAGGTCAATTAGGTCATGGTTTGACCAATAGTTGACTTTAGTCAACCATGGTCAACAATGGTCAACTCTAAGTCAAAGCTAGGTCAACACTAGTCTAACTAGTTAGGGTTTTAGTCAACTAGTTAAACTAGTCATTGTAGGTCAATCCTAGTCAAATCTAGGTTAATTAGGTCAAGGTTTGTCCTAAGGTTGACTTTGGTCAACCTTTAGTCAACAAAGGTTAACTAGTAGGGTTTTGGGCCTTTAGGTCAAATTGAGTTAGCCCCCAAGCCATAGGCTAGTAGCCTAGGCCATAGGCTATTCTTAGGGTTCCATAGGCTAGTGATTATAGGTTTCTATATAAACCTAGACTTAGCAAGTTATACATATATATATATATCTATATATATAAATATATATATACACATCAATCTACTATCTATATACCTATATGGGAATACCATATATACCATACCCAAAAACCCACATACATATGATACACTATATATGTGACCTAAAACAAATATATATATATATATATATATATATATATATATATATATATATATATATATATATATATCTATCTATATCTATATATATAAAACTTATATATATACTATACATATATAAAGAGAGGAAAGTGAGGGACATAGAGAGAGAGATGTGAGAGAGGGACATAGAGTGAGAGACGTGAGTATGAGAGAGGGACAGGACAGTGAAAGAGAGAGGGGGGGAGGGTTAACCTGGACAGTGAAGGGGAAGGGTTCCAGAATTTCTGGAACCAAGAAGCCCCAAACACACACACACAATAACATATATACATACATATGTATATATACATCACAACTACCTATTCACTCACCCAAATACCCTCAAAATTCACCGACACTCATACAAACCTATATACTACATATTTATACACTAATAATATACCAATACATATGTAAAACATATCAAAAATAGGTTTGAAATTCATTTCTGAAAAACTGGGAAAAATCCCAAAACTGGAAAATAGCACAGTGCATAGGTAAACCTGTGTAAACCCATGTACACATACTAAACCGAGCTATGGCTCGACACTAGTGGTTGGTAACTGAGCCCCTAGGTGTCCTTTAGTATCTAGTGTCCCTAGGAGTCCACCACGACACGACATAACGTGTCCAACCGCCCAAAAACCCAATCGGGTAAATCAAGATACGCACACACACACGCAGTGTCGTGCACGTGTGCACTTAACTCTAGGACACGACACACTTGCACCCGTGTCTCGTGCTCGTGCACGAAGGTGCGCCTAGGTCTAGGCTACGTGTCCATGTGCCTGATACGCGTCCACGTGTCGTGTAGAGTGGACACGACACACGTATCAGAAGCCCTAAAATACGTGTTCAGACTGCATGTCAGTGTTTTCGCGTGTCTCGTGTTCGCGACACGGGACACGTGACACCACGTGGTTGTGTCCAATGTGTTCACCTATGGATAGGCTTCGTGTCCATGACACTACGAAGTATCCACGTGTCGTGTAGAGTGGACACGACACGCTCAAAGTCGAGTGTCTATGTGTGTACACTGTGCACTGAACGACCCTTTGAGAGTCGGTTCCGTGTCCGACAGGACACGAGGTCATCCCAAACTTTGGGGATGACCTGTCAGTCATTGCCCCGTGTCGTGTGTCAAGTTTGACGTGTCCAAGTGGCGTGTAGAGTGTGGTTGGACACTGTGGTAGCAGGGCACATTTCACGTGCCTGTGCAGTGTCTAAACAGTGTAAACTGAGAGCTGTTGTGTCCAATTTTGGATACGACACAAAACCAATACGTGCTCAGTGACACAGGGTTAGGGTTAGGGTTAGCTAGGCTAGGTTTTGGTTCAAAAAGATTTGGAAAACAGTGAGTTAATATACTATGACAGTGAACAAAAACAGTGAGCAAAAATTAGGGTTTTACATGTAGGATACGTGTCCGATACGACACCAAACAACCCTAAAATTTTACCAAACCCTGCCCACAACTATATTATAACTATATGCATGCAATAATGAAGAAAAATTAATAATCTAAATAGGTTTAGCCATAATACCTCAATGTGTGAAATGTCTTAAAAATCACAAAATGAAGGGTGATTACCTCAAAGCCCAACTTGTCCTTCCTTGCTAAAATCTGAGTAGCACACTTCCCTAGGCTCCCTTAGATTGTAGGTGACCTAATGGAGAAAACTAGAGATTCAAAGCTTGAGTATTGAGAAAGTTATGGGAAATAGAGTGGAAGGATTCTTGGGTTTTTCTAGGTTTAATTTCATGTAAAATGATCATGAAAACAATGTGGGGGGTTAATATAGGATGGTGGGCTGCCAGGGGGGGTCCTTGGCCGGCCATAGCAAGGAGGGGGGGGGGGGGTGTTCTAGGCTTGCTTCTAGGTTAAGGCAAGGACTTTCATGGTAAAGGCTTGATATTTTGAGTAAATCAAGCAAAATATCATATGTAAAATATCTAGATATTTATCTCACTTAACCATGACCAAGTATCTATCCTCTTAGTCATTCTAGGTTAGTAACTAACCTCTAGATTAGGCTAAACTTGGTTAGGGGTTCTCATGACACTTAATAATAATTTAAACAATAATAAAAACACATAAATCTAAATAATTCCAAATAATTCCTAGAAATTTACCAAAATACCCTTTAGGCTAAAAATCACTAATTTGGTGTTCTAAGCCTATGTCTAAGCTCTCATGGTCATGGCAACTTCTAGGTTAGAGAAAACTAGGGTTTACACTAAGTTATACTAACAAAATCACAAAGTCATAAGTCATGACTTAGCATGACTTTAGAAATGGTTTAACTTAACTAAAATCACCAGAAAATCATACCATGACTAAAATACCACTAATAAATAATAAAAATAATAAATTTTCAAAAATCCCCAATTTCAGAAAACAGGGTGTTACAAGTCTACCCACCTTAAAATAATTTCGTCCTCGAAATTTAGATGGTCGTACTCCTCCTAGGTCAAACCTCCAACAATCAGAGACGAAGCCACTACCTAGGCAACATACAAGGTTAACAAGCAAATATGGGTAGTAGACCTATACTGGGTCATGTCCAAAAATTGGCTGGCAGTTTTAGGTCATAAGGTGTCCTGAATTCAAATCGAAGCCAAAAGTAACTCCATGGGGTAAATCAGGATGGAGTCTCGGGTCAGAAAAATCGTACTAAGCAAATAAAGCACACAATGGTATGCCTGAGTGGGACAATAAGGTCATGGGTGTAGTATGTCATGTCTAGGTCATGTATGTGAAGTCAGTTTTGAGAAAACAACTAGTCTTGTGCTCTAAATTTAAAAGTCACGGTAATGTGTCTACGATGATCATAATTCAGAGTGGGAAAAGTCTATGGCCTAAATTGAACCAAAAATCATGATGAAATAGTAGTGTAAAGGACAGGTTAGGTGGGACAGTCCTGGTCATGGGTATAGATTAGGAAGATAAGGAATTAATAAATCACAGGGCTAAAAGGGTTACCATTCTATGGTCAGAGCTACTCTATCAAAAGGCATAACATATATACACTAATCTATTTAAGAGGAAAATTCTTGACAAGGAAGTTTAGTCAAGAATTATATTAACAACTAAACTACTACTACTCCTACTCCTAAGTAAGAGATGAAGAAACAACAACAATCGACAAAATCAAAAGAACTAACAGGTCAAAACTGATCATTAATAAAGAACAGGTAGGAGCAGATGGAATTGGATTTTAAGATAGATATAATGAAGCAAGGTGGGAATGGGATTTAGAATAACAGAACCTGCAAGCACATCGCCAACTGCCTGAGCATCCTCAACTGTCATGGCGTAAGCACGCCCCTGCTGACCTCTTCCAGCCTGCTGCTGGAACTGCAAAAATCTCTGCTGCTGTGGCTGTAATGGTCCTCTCTGCTGCTGTCCTACCGGAGCCTTGGCTCCTGCTCCTGGTGCTGCTCCCTGTGCTACTCTGCCTGTGTACTGGGAACACTCCCTCAGCTGGTGGTCTGCTGCCCCACATAGTAGGCACGAGCCCAACCTCTTCCTGCACTCTCCCCATCCATGTCCCGATTTCTTACAGTAGGGACAACTGGTAGTCTGCTGTCTCGGCTGCTGATACTGCTGTGGCTGCCTCTGCTGCAGCTGATAGTGAGGCCTCTTGGCCTGACCTCCACTGCTGCCTGCTCCCTGTGTATCACGGCCCCTCTTGAGCTTCAGCTCAAGACCATCCTCAGCTGCCATCGCTCCTGCCAGAATCTCCTCAAAGGTGGCATTCCTGTCACTCTTGGTCAAGGACTTGACCTTCTTGACCAAGCCCTTCCTGAACCTCCTTGCCTTCGCTGTCTCGCTAAGGCCCTCTACAAACCTGCTCAACCGGCAAAACTCACCGGAGTACTCCTCTATAGTCTGGTTCCCCTGAACCAGGTTCTCGAACTGGGTCTCCAAAGCACCGACTGCCTGATCCGGGAAAAACTTTCCCTTGAAGAGCTCCTTGAAAACTCTCCATGTCTGCCCTGGAGTGCCTACTCTCGGGTCCGTCTGATACCAGGTACGGGCAAGATCCCGCATCTGGCTGGCTGCTGCCTCTATCTAGAGTCCGACTGGTATCTCTGCTAGTCGAAAGATCTCCTCAATGTGCTCTATCCAGTCATCAGCATAAAGAATCCCCTCTGTCCCCAAGAAGTCCCTGGGGTTCATCTTCTTGAAGTCCTGTATGTCCGGAATCCTCTGCTGTCGCGGCTGTCCTGATCCTCCCTGTGGCTGGACTGCCAACCTCTCCATCATCACTCTAGCCAGCTGATGGACCTCATCAATGCCTCTGGTAAATGCCGTCGTCTGATGCTGCTGCTGGGTCTGCTGCGACTCTAGGAACTGCTGGAAATATGTAAACATCTGTGCAGCATCCACAAACCCAGATGGCATCTGCTGCTGGTACTCCTGCTGGTGCTGCTGAAACTGTGGCTGACGAAATTGTAGGGGAGGCATGTCTGGGGTAGCTGGGATGGTCCCCCGAATAAGTAGAGGTGCACCCCCAAATGTGGCAGAAGCTCCCACATGAGCTGGAGTAAGGGGAGCTGTGGTCCCCGGGTCCTGGTGAGCTGGACGAGAGGTGGCAGACCTCTCAGTGGTGTCACCTGGACCGAGACGCTGTGATCGTGTCTCCACCATCCTGAAGACAGATCAATAAGGAAGTCAATAACGATACAAGGATGATAGTATCAAAGGACAATAGGAAATAGATTATACAGATTTGAATAATAGTCAGTAGATTCAAATCCATGGAAATTTTCTAATTGTGATTGAGTAACCACTCTCTCTAAGCCTATTCCTTAAATCCTATCACAGGCTGTAGTGATACTCTAGTTCGAATACCACTACATAAACTCGGACCTGCATAGGCCACCACTAAAAACGTGTCACGACCCGCACCCTAGAGTCAGGGCACGAGAAGTGGGTACGTCCAGCCTACGCCGCAGTGTCGGCGGTAGAACGCTGTCCTAGGTTAATCATCTAACAATATAAAGTACCTGTACAGTTTATACTCTCCGAATGGAGGTGACAAACAGAAAATAATCTCAATCACATCTAGGTAGAGAAATGGAAGATAGATAGATAGACAGATGGTAACTCAAAGAGACAGTACAATAGATGAAATAAGTCCAAGTGTCTAGGATAACATAACATCAGAATATCAACTCATAATACAATAAGTCTAAGAGTCTATACATCTCCACATCTCAAAATACAACTCAGAATGTGAGACAAAAGATAATACAGAAAGACTGTCTAACTAAACTAGTCTAGACTACAGGGGCAACATCCTCAGCTGCAGGTGGATCCTGCTGAGGGTCCACAACATAAGTGTCATCTAGTCCTGCTCCATAATAGGTAGACACCAGGGCCTCCTCCTCATCCTCTGTAATATTTTCAACAGGTCCAATCAGGACAGGAATGAGCACAATACATCTCACACAGTGCATAGTATGATAGGAAATATAAAGCATGCAATAGAGTAAAATACAGGAAACGCTGAAAGAAGATACATGTAGCAAAAGGGAGAACTGTAATGAAATATCTACTATAATAGAGAACTAGCAGTGTCTAGTAAGTCAGAGTAAAATATAGACATATGAAATAGCATAGGAGATTCATGACTACAGCTAGGAGTGATTCATGACTACAGCTATTGGGGTAATATCCACATGACTATCTCCACTCCCCCATCCCCAATCAATACACAAAGATCCGTTCAAGTTATGTTAAGATTCATGATAAGCCCATAAATGGGAGATTCATGAGAGGCTCTGTGAATCATGAGAGTACATGAGTCACAAGCGATTCGTGAATCTATGAAAGTATAGAGATACATGATGATTCGTGAAAAGCACAAACATGCTGTATCTGATGCTCCCGAGGGGGATAACATCTCATGAAAAGATCCATATAGTACCAATCCATGATAACAATCGTGTCAGCGTCAAGTAAAGTAATCTAGAGCAAGAATATAAATCCTGGCAAATATGAAACGGTCAGAGAATGTACTCGCCTGATAACTGAATGTCTGAAGAAGATATACTGTCTGAGGAGAGATGTATGGCTCCTAATCAGAGCAATACAAGTCACAATGTATCCACAATGGTAAAATAAAGTATACAATGCATACTACATGATTCTAGGTCAATCTGGTCAAAAGTCAACTCTTGGTCAACTCTAATAGTCAAACTAGGTCACAGGAAGTCAAACTAAGTCAAATAAGGTCAAACAAGGTCAAACAAGTCAAACAAGTTTAATCTAGGTTAAAGTCAACTCCTGGTCAACACTCTAATCAAACTAGTCAAATACTAGTCAACATGATCAATCTGGATCAAGTCTAGATCAACTTAGACCAACTAAGATATGGGTCAAACAAGGACTAGTCAGTTAGGTAATTAGGTCAAACATGGTCTGACTAGTTGAGCTAGTCATTTATTAGGTCAATTAGGTCATGGTTTGACCAATAGTTGACTTTAGTCAACCATGGTCAACAATGGTCAACTCTAAGTCAAAGCTAGGTCAACACTAGTCTAACTAGTTAGGGTTTTAGTCAACTAGTTAAACTAGTCATTGTAGGTCAATCCTAGTCAAATCTAGGTTAATTAGGTCAAGGTTTGTCCTAAGGTTGACTTTGGTCAACCTTTAGTCAACAAAGGTTAACTAGTAGGGTTTTGGGCCTTTAGGTCAAATTGAGTTAGCCCCCAAGCCATAGGCTAGTAGCCTAGGCCATAGGCTATTCTTAGGGTTCCATAGGCTAGTGATTATAGGTTTCTATATAAACCTAGACTTAGCAAGTTATACATATATATATATATATATCTATATATATAAATATATATATACACATCAATCTACTATCTATATACCTATATGGGAATACCATATATACCATACCCAAAAACCCACATACATATGATACACTATATATGTGACCTAAAACAAATATATATATATATATATATACATATATATATATATATATATATATATATATATATATATATATATATCTATATATATAAAACTTATATATATACTATACATATATAAAGAGAGGAAAGTGAGGGACATAGAGAGAGAGATGTGAGAGAGGGACATAGAGTGAGAGACGTGAGTATGAGAGAGGGACAGGACAGTGAAAGAGAGAGGGGGGGGGGGTTAACCTGGACAGTGAAGGGGGAGGGTTCCAGAATTTCTGGAACCAAGAAGCCCCAAACACACACACACAATAACATATATACATACATATGTATATATACATCACTACTACCTATTCACTCACCCAAATACCCTCAAAATTCATCCACACTCACACAAACCTATATACTACATATTTATACACTGATAATATACCAATACATATGTAAAACATATCAAAAATAGGTTTGAAATTCATTTCTGAAAAACTGGGAAAAATCCCAAAACTGGAAAATAGCACAGTGCATAGGTAAACCTGTGTAAACCCATGTACACATACTAAACCGAGCTATGGCTCGACACTAGTGGTTGGTAACTGAGCCCCTAGGTGTCCTCTAGTATCTAGTGTCCCTAGGAGTCCACCACGACACGACACAACGTGTCCAACCGCCCAAAAACCCAATCGGGTAAATCAAGATACGCACACACACACGCAGTGTCGTGCACGTGTGCACTTAACTCTAGGACACGACACACTTGCACCCGTGTCTCGTGCTCGTGCACGAAGGTGCGCCTAGGTCTAGGCTACGTGTCCATGTGCCTGATACGCGTCCACGTGTCGTGTAGAGTGGACACGACACACGTATCAGAAGCCCTAAAATACGTGTTCAGACTGCGTGTCAGTGTTTTTGCGTGTCTCGTGTTCGCGACACGGGACACGTGACACCACGTGGTTGTGTCCAATGTATTCGCCTATGGATAGGCTTCGTGTCCATGACACTACGAAGTGTCCACGTGTCGTGTAGAGTGGACACGACACGCTCAAAGTCGAGTGTCTATGTGTGTACACTGTGCACTGAACGACCCTTTGAGAGTCGGTTCCGTGTCCGACAGGACACGAGGTCATCCCAAACTTTGGGGATGACCTGTCAGTCATTGCCCCGTGTCGTGTGTCAAGTTTGACGTGTCCAAGTGGCGTGTAGAGTGTGGTTGGACACTGTGGTAGCAGGGCACATTTCACGTGCCTGTGCAGTGTCTAAACAGTATAAACTGAGAGCTGTTGTGTCCAATTTTGGACACGACACAAAACCAATACGTGCTCAGTGACACAGGGTTAGGGTTAGGGTTATCTAGGCTAGGTTTTGGTTCAAAAAGATTTGGAAAACAGTGAGTTAATATACTATGACAGTGAACAAAAACAGTGAGCAAAAATTAGGGTTTTACATGTAGGATACGTGTCCGATACGACACCAAACAACCCTAAATTTTACCAAACCCTACCCACAACTATATTATAACTATATGCATGCAATAATGAAGAAAAATCAATAATCTAAATAGGTTTAGCCATAATACCTCAATGTGTGAAATGTCTTGAAAATCACAAAATGAAGGGTGATTAGCCTCAAAGCCCAACTTGTCCTTCCTTGCTAAAATCTGAGTAGCACACTTCCCTAGGCTCCCTTAGATTGTAGGTGACCTAATGGAGAAAACTAGAGGTTCAAAGCTTGAGTATTGAGAAAGTTATGGGAAATAGAGTGGAAGGATTTTTCGGTTTTTCTAGGTTTAATTTCATGTAAAATGATCATAAAAACAATGTGGGGGGTTAATATAGGATGGTGGGCTGCCAAGGGGGGGTCCTTGGCCGGCCATAGCAAGGAGGGAGGGGGGTGTTCTAGGCTTGCTTCTAGGTTAAGGCAAGGACTTTCATGGTAAAGGCTTGATATTTTGAGTAAATCAAGCAAAATATCATATGTAAAATATCTAGATATTTATCTCACTTAACCATGACCAAGTATCTATCCTCTTAGTCATTCTAGGTTAGTAACTAACCTCTAGATTAGGCTAAACTTGGTTAGGGGTTCTCATGACACTTAATAATAATTTAAACAATAATAAAAACACATAAATCTAAATAATTCCAAATAATTCCTAGAAATTTACCAAAATACCCTTTAGGCTAAAAATCACTAATTTGGTGTTCTAAGCCTATGGCTAAGCTCTCATGGTCATGGCAACTTCTAGGTTAGAGAAAACTTGGGTTTACACTAAGTTATACTAACAAAATCACAAAGTCATAAGTCATGACTTAGCATGACTTTAGAAATGGTTTAACTTAACTAAAATCACCAAAAAATCATACCATGACTAAAATACCACTAATAAATAATAAAAATAATAAATTTTCAAAAATCCCCAATTTCAGAAAACAGGGTGTTACACGAAGCTATGCTCGATAATTGTGGATCATCACCGAAGGACAGTTTACTACGAACCATGCTATATCTTATTTCAGAGCCAAATCACATTCCGACGATTTGTTTGCGACTACCCAAATCCGTACATAACCATTTCTATCAGCGCAACTGATGCGCAACTATCCTCCGAGTAAAGTCATACACGGTCGTCGATGATTCCGTAATTTATGAAATATCTACTCGTATCGAATTCGAGTCTATCTTATTTCGTGGTCGACACAGGAGATACTATACGCATCGAGAAATCGTCGATGACTTATAGTCTCGTCTTTGATCAATCACAAAATTTACGATCAACCAAGTTCGTTCATTCTCATATCGTTACTTTCAAAATTTCATAGCACGAGGCACACTCTATTTTGTATTCTCACATCGCTTACGTTTCCTTACGTATCGATCTCGATACGCCGTATCCATTTCGATAACGTAAGGGTCAACTTTGAATCCGTTTCAACGTCAACTTAACTCGTATCGCATACATCCAAGTTCCCAACGAACTTTTCCATACGCATCGACTCGTTCTCCGATTTGCCACATATCGCTATACTTATATCGCGTAACTGAGTTACCGATTATCCAACATCGAACCCTCAAGTCATACGATTTCGCCCTCTAAGTTTTGTGTGTTTTCAGCCGTACTCAAATGAGTTTTGCCGTAACGTAACCAACTATTTCTTAGGCATGATTACTCACGTCAACCAACTCTTCACCGAAGTCGCACATCGTGCGATTCGATTACAATTTGCATCGTCCAATATTTCTATCAAAATCGTAAGTCATGCGATTCGATTATAATTTGTATCGTCCAACATTTTCATCGAGCTCGCAAGTCGCGCGGTTCGATTTCAACGTTTCGAGTTTCCTATCCCGTCGATCCGATTGTTGCCTCAAGGCATAATCGTTTCGCTAGTTCCCGTCATTCGACCAACACATAAATTTTCAATCGACGTATCATTCAATGATATGAGTCCCGCCTTATCGTTCTAACCGAACATCGAAGAACACTTGTATCAACATGCCGTTATACAAATTCTCAATCGAGTCTCGGTGCTATCTCGTCCGTTGCGGACAAACCTTCCGCAATTCTCACAATATGTCGATGCAATTCATCGCACAAATAGTATTACATATACCACTCAAAATCGAGGCATTCATTGCATCGGTGGTATGCCATATACCACCCAGAAATCAAGTTACTTCCGTCGCAACGTACTCCTTACAAACCAACGATCTCTTCTGACTCACGATTTCCGCAGTGATCGTGCTTGATCACAACCGTAACTCTGATTAATCGAAATCCGACGCAACTCGACCAATGCATTCATTTGTCAACGCAAGCTCGGTGCGCAACCGAACCGATTTCGTTTCTCGATTTATAACTTTTGTTTTCTTCCGTTGCATCTTGTGCAAAAATTCATTCTCGATATTCGTTTTACTTCGTGCAGCGATTAATTTGATACACGTTGTACCACGTGCAATAATTTTACTTTTGACATGCGTTGCACCACGTGCAATATTTTAATTTCAATACGCATTGCACATTGTGTAATGATTTATTTTCGATATTTACTGTACCTCGTACAACGATTTTATTTTCGACATTCAAAGTCAATACTCAAATCCGTTCAACACATTCGATATTGACTTATCACTTTTTATCGCAACGCACATTCAAAATCGATATATGAATCCGTTCGACACATTCAATATCAACTTTCATTTTATTTTCAACGCATCCTTTATAATCAACGCGTGGCAATTGCTGCAGCAACATTCCACGACTATCATTGTATCGATGCAACCAACATTTTTCATATCGATCGTTGCAACCAACGAATATCTCAAATTATAATTCACGACGTATTGCATCCACAGCAACAATTCCTTGAATTCAAATCTCGTAACTTGTTGCACTTGCAGCAACAAACCTTTCGCAACTTTTCTAGCAACACCATGTAATTTCCAAAATAACACGCGACAAAATTACATGATTTGTATTAAACTTATTGTATGGAACATCCAGTGTGGCATCGAGTAAAGTCAAGAGTGATTTCGATTGGTGGTGGGCAACGTTTTGGAATTGAAATGAAGCAAGCGTCCAAAGGAAATTAAGCCTAGAGCTCTGATACCAATTTGTCACTCCCCGACCCGGAATCACCCGAATCATCGTCCTCGCTGGGGCGTGATGTCGCACGAGCCTGGAGTTGCGCTCGTGCAAGGCAAGATGACAAGTTCTCAAATGGTTATCTTTGAGTTGAACGTTAACAACGAAAGACAAAACAGAGTATACGAAACAAATCTCTTTATTGATATTCGAAATCAGATTACAAAGGCTTTCGACAGCCCAACGGAATTTGCCAGATTGGCTACAACACTCAAGTTCTCTCTTGCCCACAAAGGATTTCACCATTCCATACATCATGCCTTCTATATCTCGGCTGCATCAATCCTGTTGCATATTCAAGCGTCAATGCGATCGCACGCTTCAATACGCTTCGGCATTCCAAGCCTCAACGCGTTCAAGCGAAGCTCCGCCGCAAGCAGACCAATCCCTGAACCTGCTAGCAAACTAGTGGGAGATTAGTACTTTCGTCCTCGCTGTACTGATCAAAAACCCACTTAACAAACCGACATTTAGTATTGTATTGATTCATGCAAACATACAATTTAGTTCTCTTTTTATGTTCTCCTTAGAATACGTTCATGGCATATTCAAAGACTGTAAAGCATGGCAAGCATGTTATTCAATTTGCATAAGTAAACAGACAAGCAATCCCGTGTTTGATTCGTGGTGTAACTTAGCAATTATCGACGCACTCGTCCTTGCACCGACGCAAGGTGAATACGCCTATCCGTTTTCCCTGTCATGTTATAAGTGCTCGCTATTCAGGATCCATCCATGCAGGATATACGTATACCTTGCACTTTCAAACCCGTTGCCCTTAACTATATGAAGGTCACTAGCTTTTCGGGCTAGAATGGACTTATATTTATCGAATCGAAACATAAGACGATATTAACTCTGTGCGGTTGCTAACCAACATCAGAGGCCACCGAAATAATCGCAGCAAGTGGCTTATCACATTCACCAGAAGGTCGCTACCCTTCTAAATGAAGTGCACCAACAATACCGAAAACGAATCCCTCCTAGGCCGAACGGTCCCAGCGCCCTGGTGCACCGCGTTCGAGGGAATACCCATGCACGGGCTTTTATATCTTTAAGTCTATTTGACCATGCAACGAATCTTATCTTTCATACAACCAAGCAAGTTCGCTTATCTCTATTTCAATTGGTACAACGCCCGAATGTCCTCAAGGAACGCCCGAAGGTCGCGAACATTTTGAAGGGCACCATGCCGCATTATCATCTCGTATTTCTTCCGTTAACTTTCTATGTTCTTACGTTTCATACTTCGTTTCAATGTTTCAATGGCATCATGCCTCAACTCAATGCTCGTCAACCGAACGACCTGAAGGTCCCGAACACCTTTCGAGGCATTATGTCATATTCGACAGTTTTGCCATATTCATGCCATAACTGTATTCTTTCGCAACGAAGCCACCTTTTATTATCTCGTGCACGTAGGCACGTTTCGATCATAGTTCCGATGTTCTATGACTTAGCATTCAATGTCCGTGGCTTGCGCGCTTGCCTATTGTATTTCAATGATCTAGCTATTCTAACTCGTGCGCGAAGGCACGGTATGGTTCGTGCACTAAGGCACTCGCCGATTACAGTTATTCCATGTTTTTGCGGCTTGCGCACCGAGGCGCTTGCTTTTGCGATATCCAATGTTCCATAGCGACTCGTACGTCTGTCGTACGATTTATTTCAATTGTTCTATCTTAGTGTTTGACACGCACTACGTTTATCTTGCTATCGAGCCACGCCCGTGGCGTTGATAGGTTAACTCAGCATTCAATAATATATATTTTACTTAAGCATAACTGAGTAGAAAAGAGAGTTAATGTCCCCCCACCTTGAATTGATGTGCCTTATCGTTTCGTCAAGCCGACGCGGCTCGATTCCATAACTTCATCGCACGGGCAACTCTTCTGACTTAGCCATTCGAGCACTTCGTGCTTATTGAGTTATACGTTCAATTTGGGCTTACCGTGCCAACGCTCAGTCCGTCGTATGGCGACAATTTGCTTTCGTGGACCCCTTACTGAATAAGGTAAAAGATCGACCTCTAACATTTCAGCATAAACGTATAGCCTGCACATGAAACCAACTAAAATCAATACTTGCATCGATTCGGACTTGCGCCTTGGTCGATTCGATTTCTTAGAATCTTCGAGCCGTCTCAACGCACTTATCCTTCGAGGCAACGCGGCGCTTCGCATCGATTCACTCGATGCATTCTTTAGGACAAGGCGACTCTTCGCATCGACTTAGTTCGATGCATTGCTCGGGACAACTTAATACTTCGTATCGATTAGCATCGATACGTAATCGGGTTAACGCAACTTTTCGAGTCAACGACTCAGCATAATGCACCGTGTGGAGCGGGACATTACATAATATGCCACTCAAAATAAGGTTCGTCCCGAACCGAAACTAATACTAAATTTCCAAGGGTTTTATTAGATCGCTCCACGATCTCGTCTCACTATCGTTTGGATCGTACAACTTAGTTTGGAATTATACACATATTTTAGGCGTCCCACCAATATATGCATTTCAACCAAGCTCAGTTGTAAGATATCGGAACAACGCAAACACGTAACATCTTATTCTCAATAACTTGCCATCTCGTACTCTCGATCGGACTTGGGCTCTAGCATAAGTTCTCGCAATTCTATTGCATATGCATATTGATACATACGCGATCCGCCAACAAAAGTCAAGGCACACGGTGCGATTCAAAAATCGCATTTCTTACTTTGTATATTTCATCGGAACTATCAATTCTATGCGTCGCGTCAAGCCGTCACGCATCCGATTATAATGAGTCTCCACAATGCCTTGCGTTCGGCGTCACTATCCAACGATTTCTGATGTTTCACTTCGTATCCTATCTCGACATGATTCTCTTTTGTTGACTTGCAAAAGCATCAACATTCAGGACTACGTCCGCTAGGTGACTTACCTAGTCACCATGCTCAAATTCTTCCGACGCAACTTTAAATTGACATTGCACAAAGGCCACAATCTATCCGACACAAAGTTTACATCAAGGCGATGGTGCTCAAGACAACGATCGCCTTGACACGAAGGTCCTTACGATGCGCCTTACGTTCGATTTCCCAATGAGTAGGAATTCACTAGCCAAATTCCCAACTTATTCGTCTCGCAACATCGAATGTAAGTTTCGATTCACGCAAGCTCAATTGCAAGGTGAATCCGAATCTAACGACATGACTCGTAAGTCATTCCCTTATCGTTTCCTCTCGTGCATAGCACGATTCTCGCAATCGCCTATCCGAATCACCAAGTTCGTTGGTGAATTTCTAGTTTGACAGTCGACCAATATAACCATTCAAATATTCATCCGACGAATACTCAAATCTAACTATATCATTCTCAATCGAAAGTTGTTCCAACAATTCTCGATCGCCTAGACTTATCGTCAACATGCATCACATTGTATTAGTTATCGATGCAATCTCATATGCGATATCGCATGGGTCATCTTACGGTCTGCAACATTCAATTTGATTTGGCGGTCAAGTCTTCTAGGGTCAGCTGCCCCGAAGCTACGCTCGATAATTGTGGATCATCACCGAAGGACAGTTTACTACAAACCATGCTATATCTTATTTCGGAGCTAAATCACGTTCCGACGATTTCAATGCGACTACCCAAATTCGTACATAACCATTTCTATCGGCGCAACTGATACGCAACTATCCTCCGAGTAAAGTCATGCATGGCCGTCGATGATTTCGCAATTTACGAAACATCTACTCGTATCGAATTCGAGTCTATCTTATTTCGCGGTCGACACACGAGATGCTATACGCATCGAAAAATCGTCGATGACTTATAGTCTCGTCTTTGATCAATCACAAAATTTACGATCAACCAAGTTTGTTCATTCTCGTATCGTTACTTACAAAATTTCATAGCACGAGGCACACTCTATTTTGTATTCTCACATCGCTTACGTTTCCTTACGTATCGATCTCGATACGCCGTATCCATTTCGATAACGTAAGGGTCAACTTTGAATCCGTTTCAACGTCAACTTAACTCGCATCGCATACATCCAAGTTTGCAACGAACTTTTCCATATGCATCGACTCGTTCTCCGATTTGTCGCATCCCGCTATACTTCGATCGCGTAACTGAGTTACCGATTATCCAACATCGAACCCTCAAGTCATATGATCTCGCCCTCTAAGTTTCGCGTGTTTTCAGCCGTACTCAAATGAGTTTCGCCGTAACGTAACCAACTATTTCTTAGAAACGATTACTCACGTCAACCAACTCTTCACCGAAGTCGCACATCGTGCGATTCAATTACAATTCGCATCGCCCAACATTTCTATCGAAATCGCAAGTCGTGCGATTCGATTATAATTTGTATCGTCCAACATTTTCATCGAGCTCGCAAGTCGTGCGGTTCGATTTCAACGTTTCGAGTTTCCTATCCCGTCGATCCGATTGTTGCCTCAAGGCATAATCGTTTCGCTAGTTCCCGTCATTCGACCGACACATAAATTTTCAATCAACGTATTATTCAATGATATGAGTCCCGCCTTATCGTTCTAACCGAACATCGAAGAACACTTGCATCAACTTGCCGTTATACAAATTCTCAATCGAGTCTCGGTGCTATCTCGTCCGTTGCGGACAAACCTTTCGCAATTCTCACAATACGTCGATGCAATTCATCGCACAAATGGTACACCACTCGAAATCGAGCCATTCATTGCATCGGTGGTATGCCATATACCACCCAGAAATCAAGTTACTTTCGTCGCAACGTACTCCTTACAAACCAACGATCTCTTCCGACTCACGATTTTTGCAGTGATCGTGCTTGATCACAACCGTAACTCTGATTAATCAAAATCCGACGCAACTCGGCCAATGCATTCATTTGTCAACGCAAGCTCGGTGCACAATCGAACCGATTTCGTTTCTCGATTTATAACTTTTGTTTTCTTCCGTTGCATCTTGTGCAAAAATTCATTCTCGATATCCGTTGCACTTCGTGCAGCGATTAATTTGATACACGTTGCACCACGTACAATAATTTTACTTTTGACATACGTTGCACCACGTGCAATATTTTACTTTCAATACGTATTGTACATTATGTAATAATTTATTTTCGACATTTATCGTACCTCGTACAACGATTTTATTTCCGACATTCAAAGTCAATACTCAAATCCGTTCAACGCATTCGATATTGACTTATCACTTTTTATCGCAACGCACATTCGAAATCGATATATGAATCCGTTCGACACATTCAATATCAACTTTCATTTTATTTTCAACGCATCATTTACAATCAACGCGTGGTAATTGCTGCAGCAACATTCCACGACTATCATTGTATCGATGCAACCAACATTTTTCATATCGATCGTTGCAACCAACGAATATCACAAATTATAATTCACGACGTGTTGCATCCACAACAACAATTCCTTGAATTCAAATCTCGTAACTTGTTGCACTTGCAGCAACAAACCTTCTGCAACTTTTCTAGCAACACCATGTAATTTCCAAAATAACACGCAACAAAATTACATAATTTGTATTAGACTTATTGTATGGAACATCCAGTGCATCATCGAGTAGAGTCAAGAGTGATTTCGATTGGTGGTGGGCAACGTTTTGGAATTGAAATGAAGCAAGCGTCCAGAGAAAATTGAGCCTAGAGCTCTGATACCAATCTGTCATGTCCCGACCTGGAATCACCCGAATCATCGTCCTCGCTGGGGCGTGATGCTGCACGAGCCTGGAGTTGCACTCGTGCAAGGCAAGATGACAAGTTCTCAAATGGTTATCTTTGAGTTGGACGTTAACAACGAAAGACAAAACAGAGTATACGAAACAAATCTCTTTATTGATATTCGAAATCAGATTACAAAGGCTTTCGATAGCTCAACGGAATTTGCCAGATTGGCTACAACAGTCAGGTTCTCTCTTGCCCACAAAAGATTTCACCATTCTATACATCATGCCTTCTATATCTTGGCCGCATCAATCCTGTTGCATATCCGAGCGTCAATGCGATCGCACGCTTCAATACGCTTCGGCATTCCAAGCCTCAACGCGTTCAAGCGAAGCTCCGCCGCGAGCAGACCAATCCCTGAACCTGCTAGCAAACTAGTGGAGGATTAGTACTTTCGTCCTCGCTGTACTGATCAAAAACCCACTTAACAAACCGACATTTAGTATTGTATTGATTCATGCAAACATACAATTTAGTTCTCTTTCTATGTTCTCCTTAGGATGAATTCATGGCATATTCAAAGACCGTAAAACATGGCAAGCATGTTATTCAATTCGCATAAGTAAACAGACATGCAATCTCGTGTTTGATTCGTGGCGCAACTTAATAATTATCGACGCACTCGCCCTTGCACCGACGCAAGGTGAATACGCCTATCCGTTTTTCCTGTCATGTTATTAGTGCTCGCTATTCAGGATCCATCCATGCAGGATATACGTATACCTTGCACTTCCAAACCCGTCGCCCTTAACTATATGAAGGTCACTAGCTTTCCGGGCTAGAATGGACTTATATTTATCGAATCGAAACATAAGACGATGTTAACTCTGTGCGGTTGCTAACCAACATCAGAGGCCACCGTAATAATCGCAGCAAGTAGCTTATCACATTCACCAGAAGGTCGCTACCCTTCTAAATGAAGTGCACCAACAATACCGAAAACGAATCCCTCCTAGGCCGAACGGTCCAAGCGCCCTGGCGGGCCGCGTTCGAGGGAATACCCATGCACGGGCTTTTATATCTTTAAGTCCATTTGACTATGCAACGAATCTTATCTTTCATACAACCAAGCAAGTTCGCTTATCTCTATTTCAATTGGCACAACGCCCGAATGTCCTCAAGGAACGCCCGAAGGTCGCAAACATTTCGAAGGGCACCATGCCGCATTATCATCTCGTATTTCTTCCGTTAACTTTCTATGTTCTTACGTTTTAACTTCGTTTCAATGTTTCAATGGCATTATGCCTCAACTCAATGCTCGTCAACCGAACGACCTGAAGGTCTCGAACACCTTTCGAGGCATTATGTCATATCCGACAGTTCTGCCATATTCATGCCACAACTGTATTCTTTCGCAACGAAGCCACTTTTTATTATCTCGTGCACTTAGGCACGTTTCGATCGTAGTTCCGATGTTCTATGACTTAGCATTCAATGTCCGTGGCTTACGCGCTAGGGCGCTTGCCTATTGTCTTTCAATGTTCTAGCCGTTCTAACTCGTGCGCGGAGGCACGATATGGTTCGTGCACTAAGGCACTCGCCGAGTACAGTTATCCTATGTTATTGCGACTTGCGCACCGAGGCGCTCGCCTTTGCGATATCTAATGTTCCATAGCGACTCGTACGTCTGTCGTACAATTCATTTCAATTGTTCTATCTTAGTGTTCGACATGCACTACGTTTATCTTGCTATCGAGCCATGCCCATGGCGTTGATAGGTTAACTCAGCATTCAATGATATGTATTTTACTTAAGCATGACGGAGTAGGAAAGAGAGTTAATGTCCTCCCACCTTGAATTGATGTGCCTTATCGTTTTGCCGAGCCGACGCGGCTCGATTCCATAACTTTATCGCACGGACAACTCTCCTAACTTAGCCATTCGAGCACTTCGTGCTTATTGAGTTATACGTCCAATTTGGGCTTACCGTGCCAACGCATCAGTCCGTCGCAAGGCGACGATTTGCTTTCGCGGACCCCTTACTGAATAAGGCAAAAGATCGACCTCTAACAATTCAGCATAAACGTATAGCCTGCACATGAAACCAACTAAAATCAATACTTGTATCGATTCGGACTTGCGCCTTAGTCGATTCGATTTCTTAGAATCTTCGAGCCGTCTCAACGCACTTATCCTTCGAGGCAATGCGATGCTTCGTATCGATTCACTCGATGCATTCTTTGGGACAAGGCGACTCTTCGTATCGACTTAGTTCGATGCATTGCTCGGGACAACTTAATACTTCGTATCGACTAGCATCGATACGTAATCGGGTCAACACAACTTTTTGAGTCAACGACTCAGCATAATGCACCGTACGGAGCAGAAAATTACACAGCGCCCCCTTGGGCCCTGGCGCAACCTGAGTCAGGCGCAACCCAACCTCGTACAGCTCAGTCTGGCACAATCTAGCCCAGTGCCCCCTTGGGCCCTGGCGCAACTTGACATGGCGTACCCCAGTCTGGCGTAACCTAGCCTCACGCAGCCTAGTGCCTGGCGCAACCTGACTTGGCCTGACTTGTTCTGGTGCAACCCAGCCTGTCTTGACCCGACTTACCTTGGCGCAACTCATTGCCCTGGCGCAACTTGAACCGACCTTGTGCATTCTAGTGCCTGGCACCCTAGTGCCTAGGCGCAACAGAATGTTTGGGCGCAACCTGTAGCCTTGGCACCCCCTAGTGCCTGGCGCAGCCTATTACCCTGGCGCAACTTGGCTAATGTCACTTGTTGGCCATGGTACCCCTTGTCCCTTGCATGATCTGTCATTTAATTATTGGTTTTATGTTAATTGCTTATCCTTGGTATTTGACCTATCTTGTGACGACCTGACTCGATAACTTGTTGAGCATAGCATGACTTGCCAGTATTGATGTTAACATGAACACGACATAAAAATTTGGATAGTGGCCCATCGGGGCGCACTCTTGACAAGCACTCTTGGCATGATAAGTAACTTGATAAGACATGTACAATCTTGATAGTGGCCCGTCGAGGCGCACTCATGACAAGTAATCTTGACAAGTAATAAGTAACTTGACATGACGTGATAATCTTGAACGCTGTTGCGACAGCTACCATGACTTGCTAAGTAACTCTTGTCTTGACACCGTGGTTGATTTTCTTGATTGTGCCTGTATATGCTACATGTTTCGTCTTACATCATGTCTAGGACATGAATTCCTGATTTCCCACGATCAGGGATTTATACTGAATCTGACTAAGTTAAAGACTAGATTGATCAAGTAGTTCATATAGAGAGATGTTTCCAGTTACAGGCGATCCCGTTATCCCGGCCACACCTGAGGGACTTGTAGCCTGCCATCGAGTATGGCACATTTCCAGCCCGCTGTCATGTGGGGCACTTCATAAAACAAGTTCTATGCACATTGTCATGTGTTGCACTCCAAGCCACCTAATAATTCTTGATAACTCTTAAATGAACCTCGCCTGGATAACCTGGATAGCTGCAGGGCTTGTGACTGCTGAAACATCTCATTGCATCTTGCTAGTAACTAAGCTTGTGATAACCCTAGTTAGTTAAAGTATCAAGCTATACTCTTTGCTTGGCCGTGAATGATAGATGTAGTCTAGTCTAGTCTTGTCTAATCGATGCCAGTCTATGATTACTTTAGCACATGCTTGCTTATGCTTTACTCTTGTCGATAATTGGTTGAAGAATAAGCTCTGTTCATGTGAAGGATTACAACCCCGGTCCTTGTTTGGTTTACGGGTTGTAACTTGGCTACCGGAATAGTCTCTTAGTTGTCTTATCGTTTATCACCTTATTTTCTCTAACTCATGTCTTTTATTACCATTTATGTTCTCATGTGCTAATATGCTGATTTTAGTTCTTAAGTGAAGCCTCCCTTGTGGCACTTGCTCTTCTGGGGTCTGACCCAACTGGTTTTGTATGGCCAGATTTCAGAGTAGGATTCGAGGATCCTTCAGCCTTCCAGCCAGATGGTGACCACTAGGCGCAACCCTGGCAATGAGTGCGTTCTTATTTTGCTCTCTCACTCTCTTATAAAAATATTCTTTTGAGGCATTTAGCTGCTGAGCAAGTGTTAGCTCGTTTGCAACTTTACTTACTGTCTGCGTACGGGCTGTAACATGATTGACAAATCCTAGGGTTGATCATGTATGACTGAAACTCTTGCTAGTCTTCATATTTTGTATGACTAGCTTCATGATCATCTGAATATGTAATATTTGGGATGCCTTACTTTGTATGTATGATGATCTAACATCTTGTAACATTTACTTACTTGCTTGAGATTGAGACACTAGGCTTGTTCATGATCATAAGAGACTGTCGGCTTGTAGATAAACCCTCATGCATCTAGACAGCCGTGACCGTATATCGAGGTAGATTATACCTTAATGTACGTAGCTTGCTGCGTCTGTCCCCCGCTCTCCAGTATTCTGGTTCTGGGGCATGACACGGTTTAAGTGGTGGCCCATGTAGGTCTTGTAAATCAAGATATGTGAGGGTTTCACTGAATAGATATCTCAATCAGCACTTGCCCTTGATCTCTACTCGTGTCTTCTAATCTTTTCGATATCTTGACTTGATCACATGTTTATATCCTCGATCTATCATGGTCCTTCCTTATTGTTCCCCATGTCGTTTCTTCAGCGGCATTGTTCCTGGTCCTACCGAACAGCAAGGCGGAGGACCTCCAGTGGACCAGCAGTAACCTAAAGACCAAGCCCAGCACTCTGGAGCGGCCTCCCGAGTCATGCATTCCGGGGATCCAGAGCCTTCAGTTCAACCAGTCCAGCTTGCAGAGCCTGATAATGGAACCCTGGTGGGTCTCATCATGAAATTGCTTGCATCTCAAGATCATCGGGGCGATGTCCTGCACCAGACAGTACAAGATGCCATGGGCAGAGTTGGTTATCAAGGAAACAATGCAGCTAACAGCTTCAAGCATCTGAACCCTCATTTCTTTGATGGAACTGAAGATGCTATTGTTGCTGATGCATGGCTTCAGGACACAGAGGTTATTCTAGAAGCAGCTAGGATTCCTGAGGGTGAGAAGGTGTCCATTGTGTGCCTGCAATTATTGGACTTAGCCCGCAACTGGTGGGCGATGCAAGTAGTTGGATTGGCGACGCCTGTCTTATGGGCGGTATTCAGCGATAAGTTCCAGATGAAGTACTTTGATGCAGTAGTTTGGTATGATCTGCAGACCTAATTCAGCAATCTCAAGCAGATGGGAAGGGCGGTCGATGGATATACGGTCGAGTTTTCTAGGCTTAGTCGATTTGCTCCTACCTTGGTGGCGACCGAATTGGACCGAGCGCAACGATTCCAGCAGGGACTCCACCTAGAGATCATTCTAGTAGTGGAGCAGTTTGAGCACCAGACGTTTGATGCTGTCTTACGAGCAGCGAAGAGGCATGAGTATACCTCCCAGAGGATAATGGATCGAACTGGAGGACGGAAGAGGTCTTATGGACAGTTTTTCCAGTCATTAACACCAGCCCCGGCAGCTATGGCTTTGACCATTGGAGCTCCTAGGAGGGCGACCACAGTTTCGTCAGTTCAGCACTCGACACCGACGTACACTCAGAAGTAGAAGCAAAAGCAATCTTCCGCGATGGGCTGCACTCATTGTGGGAAGCCAGGACACGTATTCTCATAGTGTCGCAGAGCACAGGGGTTGTGCTTGGCTTGTGGGGCACCGGATCACATGATAGGGTCCTGCCCGCATAGAGCTAGTTCCTCTTCATCAACCCTAACCAGTCCATCGATTAGGGGACCAGCACCAGTGCATCAGTAGTACCAGCCTCCGAGGCCATTGCCGCCTCAGGCTCAAGCTTTCCAGCAACAGAGGTCGCAACAATATACTTAGGCCTAAGCTCAGATTCAAAACAGGCAGAGAGGTCACCAGCAGAGGGGACCAGCACCGAAAGGACAAGATCAAGCTATGGCTCTGACCGTGGCAGAAGAATTGACATTAGGTGAGGTGGTGGTAGGTACCATTCTCGTCAACTCTTTTCCAACATCAATATTATTTGATTCGGGTGCATCGCATTCATTTATGTCTGCACGATTCGCTACACGGATAGGACTGGAGCCCGAGTCATTGTCAGTAAGGCTCAATATACTTACTGGTAATGGTCTTGTAGGGGTAGATAGAGTCTATTCCTCGTGTTGAATCGTAGTTAGCGGTAGAGAGTTTTCTGCTAGGTTGATAGAATTTCCAATGGCCAATTATGATGTGGTCCTAGGAATGGATTGGTTGAAGGATCAATACGCAAGAATAGACTGCCATATTGGCAGGATTATTTTTGGTATTCCAGGCGAACCAGAGTTTTCATTTTCCAAGGGCGAGGTAGAACCTTCTCCTCCAGTCTTACAGATGGCAGTAGCAGCGGCAGTTCAGTTTCCCAAAGTCGTTGAAGAGTTTCCTGATGTGTTTCCCGAAGAGCTTCTAGGTATACCCCCAAAAAGAGAGATAGAGTTCACTATCGACTTGATTCCAGGGACTGTACTAGTGTCAGAGAGAGTCTACAGAATGGCACCATCAGTGTCACGACCCGCACCCTAAATAGGGGCACAAGTGGATAACAACGCCCAGCCTACACCGTAAAAACGACGTAGAACGCTGTAGGTCTACTAGCCAACAAATAGTATATAATAACATGTCATCTCCGCACGGAGGTATATAATATAAAATACTGATAAACTCAATCACAATCTAGAAGGAAGAATTATGGCACGAAAACTAGATAGATAAAAACCACAAGTGCAATATCCAGCTCAACAATGAGAGAGAGACACAAGGTAATATAGTTATACAATCCCAAATATAATATCATAACATAAGTAGCAAGCTGGAGACAAGGTCCAGTCCAAAATATCTACTCTAACTAAACTAAGCTAGAGGCTCGTCGGGCGGAGCTAAGCCCTGCTGAACCAAGGTCTCCAAGTCTAAGCCCACTACGTCATCCGGACCGTAGTAGGTACAGTAATCCTCCTCATTAGCATCTGTAATATTTTGTCAACATATCTAGTCAGGATGGAATGAGTACAATCAACTAACAACAGTTCACAAGATATGACAAAAGCTATAAGACTGTAAATAGAGAGTATATACAAGAAATCATAAAATGTACATGTGAGTATCATGGCAAGATAAGCTGTAAATCTAGAGCTAGAACAAGGCAATTAAACTGATCATGGCATGTACAAGAATCAAGAATCATCTATCTAGGTGTGTGAGTACTAGCTACAATATGTGGCCGGCTTGGAACATTGTACAATAGTAACAGGCCTGGCTAACCATACGTAGGGTGTATGATCAACACTCACAATCAATCTATGCACAATAGGCGCACAATAGGCTTGACCACATATCTACACTAATACTCTCCCGTCCCCGACTGGTAGAGTGGATCCAAGCAAGACACGTTACGACACGGGATTCTACGAGAAGGAAGCAAGTCTCCTCGAGAATCGGTATCCATATACTGTACAAGAACTACAAGGGGGCTTACACAAGATATACCAATATAATGAGGAATAACATCTCATGTCGGGATCCATGAATACCAATCCGTATGACCAATGTGTCGAGAACAAGCATATATACACTAATTACATGAATTATAACAATCATCGTAAATTGGAAAAGTTATCAGAGAATATACTCGCCTGTGATGTAATGGATAAGTCGACTGGGTCCAAGAACAGTGCCTCGAGGACCTATAGATGGAATACTGTATCAATATAATGGTTTGGAAGTGAAATTAAGTCATACTGAGTCAAACTAGGTCAAGACACGTCAAACTAAGTCAATCTTGGTCAAACTAGATTGTACAGGGTCAATCTAAGTCAAATTAAGTCCAACAAAGTCAAACTGAGTCAATACAAGTCAAACAAAATTAAACTAAGTTGATTTAAGTCAACAGTTGACTTACAGTTGACTTTTGGTCAACTGGTCAACTCTGGTCAACCCTAGGTCAACTCTAGGTCAAACTTGACTAACGTTGACTAACAGTTTACTTTGGGTCAACTGGTCAAGTTTGGTCAAGTTCTAGCCAATTTTAGGCTTCGGTTGACTTTCGGTTGACTTTTGGTTAAAATAGTCAACCGTGGTCAACCAAGGTCAAAACTAGTCCAAGTCCACTATTCCTAATCATTACCAACCATAATATCCTAATTTTAGCTATATCTTAAAGTATTAAACTCATATGTTGAGAAATGGGTATTATCTCTACTTATCCCATTTACCCTTCTACTCTAGTACTAAGGCCAAGTAGCTTTACCTTAGGAGTTTCACTCCCGGCTTCCTAGGATAGTAGGATACTAGCCTACACTATCATTACCTACCAAGTTTCCTAGGTAAAGTGGACATCCAGTCCATCTTATGGTCCATATTGTTGATTTACCCGTTATATTGAGTATCTAATATACTCAATGATATCGTGTGATACCGTTTTCCTAATCCCACACGAAACCCCGATTCTAACTTAGGAGCCTACCACAAAATCTAATTTACATTAGCTAAGTCTCATTCAAATTTGGACGCGTTTCGACACTCGGAACTTAAAATCACCCTCTAACTAGAGTCTAATTCAACCATAAACTCTCTCAAAAACTCACTCTACATAACCACTCACATAGGACTAGTTGGGAGGTTATTTAGGGGGATATATTTGGGAGTATATATGTATATATATAGGGGTATATATACGTATATATATAGGGGTATATAGGTATATATATATAGAGGGGGTTTTAGGGGCTAAAAAATATATATATATATATATATATAGAGGGGGTTTTAGGGGCTAAAGGGGGGGGGGGGGGGGGTTAATGAGGGGCTGTTTGGTGCTACTGCTGCTGCTATTGCTGCTGCTAATGCTTGCTGCTGCTGCTGCTCCTATACCTGCTTTTTTTTTTGGGGGGGGGGGCAACTCCAATTCCCCTCCCCCATGGTTGCTGTTTTGCTCTCCCTCTCTAATCTCTTCCTATCACCCTCTAATTCCTTCCTCTCATCCTCTCTAATTCCCCTCCTTTTCACCCTTATAATCTCTTCTCTAATTCTCTTTTCTAATCTCTATTTCTCTCTATAACTCCTCCTCTATTCCACTCATATATATATATATATATATATATATATATATATATATATATATATATATATATATATATATATATATATATATATATATATCTCACTCACACACACATTCATATCTACATATATAGATACACACACTCACACATACATATCTACATACACATATATATAGACACGCACACACATACATATCTATATATATAGACACACACACATATGGATATCTATATATTATATGGACACACACACACTCACACACATGGACACACATATATATGGACACACATACACATAAATATAATATATATATATATATATATATATATATATATATATATATATATATATATATATATATATATATATATATATATATATATATATATATACAAACACAAGGATACTTGGACACAACACTAATCCTAGTTCTCCTAGGAGTCTCCCATAGGCCTCTAATCTCTACACAAAGGGACACAACCATGGTGTAGTTCCTATGGGTTCTAAAATCAATAAAATTTATGGGAAATTGATTTAGAAGATAGATAATTACCAATTAGAAGTGAATCCTAATGAAATTCCCTCCGACACGAAGATTCTTAAAGAATGGACACTTCCACCTTGCACTTTTCTCCCAAACTTTGGTAGCTCCCTCCCTTGATGATATAGAGAGGATCTATGGAAGAAATTTGGGAAAAAATGGAAGATTAAGAGATGAAATCACAACTTTAGATCTAGGTTTTTGGGGAAAACACAAAGGGGGAAGAACTTGAGAGTGGAAAATGAAGTGAATGAAGATGGAGGGTCCTCCCCATGGTGGCCGGCCATGTAAGGGGGCTTGGGGCATTTGGCAAATGTCCAAAATGCCCTCAAAGCCTCATTTAGGTCAAAATCGACTTAAACAATTTTTCGGGGTCGGAAAAACCAAGTTAAAATATGCAAATTGACCGATTAAGTTACGGGAAAATTGTCTAAAGGTACCAGACTAATTTATGGAATTTTATGGGCCATGTCTAACTTAATTTTGGGTCCCGATCAGAGTCTAAGATACCCCGGATCTCCGATACAAGTCGGAATGAGCTGAAATTCGAACCCGACTCTAAAAATCCCCAAAAACAATAAAATTAAATAAAAATTTCTAAAGTTCCAAAAAATACAAAATGACCATTTCACCCCTATTTATGAAAAGTGGGAGTGACAAGTCTACCCACCTTAAAAAAATTTTGTCCTCGAAATTGAAGGCGAAACTATCACAGCAACATAAAGGAACAATGGAAGAAAAGAAAGAATTTTACCTCAAGGCTCGAAGAGATATGAGAATCGCTCCCGCATGTCGTCCTCTCTCTCCCAGGTAGACTCACCTGGGGAGTGGTACCTCCATGCAATGCGAACCAAGGAAATGACCTGGTTCCGGAGCACCTTCTCTCTTCGGTCCAAGATCTCAACCGGCTTCTCTGGATAGCTGAGAGTCGGTCCCACTTCGATCTCGGAGTGGTCCAAGACATGACTGGGATCTGCCACGTACCGTCTCAGCTACGACACGTGGAATACGTTGTGCACTCCCTCTAGTGTGAGCGGTAATTCCAGTCGGTAAGCCACTGCACTGACCCTGTCCAAGATACGGAAAGGTCCGATGTATTATGGACTAAGCTTCCCGCCTCCACCAAAACAAATCGTGCCACGCGTCGGAGAAATCCGCAGAAACACAAGATCACCAACCTAGAACAAAAACACAAGACTTAAATCTTGATCTAAAGCAATCACAATCAGACTCAAATACTAAAAAAATCTAAACTATACCTCAAACTCCAACGGCCTCCGGTGGCTATCGGCCCAATGCCGCTGCCTGTCCGGCGCCACCCGAAGTCTATCTCTAATAATCCTGACCTTCTCCACAGCATCCACTACCATCTCAAGACCAAGCAAAACCCTCTCGCCGACATCATCCCAAGACAAGGGAGTACGACACCTTCGTCCGTATAGAGCCTCGAAAGGTGACATCTCTATACTGGCTTGGTAGCTGTTGTTGTAAACAAACTCTACCAAGTGAAGATGGTCCTTCCAAGATCCCCCGAAGTCCAAGATACAGGTACGAAGCATATCCTCGAGGGTCTGAATTATCCTCTCCGACTGCCCGTCTATCTGGAGGTGGTATGCGGTACTGAACTTGAGCGATGTACCCAAGCTAAGCTGTAAACTCATCCAGAAGTGGGAAGTGAATCGGCTGTCCCGATCCGAGACTATGCTCACTGAAACCTCGTGCGATCGGACTATCTGCCGTACGTACATCTCGACCAGCCTCTCCGTAGACAAACCCACCTTGAAAGGCAAAAAGTGGGCCAATTTGGTCAATCGATCAATAATGACCCAAATCGTATCCTTCCCTCCTAGAGAACGCGGAAGTCTAGACACAAAGTCCATAGTGATATGCTTCCACTTCCACTCAGGAATGGATAGTGGCTGGAGCAATCCACCTGGTCTCTGTCTCCCGACTTTCACCTGCTGGTACACCAAGCATCTAGAAACGAACTGAGCCACCTCGCGTTTCATGCCATCCAAACATGATGTCTCAAGTCTCTATACATCTTGTTGGCTCCAGGATGCATAGAGTACTGAGAACGATGCGCCTTCTGAAGATCCTCCTCCCGAAGTCCTCCACTTGACACGCACAATCTGGTACCATGCCTCAACGATCCATCTCCCGCTATAGAGAACTCATCCAACAGTCCTGTCCGGACCTGCTCCCTGATGACCCTCAGAGACTCATCCTCAAACTGAGCTGCTCTGACTCTATCCATCAGCTCTGACTGCACCTGAAGACCCTACATCTGCTCCTCAAACCCAGGAACTATCACCTCTATGCCCAAACTCTCCAGATCTGCCAGAAGGTGATGATCCATCGTCAAACACATGGCCACAGGATATCTGCTCAAAGCATCCGCAACCACGTTGGCTTTCCCCGGATGGTACTGTAAGGATATATCAAAATCCTTCATCAGCTCTAACCATCGCCTCTGCCTCATATTCAGCTCCTTCTGGGTAAACATGTACTTCAAGCTCTTGTGGTTAGTAAAAATCTCCATACGCTCTCCGTAAAAATAGTGTTTCCACAGCTTCAAAGCAAATATGACTGCTGCCAACTCCAAATCATGAGTCGGATAATTCTTCTCATGTGGTCGTAACTGCCTAGATGCATAAGCAATTACCTTTCCATGCTGCTGAAGAACGCAATCCAGACCCTTCTCCGAAGTATCACTGTAGATCGTGAATCCTCCGAACCCAGATGGCAATGTCAAAATAGGAGCCGACGTCAACCTCTTCTTCAGCTCCTCGAAAGCAGCCTGACACTTATCAGTCCAGACGAACTCCATGTCCTTCCTGGTGAGTCTAGTCATCGTCTCTGCTATTCGAGAGAAGTCCTGCACGAACTTCCTATAGTAGCCTGCTAAACCCAGAAAGCTTCGAATCTCGGCAACTGAACTGGGTGTCGACCAAGACTCCACCGCCGTAATCTTCCTCTGATCTACTGAAATCCCATCACCGGATACAACATAGCCCAGGAACTCCACTCGGTCCAAGAAGAACTCGTACTTCGACAGCTTCCCATACAGATGCTCCATTCTCAGAGTCTCCAGCACAACTCGCAGATTCTCCTCGTGCTCCTCAGGCGTCTTCGAATAGATGAGAATGTCATCAATGAAGACCACCATGAACTTGTCAAGGTATGGATGGAATACCTTATTCATCAAGTTCATGAATACCGCCGGGGTATTAGTCAACCCAGACGGCATGACGGTAAACTCATACTGGCCATAGCGGGTACGAAAAGCAGTCTTCGGAATGTCATCCCCCTTCACTCTCAGCTGATGGTACCCCGATCGCAAGTCTATCTTCGAGAACACCCTCGCGCAGCTCAACTGATCAAACAAGTCATCAATCCTGGGCAAATGATACTGGTTCTTGATAGTGAGATTGTTGAGCGCGCGGTAGTCGATACACATCCGTATCGTACTGTCCTTCTTCGGGACAAATAGGACTGGTGCGCCCCAGGGCGAAGAACTGGATCTGATAAAGCCCTTGTCCTGCAGCTCGTCGACTTGCTTCTTTAGCTCTGCCAACTCGCTGTTGTTGACCCGATAGACATGCTGAGAAATAGGCTCAGCGCCCAGCATAAAGTCTATCGTGAACTCAACATCTCAGTCTGACGGCATCCCCGGTAATTCCTCGGGAAAGACATCCAAGAAATCTGTAATAAATGGATGCGACAACTCCTGTCCCGCCAACAAGGCTCCACAGAATCCATCTTCTGGCTTCGCTACTCCTCTAACAAACTGAAACTTTGGCTCTCCTGACGGACTAAAAATCACTTTGCCTGTTCTACAATCTATGCTAGCATGGTGCCTGCTCAACCAGTCCATACCGAGTGCCACATCGTAGCTCGGAAGTGGCATTACGAGCAAGCACGCGCTCAAATCCCGGCCTCCCAGAGTGACTCTCCGCCCCTTGCAAATATTATTAACCAGGATAATACCTCCCCCGGTTATAATCTTGCAAGTCCTACCTAGATATTCAACAATAATGTTGTGCCTAAGTGCAAAAGAAACTGACACAAAGCTGTGCGTAGCACCTGAATCAAACAATGCTAAGGCAGGAAAAGAATCAAGAAGAACCGAACCTGCAACAACATCTGCGACTGGCTCGATCTCCTCGGCTGCAAGAGCAAAAGCCCTGTCCTGAACACCCCACTGCTGGTGGTGCTGTGCAAACCACTGCTGCTGGGTCAGAAGTGGATCCCTCGGCTGCACTGTAGGTACTCTCGTCGGCGCCCTCTGAGCTGTACCAGTAATATGAGGTTTCACTGGACACTCCCTCAACTGATGGTCTGTGCCGCCGCAAAAGAGACACACTCCTAACCTCTTTTGGCAAACCTCAAAAGTATGACCAAGCTTCTTGCAGAAGTTGCAAAAAGCCCCATGCTGTGCCTGCCTCTGCTGAATGTGCTGCACCTGCTGAACCGGTGCTCTGGCCTGAACCTGTGGCTGGTAATGCTAGAAAGAACGATGCTGAAGCTGAGGGCGCTTAGCAGCCCCGTACTACTAGTAGCCCCCGAGAAGAGATCGCGATCCCTCTTGGGCTTCAAGCCCACTCCCGCTCTATCTTGTGGGCCTCCGCATAGATCTGGGTATAAGTCTCATAAAAGGAAGGAATGAGGATCTTGATATCCCAGGTCAGCCCCTCCCTGAAACGACTCGCCCTGATCTCCAGGTCTCGAACCATGTACTCCGCGTATCGGCTCAGACGGCCGTACTCTGCAGTGAACTCCTTCACAGATAAACTGCCCTGCTGCAGATCCTGGATCTGCCTCACCAGGTCGATCTTGTCTGTAGGAGAAAAGAACTTCTCCTTGAAGAGAAGCTTGAACTCTGCCCAAGTATGGCCCTCTCCAGCTAGGACTGGCTCGTTCCTGAACCAGGTGCATGCAATGTCTAACAACTGCAAACCTACCGCCTCGACCTTCAGGTCATCTACGAGGCGATAGGCCCTCATCTGTCGTTCGATATCCTCGAGCCAATCATCGGCATAGACCACACCCTCGGTCCCGCTAAAGTCATGGGGCTCGAGCTTCTTGAAGTCCTGGATATCTCCATACCTCGGACGCGTCCCATGATGCGGAGCCCTCTGCTCCACGGCTACAAGGGCCAACTGTCACTACCATATTTCTAGTTTGAGGGTATTTTTGATATTTTGGGGTAATTTGAATTTATTAAAATTTATTTGAATTTATGAGAATTTTTAGGAATTATTTTGGAATTGTTTGGATGAGGGTTGACTAGGTTGACTTTGACTAGTTTTGACCCTTGTAGACCAACCTAGAAGCTAACCCAAGTTAGTATGGACTTGGTTAGGTTATATGACTCTAGTCTAACCTAAGCTAACCCTTAGTTTGGTCAATAGACTCTAGTTAGCAATAGAAATTAGAAAGTCATAAGTCATGACTTATGATTTAGAACCATTGATAAATCAACTTAACTCATAGCCTTGTAGATTGGCCCAAAGCCCAAGAAATTACAAAACCCTAGCCCTAGACTTATGTGGCCGTCCACCATATCCTCATTGGGAACCCCACTCTATAAATACTCTCTTAGTTTTAGGGTTGCCTCTTTTAGGAAAGATCAAGTTTAGAAAGAGGTTTGTTCCTACTTCATTTAATCCATAGAAATTCTATTTTATGTCCTTTTTCATTCAAATCTCTTCCATTAGGTTTTAATATACCTATACTTGCTGTTATTGGAGTTTTATTTCAGTTTGATATTGATTTGTTGGATTGGGATATCAAGGAGAGGGCTCAACAAAGGGGGTTTTTCTAGAAAGTTCATCAATAGGTAACTTCTTCAATACTCATTAAAATTTCGATTTCTTTATACATTTAGGAAGCCCTAGGAGTCCCCTAGGTGGTTGCATTGGTTTTGTGTCGAGTTTCATAGGTTTCGTGTCCGTTTCGGACACGTATCAGCGTGTACTTGAATGTGTTCGACGAAATGCCTCAAAGGGCATTTCGTTTAATTTTGTGAATTGTTTTTGAATAGGAAGTTAGGTACTGATCTCGCTTACATGTTTCTTTTGCACTGAGCACACTTTCGTGTCGTGTCTAGTCGACACAGGCGCGTGGACACGCGGTGCCCACACGCGCGTACTGGCAGGATATTGCCCTGCTACTCGGGACTTGGTGTGCAGTGCACACTACACTTCGACACACGAGACTCGACACACATATCGTACTCGTGACTGACATAAGGTTCGTAAAGTGTCATGAACCGTCGTGTCGTGTCGGACACGAATTCGTATATGCACTGTTCGTGAACTGTGTGCGTGTAGTGTGTATATGGGTTCCCTGTTTCATTCAATTTTCATATAATTTAAATAGTATTTTTATTTACCAATTCAGATCCTAACATGTCTAATTATGTATGTAGAATTAGTTTACATGATTAAGTTAGGTTTTTATGTGGAAGTTTGGGATTCGAATGATAGAGTAAAGGCTTGGCTGATACATTCCGATACTATCATGTATCAGTGATATATTCACTGTTTATTTTTCCCTATTCGAATTTAGTTAATGATTTATACCATGTTTTATGTTATGCTTTAATTACTACACATCAAGTATCCTGTTTAGGAAGTAGGGGATTCATTTGTTAGTTGAATGGATGGATAAGAGTTCGAATTACAGTGAGGAACTATTGTTCACTGAAACCAATTCCTGATATCCTATATAATTGTTCCTATTTTTTTCCAGATTTCTGAAATGAAACTCCAGCATCATTTTAACCCATTTAAATTGTTAATTAGTTCGGTTTTAGACCTTAAATATGTACACCTATGTGATTCCTAAATGTGTGTCGAAATTTGGGATTAATTGGATGTGTTTGGCTCATAAAAACTAAGAATGAAGTCTAGGCTGTAAACTGAAATTGTTAACTGTGGTAACCTAATTTTTTTGGGTTTTATTGTGAACTATGGAATGATTCCAATGTAGTATAAACCTGGGTATGAATTGAATTGAAGACTGAAATCTGGGAATTAGTATTATGGCTGAAAACTGAGATATTGGTTAGGGGTTTAGCTGAATTCCTGTGCTATTGATAACCTGATTTTCTATACTGCCACTATTTCCAAATTATACATATGTATACACTGCCACTGTTTCCAGATTTCAATTCCTTATTAGCTATCACGCACTCTTGTATCACTAGCACATGACACACCCTTCACTAATTCTGATTTTCCTTCTATACACACTGTTTTGTACATCCTCATTCACCCTACACACACATTGTTATCACACACACACACACACATTTGCATGTATGTGGTACTCAATGTTATACACACACCTACACACATGTTCTTATTTCCTATATGTGTATATATATATATATATATATATATATATATATATATATATATATATATATATATAAAGTGTGATATAAATATATATAGATATCCTATATATATGTGTGTGTATCTATATATATATATATTTAATGTATAATGTATGTATGTTGCTCATAGGAGCATATATGTTATTACATGTATTCCTAAGCTAGACTATATAAATATATATATATATATATATATATATATATATATATATATATATATATATATATATATATATATATATATATGTGTGTGTGTGTGTGTGTGTATTGTTTTAGATATAGATAATATCTTGTGTAGTTGTGTATAGATGTTGGTTGGTTCTTTAGGCATGATATTGCCTAGTAAGCCTAGATTAGTCTTGTTAGAACTTAGAATAGCCTTGTTAGACTAGTATAGACTAGTTTGACCTAGTTTAGACTTGTTAGACCTAGTTTGACCATAGTTGACCAAGTTTGACTTCTAGGGTTGACCAGAGTTGACCAAGAGTTGACTTTGGCCTAGATTGACCTAGACTCATGTAGAATGCATAGTAGAACTTCATTTTACCATTTTAGACTTGTTGTGACTTGTGCTGTTCTGATTAGGAGCCAGACACCACTCCTCGGACAGTACTTTCATATTGGACACTCAGATACCAGGCGATTACATTCTCTGATCATTTCATATCCTGCTTAGAATTATTTCCTGCATTAAATTACTTTACTTGTTACTGTCACATTGGTCACACGGATTGGTACTATATGGATCCCTTCTTGAGATGTTATCCTTAGGGAGCATCGGGTACTACATGTTCTGTGCGTTTCACTTACATGGCGTATCACTATGCTTCATTGGTTCTTTGATCACTTGTGACATATACTCTTATGATCACAGAGTCTCCTAGAATCTCCTATCCCATTTACTGGATATCCTAGAATCTCCTAGAATCCCCATTTATGGGACATTCATGTATCACCCTTCGGGGGCCTTTGCATAGAATCATAACATAACCTGGTTGGATCCTTGTGTATTGATTGGGGGTACGGGAGAGTAGAAATAGACATGTGAATGCTATCCAAGTAGTGTAGCATCAGAATCTTTCCATAATTTAGCATCAGAATCTCCTATGCCATTTACATGTCTATATTGTACTCTGACTCACTAGCCACTGTTAGTCTCTATTTATCGTAGATATTTCTATTACAGTTCTCTCTTTGTTTACATACTGCACTTCTTTCAGTACTTGTATCTTACTTTACTTCATGATTATATTTTCTAACCTGCTATGAACTGTTGAGATATACTGTACTCGCTCCTGTCCTGACTGGACCTGTTGAAAATATTACAGAGGACGAGGAGGAGGCCCGTGTGGATACCTTCTACGGGGCAGCCCAAGACGACACTTGCGAGCTGGACTCTCAGGAGGACCCAGCTCTAGCTGAGGACATCACCCCCATTGCCTAGACTAGTTTAGTTAGGCTTATCTTACTTTATGTTGTCTTGAGACTGTTTAGCTAGACTTTATTTTTGTTCAGAGATTCTGAGTTGTATATATTCTTTCATACTCAGTAGCTGAGTTTTGTACTCTGGATATTTGCTGGGATGTTATCTTAGACTACTTTATCATCTGTTTTCCTTGAGTTCTATATCATATCGTGCTATCTCTTCCTTAGTTGTGATTGAGTTCATTTACTGCTATATCACCCCAATTCGGGGAGCATAAACTGTTTAGAGTTATATTGTTAGATGTATGTTGACCTAGGACAACGTTTTACCGCCGACACTGCGACGTAGGCTGGACGTACCCATGTCTCGTGCCCTTACTCTAGGGTGCGGGTCGTGACACGTTTTTAGTGGTGGCCCATGCAGGTCTGCACTAGAAGTGTCGTGGTATTCGAATTAGAGTATCACTACAGCCTGCAGTAGGATATAGGATATTAATTTTTAGGGTACTCAATCACATTAGAAAAAATTCTTTTATTGCCATCTAAATCCTTATTGTCAGCTGATCCTTTTGAATTTTAATTGTCCGCCTTTATTATATCGCTTCTTTCTCAGAAATTGATACTCTTGTTTGTCTATCTTCAGGATGGTAGAGACTCGTTCGCAGCGTACCATTCATGGAGATGCTATAGAGGGGACTGCTACCTCTCAGCCAGTACAGCAGGGCCAGGGGACTGCAGCTCCTGCCACCTCTGCTCGTATTGAGACCTCGGCAGCAACAGCAGGGGGTATGCTTCCACCGGCTCGGAGGCAGGACCCAGTCATCGCAGAGGAGCCCTTCCAGCAGCCGCCACCTACAGGATACGTGGATGCAGTGTAAATGTTCGCATACTTCCAGCAGTTCATGGACCGGCAGCAGGTTCGACAGGACATGGGCATGGAGTTGGCCCTTACGACAGTTGCAGCTCGACCCGTGGTTCAGCAGCCGAAGACACCGGGGATGGAAAAGTTCCAGAAGATGAGCCCCAGAGACTTTTTGGGGACAGAGGGGATACTATATGCTGATGAGTGGATCGAGCATATAGAGGAGATTTTTTGCCTGGCCCGGATACCAGCAGATCTCCAGATTGAGGCCGCAGCTAGCCGGATGCAAGATCTTGCTCGCACCTGGTATCAGTCGGACCCCAGGGTGGGGGTAGCTGGGCAGACTTGGGAGCAGTTCAAGGACTTCTTCAAGAAGAAGTTCTTCCCAGATTCAGCACTCAGAGCCTTGGAGTCTCAGTTCGAGAGCCTAGTCCAGGGGAGTCTTTCAGTGGAGGAGTACGCAGGGGAGTTTGGTCGCCTCGGCAGGTTCGTAGAGGGCTTGAGCGAGACGGCGAAGGCCCAGAGGTTCCGGAAGGGTCTAGTCAAAGAGGTCAAGTCCTTGACCAAGGGCAACAGGGATGCCACATTCGAGGAGATCTTGACGGGAGCCTTGTTGGCAGAGGATGATCTTGAGCTTAGGCTCAAGAGGGGCGAGACCCAGTTGGGGACAGCAGCAGCGGGGGCCAGGCCAAGAGGCCCCACTTTCAGCACCAGCAGCCGAGGCAGTTTCAGCCACAGCAGATCCAGCAGAGGCCATTTCACCAGCAGCAGCAGCCGAGACAGCACCAACAGGGTAAGAGATAGGGTGTTACTTGTACCTACTGCAAGAAGCCTAGGCATGTCTTCAATGAGTGCCGGAAGTGGCTTGGTCAGTGTCTGGTGTGTGGCTCAGCAGACCACTAGATGAGAGAGTGCCGTATGGGACGAGCAGCTCAGGGGACAACAGTCAAAGCTCCAGCAGGCCAACAGAGGGGACCAGCCTTGTCGATGCAGTAGCAGAGGTTCGTCCAGCACCAGCAGGAGGCCAGGGGAGGCCAGCAGGGGCGCAGATTCACCATGGCAGCAGAGGATACAGAGGCGATAGGAGAGCTTATTGCAGGTTCGATCCTTCTCGACTCCAGTCCAGCTTATGCATTATTCGATTCCGGTACTTCACATAGCTTCATATCAGTATCTTTTGCGATTGGACATGGTATCATAGCTGAATCGTTGCCTAGGACTTACAAAATCACGACCGGGGGTGGCATTATCCTCGTGAGTGATGTTTGTAAGGGTCGGAGAGTAGTTTTGGGAGGCCGTGAGTTTGAGGTGAGCCTGCTCGTAATGCCATTGCCGAACTACGATATAGTATTAGGCATGGATTGGTTGAGCAGGCACCACGCCAGCATTGATTGCAGAGGGAGTAGAGTTCTCTTCAGAGCACCGGGGGAGCCAGAGTTCGAGTACTCCAGACGTCAGGCAGAGCAGAGCAGCGGAGTCTTCTGTGGAGTCTCGGTCGAGGAGCAGACGATTCCACACCCCTTGATAGCAGAGTATATGGATGTTTTCCCAGAGGAGTTGCCGAGATTGCTACCAGACAGAGACATAGAGTTTTCGATAGACTTGGTTCCAGGAGCGGAATCCATCTCTCAGCATGTCTATCGGGTGAACAACAGTGAGCTGGTAGAGCTGAAGAAGCAGGTGGATGAGCTACAGGATAGGGGCTTCATCCGCTCGAGTTTATCGCCATGGGGTGCACCAGTATTGTTTGTGCTAAAGAAGGATGGGTCAGTACGGATGTGTATTGACTACAGGGCACTCAATAATCTCATGATCAAGAACAAATACCTACTGCCGTGGATCGACGATCTATTTGACCAGTTGAGCGGAGCTCGGGTATTTTCCAAGATTGATCTGAGGTCGGGATATCACCAGGTGAAGGTAAAGAGGGAGGACATTCCCAAGACCGCTTTCAGGATGCGGTACGGGCAGTTTGAGTTTTTGGTTATGCCGTTTGGGCTAACCAATGCACCAGTAGTGTTTATGAACCTTATGAATAAGGTGTTCCACCAGTATCTGGATCAGTTTATGGTGGTGTTCATTGACGATATCTTGGTATATTCCAAGACTGAGAAGGAGCACGAGGAGCATTTGAGGATCGTGCTGGAGACTCTCAGGAAGGAGCAGCTTTACGGGAATCTCTCCAAGTGTGAGTTCTTCTTGGACTGGGTGGACTTTTTGGGGCATGTAGTGATTGGAGATGGTATCTCAGTCGACCCCAAGAAGATTGTCGCAGTTGAGGCATGGGCAGCGCCGACTTCAGTTGTAGAGATCAAGAGTTTCCTGGGCCTGGCAGGATATTATCGAAGATTTGTGCAGGATTTCTCCCGGGTTGCAGAGCCGTTAACTCGGTTGACCCGAAAGGATGCTGAGTATGTTTGGTCAGAGGAGTGTTAGGCAGCTTTTGATGAGTTGAAGAAGCGGCTTACGACAGCTTCGATTCTGACATTGCCTTCAGGATCAGGTGGATTCACTATTTATAGTGATGCTTCAGGGAAGGGGCTGGGTTGCGTCTTGCAGCAGCATGGGAAGGTGATTGCCTATGCTTCCAGGCAATTACGTCCCCATAAGAAGAACTACCCTACCCACGACCTGAAGCTGGCAGCAGTGATATTTGCTCTGAAGTTGTGGAAGCATTATCTGTATGGTGAGAGGGTGGAGAT
The DNA here is from genome assembly GCA_029216955.1 of Iris pallida. NCBI lineage: Eukaryota > Viridiplantae > Streptophyta > Magnoliopsida > Asparagales > Iridaceae > Iris > Iris pallida. Next base: position 432,894 of record JANAVB010045020.1, read on the forward strand.
CTTCACAGATCACAAGAGCTTAAAGTATGTGTTCACTCAGAAGGAGTTGAACATGAGACATCGCAGGTGGCTAGAGTTGATGAAGGATTTTGACATCCTACTTCAGTATCACCCAGGGAAGGCCAACGTGGTTGCCGATGCCTTGAGTAGGTATCCAACAGCCATGTGTTTGACCATGGATCGGTATTTGCTTGCAGACTTGGAGAGCCTTGGGATTGAGGTGATCGTGACCGGGGTACAGATGCAGTTATGGGGGATGCAGATTCAGTCAGACTTGGTGGAGAGGATCAAGTCGGTTCAGTTTGAGGACGTTGCTCTGCGGTGACTCCGAGAGCAGGTTCGAGCAGGATTGCTGAAGGACGAGTTTTTCCTTATAGAGGATGGTGCCTTGAGGCACGGTTCCAGGTTATGTGTGCCCAGCGGAGATCTCAGGAAGCAGGTTATGCAGGAGGCCCACAGATCTCAGTACTCTATACATCCGGGTGCCAACAAGATGTACCGAGATCTGAGGGAGCATGTTTGGTGGTCAGGGATGAAGCGGAAGGTGGCTCGCTTCGTGGCTAGGTGCTTGGTCTGTCAGCAGGTCAAGGCAGAGAGGCAGAGGCCCGGTGGATTATTACAGCCGCTGTCCATTCCCGAGTGAAAATGGGAGCATATCACTATGGACTTCGTATCAGGATTGCCGCGCACACCAGGAGAAAAAGACGCAATTTGGGTCATCGTTGACAGGTTGACCAAATCGGCCCACTTCTTGCCATTTAAGGTGGGTACGTCTACAGAGAGGCTGGCAGAGATGTATATGCGACAAATAGTCAGAATTCATGGGGTTCCGGTCAGCATCGTCTCAAATCGGGATAGTCGCTTTACTTTCTATTTCTGGAGGAGTCTGCAGACCAGCTTGGACACTCAGCTCAAGTTTAGTACTGCATACCACCCCCAGACGGACGGACAGTCGGAACGGACTATTCAGACACTTGAAGATATGCTGCGGACGTACGTCCTGGACTTTGGAGGTTCCTGGGAGGATCATCTTCATTTGGTGGAGTTTGCTTACAACAACAGTTTCTAGGCCAGCATCGAGATGTCACCTTTCGAGGCTCTGTACGGGCGTAGGTGTCGTACACCCTTATCTTGGGATGATGTTGGTGAGCGAGCTTTACTGGGCCAGAGATGGTTGTTGACACAGCCGAGAAGGTGAAGCTCATCAGGAACAGACTTCGCGTGGTGCAGGACAGACATCGGTACTGGGCCGATAGCCACCGGAGGCCCTTGGAGTTTGAGGTACAGATTAGAGTAGGACTAGATTTAGGTTTGTTTGTTTATGATTTTTGATCATGTTTGTTTATTATAATTAATTGAGACCTTGCTTGTGATTAGGTCAGAGACGAGGTTTTCTTGAGGATATCTCCGACTCATGGTACGATACGTTTTGGTGGTGGCGGGAAGCTTAGCCCGCGCTTCATCGACCCTTTCGTTATCAGCGGGAGAGTCGGTGATGTTGCATACAGGCTAGACTTGCCGCCTGTGCTAGTGGGGATCCACAACATATTCTATGTATCACAGTTGAGACGGTACGTGGCTGATCCTAGCCATGTGCTCGATCATTTAGAGATTGAGGTTGGGCCTTCTCTCAGCTATCCTGAGCAGCAAGTGGAGATTCTGGATCGACGGAAGAAGGTTCTGAGGAACCAGGTGATACCTTTGGTATGCGTCGCATGGAGGCATCATTCTCCAGGAGAGTCTACCTGGGAGCGGGAGGATGAGATGCGCGAGCGGTACCCCTATCTTTTTGGACCTTGAGGTATACTTTCTATCCCTCTCATCAGTTGCATTTCGCCTTTCAATTTCGAGGACAAAATTCTTTTAAGGAGGGTAGATTTATCACTACCACATTTCTAGTTTGAGGTATTTTTAACATTTTGGGATAATTTGAATTTATTAGAATTTATGAGAATTTTTAGGAATTATTTTGAAATTGTTTGGATGAGGGTTGACTAGGTTGATTTTGACTAGTTTTGACCCTTGTAGACCAACCTAGAAGCTAACCCTAGTTAGTATGGACTTGGTTAGGTTATATGACTCTAGTCTAACCTAAGCTAACCCTTAGTTTGGTCAATAGACTCTAGTTAGCAATAGGAATTAGAAAGTCATAAGTCATGACTTATGATTTAGAACCATTGATAAATCAACTTAACTCATAGACTTGTAGATTGGCCCAAAGCCCAAGAAATTACAAAACCTTAGCCCTAGACTTATGTGGCCGGCCACCATATCCTCATTGGGAACCCCACTCTATAAATGCTCTCTTAGTTTTAGGGTTGCCTCTTTTAGGAAAGATCAAGTTTAGAAAGAGGTTTGTTCCTACTTCATTTAATCCATAGAAATTCCATTTCATGTCATTTTTTATTCAAATCTCTTCCATTAGGTTTTAATATACATGTACTTGCTGTTATTGGAGTTTTATTTCAGTTTAATATTGATTTGTTGGATTGGATATCAAGGAGAGGAGCTCAACAAAGGGAGTTTTTCTAAAAAGTTCATCTATAGGTAACTTCTTCAATACTCATTAAAATTTTGATTTCTTTATACATTTAGGAAGCCCTAGGAGTCCCCTAGGTGGTTGCATTGGTTTCGTGTCGAGTTTCATAGGTTTCGTGTCCGTTTCGGACACGTATCAGCGTGTACTTGAATGTGTTCGACGAAATGCCTCAAAGGGCATTTCGTTTAATTTTGTGAATTGTTTTTGAATAGGAAGTTAGGTATTGATCTCGCTTACATGTTTCTTTTGCAGTGAGTACACTTTCGTGTCGTGTCTAGTCGACACAGGCGTGTGGAAACGCGGTGCCCACACGCGCACACTGGCAAGATATTGTCCTGCTATTCGTGGCTTGGTGTGCAGTGCACACTACACTTCGACGCATGAGACTCGACACACATGTCTTACTCATGACTGATACGAGGTTCATAAAGTGTCATGAACCCTCGTGTCGTGTCGGACACGGATTCGTGTATGCACTATTCGTGAACTGTGTGCGTGCAGTGTGTATATGGGTTCCCTGTTTCATTCAGTTTTCATATAATTTAAATAGTGTTTTTATTTACCAATTCAGATCCTAACATGTCTAATGATGTATGTAGAATTAGTTTACATGATTAAGTTAGGTTTTTATGTGGAAGTTTGGGATTCGAATGATAGAGTAAAGGCTTGGCTGATACATTCCGATACTATCATGTATCAGTGATATATTCACTGTTTATTTTTCCCTGTTCGAATTTAGTTAATAATTTATAGCATGTTTTATGTTATGCTTTAATTATGACACATCAAATATCCTGTTTAGGAAGTAGGGGATTCATTTGTTAGTTGAATGGATGGATAAGAGTTCGAATTGCAGTGAGGAACTATTGTTAACTGAAACCAATTCCTGATATCCTATATAACTGTTCCTATTTTTTTCCAGATTTTTGAAATGAAACTCCAGCATCATTTTAACCCATTTAAATTGTTAATTAGTTTGGTTTTAGACCTTAAATATGTACACCTATGTGATTCCTAAATGTGTGTCGAAATTTGGGATTAATTGGATGTGTTTGGCTCATGAAAACTGAGAATGAAGTCTAGGCTGTAAACTGAAATTGTTAACTATGGTAAACTGATTTTTTTGGGTTTTATTGTGAACTATGGAATGATTCCAAGGTAGTATAAACCTGGGTATGAATTGAATTGAAGACTGAAATCTGGGAATTAGTATTATGGCTGAAAACTGAGATATTGGTTAGGGGTTTAGCTGAATTCCTGTGCTATTGATAACCTGATTTTCTATACTGCCACTATTTCCAGATTATACATATGTATACACTGCCACTGTTTCCAGATTTCAATTCCTTATTAGCTATCACACACTCTTGTATCACTAGCACATGACACACCCTTCTCTAATTCTGATTTTCCTTCTACACACACTGTCTTGTACATCCTCATTCACCCTACACACATTGTTATCACACACACACACACATTTGCATGTATGTGGTACTCCATGTTATACACACACCTACACACATGTTCTTATTTCCTATATGTGTATATATATAGAAAGTGTGATGTAAATATATATAGATATCCTATATATATATGTGTGTGTGTATCTATATATATATTTAATGTATAATATATGTATGTTTCTCATAAAAGCATATATGTTATTACATGTATTCCTAAGCTAGACTATATAAATATATATATGTGTGTATTGTTTTAGATATAGATAATATCTTGTGTAGTTGTGTATAGATGTTGGTTGGTTCTTTAGGCATGATATTGCCTAGTAAGCCTAGATTAGTCTTGTTAGACTTAGAATAGCCTTGTTAGACTAGTATAGACTAGTTTGACCTAGTTTAGACTTGTTAGACCTAGTTTGACCATAGTTGACCAAGTTTGACTTCTAGGGTTGACCAGAGTTGACCAAGAGTTGACTTTGGCCTAGATTGACCTAGACTCATGTAGAATGCATAGTAGAACTTTATTTTACCATTTTAGACTTGTTGTGACTTGTGCTGTTCTGATTAGGAGCCAGACACCACTCCTCGGATAGTACTTTCATATTGGACACTCAGATACCAGGCGAGTACATTCTTTGATCATTTCATATCCTGCTTAGAATTATTTCCTGCATTAAATTACTTTACTTGTTACTGTCACGTTGGTCACACGGATTGGTACTATATGGATCCCTTCTTGAGATGTTATCCTTAGGGAGCATCGGGTACTATATGTTCTGTGCGTTTCACTTACATGGCGTATCACTATGCTTCATTGGTTCTTTGATCACTTGTGACATATACTCTTATGATCACAGAGTCTCCTAGAATCTTCTATCCCATTTACTGGGTATCCTAGAATCTCCTAGAATCCCCATTTATGGGACATCTATGTATCACCCTTCGGGGGCCTTTGCATGGAATCATAACACAACCTGGTTGGATCCTTGTGTATTGATTGGGGGTACGGGGGAGTAGAAATAGACATGTAAATACTATCCAAGTAGTGTAGCATCAGAATCTTTCCTTAGTGTAGCATCAGAATTTCCTATGCCATTTATATGTCTATATTGTACTCTGACTCACTAGCCACTGTTAGTCTCTATTTATAGTAGATATTTCTATTACAGTTCTCTTTCTGCTTATATACTGCACTTCTTTCAGTACTTGTATTTTACTTTACTGCATGATTATATTTTCTAACCTGCAATGAACTATTGAGATGTACTGTACTCGCTCCTGTCCTGACTGGACCTGTTGAAAATATTACAAAGGACGAGGAGGAGGCCAGTGTGGATACCTTCTACGGGGCATCCCTAGACGACACTTGCGAGCTGGACTCTCAGGAGGACCTAGCTCTAGCGGAGGACATCACCCCCATTGCCTAGGCTAGTTTAGTTAGGCTTATCTTACTTTATGTTGTCTTGAGACTGTTTAGCTAGAATTTATTTTTGTTCAGAGATTCTGAGTTGTATATATTCTTTCATACTCAGTAGCTGAGTTTTGAACTCTGGATATTTGCTGGGATATTATCTTAGACTACTTTATCATCTGTTTTCCTTGAGTTCTATAGCATATCGTGCTATCTCTTCCTTAGTTGTGATTGAGTTCATTTATTGCTATGTCACCCCCATTCGGGAAGTATAAACTGTTTAGAGTTATATTGTTAGATGTATGTTGACCTAGGACAGCGTTCTACCGCCGATACTGCGGCGTAGGCTGGACGTACCCACGTCTCGTGCCCTTACTCTAGGGTGCGGGTCGTGACACCAACTGATGGGCATCCTCCATGCCCTGACGCATCACGTCTGTCTGCCTCTGCTGAACCTCGGCCTAGGCTCTTTGAGTCTCCAGTATTTGTTGGAGGAAGGTAAGCATCTGCCGCACGTCTGTAGACAGAAGAGGTGGAGGTGGAAGAGCGCCCATATCAACCACTGGTACTACGGCCGGAATAGTCGTAGCAACCCCGAGGTCAGCCCTCGAAACTGGCGGAGGAGCGCCCCCAAGAGCTGCTGCCGACACCCCGACTGCAACAGGAGTGTCTAAATCAGGTCCGCGAGTCATAGCAGACCTCTCCATGTCCGCGAACTCAGGATGCTGGGACCTGGTCTGCACCATCCTGAAGATAGAATAAAAGAAGGAAATCAATATGGCACATGAAATATTATATCAAGGAGGACAGTTAGAATGCAAGAATCAATATCAAAGGACAGTTAAAAGATCAA